>WEKY01016249.1:181163-237683 GCA_013390045.1 Picathartes gymnocephalus
TTTTTTTGATGGACATGGATAGGAAAGCAAGGGTCACTGGGAAGCAGCCACCTGGAGAGCAGCGTTGTCACCCGTGCTGACCAGGAGGGTGACCTGGCAGGTGAAGGAGATCGAGTGGTGGCCAGGAGCAACAGGCTGTTGTTGCTGGGAGTGGGCACTGGAGGGAGATGTGCTCCCACGCAGGAGACCCTGCTCCCTGCACTGCCCCTTTCATGCTGGAGGTGCCACCTGAGCACCTATGCTTCCTTTTGTACTCCGATGTGTGTAATCAAGTGTGAAAAGAATATGGCCAGAAACAGCTTTCTGCTGCAGTGACCAAGAGGCTCCATGTCTGGGTGGTGATGTGATGTTACTTGGCTGGGCAGTCAGGGAGTTGGGCAGGTCTCTGGTATGTGGTCAGAGTGGTGCACACATGCTTGGTCACCACAGTGGATGTAAATCAAGTCAGGAGCAGATGTGAGTGTGTGCATCCCCCTGCTTGTACACAAAATGCCACTAGTCGAGGTTGTGGAGTGGGTGTGGGTATCCTGTGTGCTGCAAACAGCTTCCCCCAGCATCCATTGAAGCTGTAACTCCCCAGGTGCCCTGCCTGGAACAGAGTGTTGTGGGAGCTTTGCACCCTGCAGTGGCCAGCTGCCTTTGTTTCCTTCTCTTTTCTTCTCCCATGCTGTGTGAAGCTGGGGCTGTGGAAACCAATGGCAAGGAATGCAAGAGAGCCACAGGAAAGAAAATCATTGTGGAAGGAAATTCCTGTCCAGCCTGGCAAGGGGAAGCTCCCCAAGGGTGTTCTAGGTTGGATACTATGACTTGCAGTCCTATTCACTGAAGAGAGGGAGTGCAAAATGCCTCAAGGATCCATTTTGTTTAGCAGCATATAATGTCACCACAGAGCTGGGGATGTTGGCTGGGACAGAGCCTTGGGCTGAGGCTGCTGTCACTGCAGGGCAGGTTTGTGTAGCTGTGACCTCCAGTTGCCTGCTTGTCCCTCTTTCCTCGGGTTACGCTCCTGAAACCTGGTTTGTGTTGGCTGGTTGGCACTTGCACTGGGTGCTCTGTGCCTGCAGGCTGTTCCCATGCTGGCTCTTTATTTACCATTCCATGGATTATTCTTTATTGGTTTTATTCTTGTGGCAGCCTGAGGTTCCAGTGGAGATTGGATGCTCCATGTTAGACAGACACAAAGAAAGGGACTGTCCCTATGCCATATGGAGTCAGAAGTGAGTGAATGTCATTTTGTAGGTGTGGGGACTGGACAACAGACTGAGGGCAAGAAGTCTTTAAAAAGTCTGAGATTGGAACTGATTCCTGCAAAGAATTGTGGGCAAGCGTTGTGAGATGTCCCCTTGGTCATTTTTCAGGTCAAGATAATTAGTGCTTTCAGATTTAGGGCTGTGATTTAGGGCTGTGCTGGAGGTGCAGGATGGTGCAAGTGGAAGGTGGGACAGTCCCAGAGGAACCTCCTGGATCCCCTGTCCCTGCCTGCAGGACAGCAAGGGGCTGCTGCAGCCCAGGTGTCAGGACAGGACCCCTCTGGATGCTCACAGCTTCATTAGGCAGGAATACACTTGGCCATTCAGTGGTTCATTTTCCTTTTTTTATGTGTTTCCAGTGGTCACACACAAGGATTTCTAAATACACTGACAAGTGATTTTCCTCTCTTACTCTCTTCCCCTTGCAAGCTACCCCCAGACTGATGCCCTCAGTAGCCCTGTTATAAATGACACAGTTGTGCACGGGCTGTGGTGATGCAGCTCTGCCTCCTCTGACAGATGGACTGAGGATGATAAAATGGCTCTGCTCCAGACATCTCTGTCACTGCTGCTTGTGGGCCAAGCAATTTAAAGGGTGGGGGAGAATGTTAAAAAGCATCTGCTTTCCATGGAAGACTTCAGCTTTTCATTGAGTGAAGCCAAACCCAAGCATTTTGGCTTGGAAATGTTTGCTGTTGTTGTTCTTGTGAGCTGGAGCCTTCCTTGTTTGCTGCCCTGCTCCTTCCCTGTGGGCCTCCTTCCCACAGGACTGCATTTCCCACGAAGCATCCCCGTGACTCGGAGAGCAGAAGCTGTAACACATCTGGGAACTTGGATCTACCCGGGTTGTTTGTCATTTTCATGTTGAAATTTTTCTGCATGGAAAAGAAATCCCAATGTTTTCTGAGAAGCCTCAGATGAGAGCTGTGCTCCTGGTGACAGCGAGCAGAGACTCCTTTATCTGCTGGGGAAAGGTCTGTGCTGTGTTGCATCCCAGCTGTGGGCAGGGATGTCGCTGTGTTTGCGTGACATGGAGCTTTCCCACTCCCACCCACTGCTGTTCTGCAACAAATCCTTTCTCTCCACTGCACCACTCTCAAAAGCTGGGCACATCTGAAATGTCCCCAGCCTCATTTTGCACAGGACTTCAAGCTACTTTAAATAACCATCCTCAAAAAACAGGGAAGGTTTCAACTTGAACTTTTGGTGTTTATTTTCAGCTCATATATTTGCATGAAATCATGACTTGTCACTGAGAAGGTAACATGATCTAGACACGTTTTTACCAGTTGGAGTTTCTATAAAAAGGCTAAAATGAAAAGGCTTGTTTGCTTTGATAAGGATTTATCTGTAATGGAAATGTCTTTTATTGGAAGATGTTTTCATTAGTTTTCATTCTTGTGTTTGCAGTGAACTGACAAAGAGATTTTTCCCTCTTTATATTAGTATTAGACTGACACTCCTTGCTCTTTGCCTTCATTACTCTGTTGTAAAAACCAAGAGAATATTTCCTTCCTTCAGCCACCCACTAGCTCTCCTCGAGTAAAAAGAAATAGTATCATTTATTACACCAAAAAGTGCTGCTTAAAAAAGCAGCAAAGCTTTCAGGCACACAAGATTTCTTCAGGTCTGTGATGAAAACAGTCCTAGAGTTAATTGCTGCTGCCTAACCTGAGAGACTAAGTCCCAAAAGGGATTTGTCTTTTGCTTTTTTTTTTCCCCTCTCAAGCATAATGTGCTCGAACAACATGTGGGACACAGGCCATGTTGTGTGGCTGATGGTTTTTTCTGTTTGTTGAAAGTTGCAAACTGGTACAAAACAAGTTTGTTCTTCGTTGCAGTCAATTTCAGCCAGAGCTGAACAGGCTGTTCCCAGAGTCATCAAAACCTATGTAAACATGGCAGATTGACATTTCCGCTAACAGATGGTCCATGGGGGATTGCAGTAGAGCTGCCTGTTTCTTTCCACGTTTTTTGGTATTCACAAGATGCCTGCAAGAAGGTTTTCGAGTTTGCTCTGTGTATGTGTCTGCGTATGATGCTCAGATCGCTCTGATGGCAAATATGTGTGCAGGCATCTCTAACAGGACACACATTTGGTGCATGTGTGCAGATTTGTGTAGGTTCAGTGCTGAAATTTCCAGGCAGTATTTGCTCAGTAACGTATGTTCCTTGGAAGAGGCACAGAAGCCATCAGTCAGGGATGTAGCTGCAGAAAGCCTTTCAGATGGCAGCAGCAGCAAATTGAACACGCTCCTTGAGCACTCGCATGTGGAGATACTCCTTATTGTGAGCTCTCTGTGATCGCTTCGTTGATTTCTCGCTATTAAAGCGTAGTTTAATGATTGTCCACTTAGAAACAGAGCAATTAGGGAAGGCTTTTGGCTCAGAATATATTGTTGAGGATTGCAGAGAGAGAAATGGAAAAGACACTGCCTCAAGCATCCACATCTAAATTAGCAAATGTTTGATAGTCATAGCACTGGGCTTGGACATCACTGTTCTGCAGGGTGTTGGCATATCAATGAGGCCTTTTGCTATTTGTTTGCTAAAAATTTTGCTCCTGAGGCAGCAGCAAAGCTGCTGTGACTTGGGAGTGGTGCTGGGATGTAACATGGCTCTGCCTCCCAGCAGGTATTGAGCCATTTGGGTGCCTGGGTGAGGGTGGACAGAGGGCTCCGGAGCAGCTCCGGCCACCCTTCAGTGCATACACGAGCGCTTCAGTGTCCTTCTGCCAGCCTTGGCAGCACGAGGTAGCATTCGCTTCTTGCTAAATAGCTGACTTAGGAATGCCTGGCTCACATACAACATCTGGTCGTGTATTTCTACCTAATTTTCAGCCAGATGGACTGAGGCACAAGGAGGTCAAATGACTCACCCAAGGTCAGGCTGATGTCAGAAATCTCCTCGCTGTCTCGGCTGGACTCACACTACATTGGAGGTTGTTGGAATAGATTTGGCCTAAGGAGCAGCCACATATGCAGAGCAGGAACCTGGGCTTCTCCTGCTGGCAGTGAGCAATAGAGGGTCAGTGGGTTTGAATAGATGTGCAGTGTATCTTCACCCTACACAGCCATCGTGCTGACACCACCAGTATTCTGTGTGCATGTGTGCACTTGCTGTCTTCAGGTCAGGATTTTCTCCTCTTCTTCTTTGCATCAGCCTCTCTTCTACCCGTGCAATGTGGAACATCTGTGAAACGAGGCCAGAGATAATGGGCCTCTGTGGTCCTTAAATCTGAGAGTGTGTGTGTGTATGTGCGTACTAGCTTGGCTCAGCTCAGGTACATGCAGGACAGCCCAATAAAATCAAAACCTGGAAAGAAAATACTTTTCTGCCTGTGAACTAATAGTCTGAGCTGTTAAATAACTTCAGCTCTTAAAGACACACATTTCCCATACACAGAGGTGTGCATTCAACAGTTTATTGCAAGGGGAAGCTGAAAGAACCCAGAACAAATTGCGTTCAGCCCATATAATTTAATTAGATCTACAAACAAGGTAACACTGGTTGCCCAGGGGATTTAAAGCTGAGCTAAGAATTGCTTGGTGGTCTGTTGCAAAAAAAAAAAAAAAAAAAAAAAAAAAAAAAAAAAAAAAAAAGACAAAAAGACCCCCAGTTTTGTGCCTCTGTGTTGATGGGGAATGGCAGACTATTTTCCCAAGTCCTGGCTTGGAGTAGGAACTCTTGTCTGTGCTGCAGAGCGAGTGCTTTAGAAAAATCTCCAGCTCTTACTGGAGCACACGGGGCAGTGCCCACAGGTGAGGGTCCTTCTCAGTGCTCTGGAGCATCACTTGTGCCTAAGCAAAGACTGTGGTCATTCAGCTCCAGATTTCCCTGTCCCTTCCCAGCTCTGTGTAGGCTCATTCTGCTCTGGGCTGTTGCAGCTTTGCAGGGAGCTGATTCCAGTGGACCTCTAAATGATGTCTGTGCCATTTTGAGACCTGTTGGCCTAACAATCTGAGAATCAGTGGAAAGCCTCTTATGCAACCAGTTGTGAACCATCTGGCATCTTCTATCCCTGTGCTCTGCATCAGCCCATGTAACAGCAAAGCCAGTTCTAAGGCAGTGACTGTGTGAATCCATTGCAGAGCATTTTTATTTTGATGCTATCAGAAGTGTCCTCCACATTTATGGTATTTTGCCAACTTGCACTTTGCTTTTTCAAGCTGCTTCTCACTTCAGGTGTATGAGGATAAGAATCCATGTCTGTGATAACTGCATCTTTTTTCCTGCCACTTTTCTCCTGCAGTCTTCATGGAATAAATCAGCCAACCAGGCTTGGACAAACAGCATCACCAGATATGGGGACACCATCACCAAAGAGCCTCTCTCTGCTGTCAATGGGTCACTGAAGCTCACCTCCAGCACGGGGCAGAAGCTTCTCTTACAAGCCCTGGTTTATGATGCTGTGATGGTGGGTCTATGGTATTTTGTTTACTTGTGTGTTCTGATGTGCATATTCCATTTATGTTCTCCATCTCCCTTTCTCCTTTTTGCAGCCCCATTTTGTGGGCTTGTTCATTTGGTGATGGCTGGGTGGGGTCAGAAGCTCGGTTGTCAGCAGGGTTGTGGCAATCCTGGTTCCTGAGGAGCTGGAGCCAGGCACCAGCAGTCTGCTTGGAGTCTTTGCTGTGGCTGTGCAGCAATCAGCCCGAGTGAGTTAGGAGCTGCAGTGCTCAGCACAGTCATTAAGATCTACAGCGTGCTCGCCTGACAGAGGAATTGCATTTTTGGCTGTAAAAGGAGTCAAAGATCAAGGGTTGATTTAAACTCCCTTCTCCAGATAGGGCAGAGCAATTTTCATTGCACTTGTGTTCTTTATGTGGGTGGATAGACTTGGAGGAAATCCTATTTGTGATCATCATTGGAATAAATATGCAGTCCTGTGTTTGGGAGAGCGTACCTCTGTGTCACTGTCTTAGCAAAGCAAGCTGACACCTGCTCAGACTGACTCTGTGCCAGAAGATTTCTCTGACTATTCTTTTAAAAAGTTCATTTCTCCCACCCCCAGCAAATACTTCTAAGTAACCTACCTGTGTTTCCTTCCTAGACAGTGGTGTGAAAATCAATTATACACAGGATGTAATTAACATTGTGGATAGAGTTAAGACAATGTTTTACAGCCCAATTACAGGGCAGCATTTACAGCACAACTTACCCATCAGAGTTTGTCAACAAAAGAGAAAAGTGTTAAAATATGTAAATGATGCTCAAAGTTGGCTTCAACAGAAAGCGCAAATTACACGTGGGATATCACTTCCCTACTCTGAATTGTCTTCTTGCTGCTACATCACACTCAGCCTAGAATCTGAGTGTTGATTGCCTAGAGAGCTCTTTGTGAGCTTCTACAATAATTTGTCTGTTAAATTATTGAGTGATAATCTCACAAAATGACCTGCTTGTCAGCCAGATTTGTGGAGCTCTGTAGCCTGAACTCCACTTAGGCACTGCAGAGCAGAACTTACTGTTTTCTTTCTGAATTAAAGTGCTTGAATTTACACAGACTTTTGCAGGCTGTGGCTGGGGCTTTAACAACCACACACTTTGTGATATGCAGCCAAAATTAAATGAGGAAGGTGAAGGGAGCCCCAGTATCTGTCTCAGAAGCCAGTTTCCTACAGTGCTGCCCACTCAGCCTCTAGAAATCTGGCCCTTAATATGGAAACAGACTGGTGAGATTTGAAAATTGTGGTCTTTGACAGAGGCTTGGAGGAACGGTTCCTCCAGCCTGCCAAGAAACTGTGAGCAAATCACTTCGCTCCCTTGGGACTTGCTTTCTCAAACGTAAAATAGAAATAATGAACCTGAGGTGATTTAAGTTGCTTCTTAAGACCTAAGCTCTGAGAAACATATCAAGATAATGCTTAATAGAGGCATGTGTACATCCCATTGCACTCAGTGGGATTAAAAATAAATATATTTTAGTGCTTGGTTCGGTCACAGCCTCAATTAGCTGAATTTCACTTACTTTACCTTCTTTTTTTTTTTGATTTCCCTCGTTTGGTAACAGAATGAAGCAAAGAAAAGCCACCTGCCAGCCAGCCTCCACCAAGTAGAAGCAGATGTCATTGTCCATTCTGATTTTTCAGCCTCTGACAGAGACTACGACTCCCAGCTTCACACCCTGGAGAGTGAAGGGACAGAAATCAAGGACCAGGAGCCTGAAGAGCTCCCCTCAGCAGAGCTGGCTCTTCCCATCTTTCCCAGTTCCCAGCAGGACACTGGCCCAGTGTTGGTGGACTGCACGGACAATTTGGAGGCTCAGGCCCAGGCTGAGCTCCTCTGTACCGACACAAAGACTGACAAACCAGAGGCCGTTTGCATCCATGGGCTCACCAATGGCTTCCACAGGCACAGAGAAAGTCTGGATTCGGTGGAGAGTGGAGATTCAGACTCCATCCAAGAGGGCAGGGGTGATGTGCAGCCAGTCAAGTGCCAGTTGCTTTCCACGGCGCCTGAGGAGGCCCCGCTCTGTAGTAACTTTGTTTTAACCAGTCCATCCTCAGCATCTGAGAACATGGCACGTGTCCACAATCACAAAGAGTGAACTGATCTGATTTTGATCACAGCAGAGCTGAAGCACGAGGAGAGCCTGTTGCTGTGAGGTGCTGCCTGCCCTTGGCTTGCCAAGCCCAGCAGGAGTTGGGCAGGTGCAGCATCTCACCAGAGCAGGGCTTGGACCTGTCAGCTCTACGGAGGCCTTCGGGATCCAGGTGGGTTGGTAGGGGCCCGTCTTCCTCCCGCTGCAGCCAATGAGGAACTGGGTGTTGCTGGGAGCAGGACTGAGCCATCTGCCAAAGTCTGACACGGAACCACGATGGAACAGAGCCTTCTGTGCTAGGCTGGGGCTGTCACTTCACCACAGCCCTCGAGGCGACTGGCAAGACGTCGTTTAACGCTGGGAAGTGGCAGAGAGCACCGAGGGATTCTTCTCAGCTGCGTCTTTCCCAGGGAGTGCCTGGGCACTACCGACTGCCTGGCAGCATCGGGATGGGTTCTGGCACAAGAGTCCTGAGAGGGGGTGGAAGTCCCAGAAACAAAGGCAGTGAGCTGTAAGCACCAGCCTTTTCTGCCCTCCCGTGGTTAGAAGGATTACCAGGCTCTCTGTGTGTGCTACCGCAGTAACTACCACTAGCAGGCTGATGTAGTGGCCTTTTATTACACACTCTACGAGTGCCTCTAACAACTTGTACTATATAGAACCTTCTGCAGCGTCTGGGTCTTTTCACCAGCCTGGGCTTTGTTTTATGTAGGTTCTTGTACCTAATATTTTAGGTACACATCTGTCCTTTTAATGTACAACATGTATTTTTATTTCCTTGGAACATCTTTATATTATTTAATTTTATAAAGTGGAATAGTGTGTGGTATAGAGTAGCATTTTTACTACTTCTCTCTTTCTTTATTTTTTCTTCCCTAACAACACAACTACCTCATGTCTGTTGGAGAAAAAAGAAAAAAAGCAGTAGATCTACTCATTTGTTATAGTCCACTATAGGTTTTAACTTATTCTTATACTGCCTTTTTCTAAAGAATATGTTTGCACTGGTTGTTGACTCTTCTTTAACACATAGTGCTGCAGATCTGATGTCTCTCTTGCTCTGTTTCTTTGCCACCTTCCCTACAGCCAGAGAGTTGGGTTGTGTCTCTCTGTAGGACTGTGTTTTGCAAGAGCTGCCAAAGGAGACTGCTTTAGCTGGCAGGATGTCAATCCATCTTTCCTCAACAAGCTTATACTAACAAAGAGAAAGAAGAACCAGCAATTGCAAAAGTAACCTGTGATATTTGGGGCATGTATTTCTTTTCTCTTTTTTTGGATGCCCATGTGGAGACATCTCAGATAGTTTTGATTTACAGAGAACAGCTCAGCCTTCTATAAGCAGTGGACTTGCTGAAAGCCTTGGATGAACAAGTGAAATTTTCCAGTCACTTCTGATAGTCCTGGCCAAAGAGCTTTTGGGTGGATTTTTTTTTGAAGAGCAGAGCACCACCAGAGCTTTAAAATGAAAATGAAATCTTTGGTCTCCTACCAGTCAGTCTGGCTAGAAAATCATCCAGTGATTCTTCCTGCTGATGCTGTTTGCTTACTGCTGACATGTCGCTCAGCCTGGCCCTGCTGGGGGTGGACTTTTCTCTACTTTTTTTTAGCCTGTCTCTGTCCTGCTCCAGGCCTGCAGGGTTTGACTGTGAATGCTACAGATTGGACTAGGTGTTCAGAGGTAACAAGGATCAGTAATTCTGTTCATGGGTGTTTGGTAAACGTTCTGCCTTCTGGAGGATTCAGACATCTTACCATTTGTTTAAAAAGTGAAGGAAAAGATGTCCACCTTCCTCTCTTCTTACTGAAATTCTCCCCAGGAAGAATATGTGGAAACTGTGTGCCAACTTGAGATCCTGTAACAGACTTTAGTTTTTGTTTTTTGTGGCGACTACTGGGTGGAGGTACCACTGCTTGCAGCATGGAGAACCTTACTTAACCAGCACCTTGCAACCCTTTTAGCTCCAGCTCTTCAGCAGATGAGAACCTTCAAGCCTCCATGTACCCTGATGGGAAGGATATTGGATATTGGAGCTTCCACCTCTTCCCAGCTGGCAGCATCTCCTCCCAGTATGACACACTGTTCTGATAACTGGCTGTATTTCCAGTCATTGTGCTTGCTGTGTTTCTCCAGCTGCTGCTTGGTGTCTTGAGGAGTCTCATAAATGCTATTCAATGCTCTGAATGTAGCATTCTCTACAGCCATGACTTTGGAATGCTGTGGGACAGAGACTGGAAATCAGTGCCAGTGAGCAGGTAAAGGCAGGAGTTGGTGTGTGTGTGCTACTGGAGTGAGGAGCTAGAAAGGCAAGGAAACATAACTGGGCAGAGGAAGTGTGTAAATAACCTCCAGAACCCAATGCCACAAGACTTTGAAACTCATGACTTTGCAGGGTTACAGATAAGGCAGTGAAGTGTTATTGCAGGCAATAAGGGGCAATTCACAGTTCTCTGGGAGCGGATGCAATCGCAGAGGTACAAACCCTCCAGCTGGGCAATGCCAGGCACTCACTGCAGAGAGTGGGGGGACATGGTGCAGGTGGCCCTCAGGTCCCAGTTAGACCCCCATAAAGAGTCCTTGCCCTTCCTCAGTGAGAGAACAGGCCTTCCACAAGCCACATGGCCATTGCTGGTGCGCAGAAAAGGAGGAGGACACTTTTTCAGAAAGCTCACTCCAGGGGAATCCCTGGTCACTTCCTTTCACCTCCCAAACCAAGTCACCCTCCCTCAAGTGTGGCAGTGTGCAAAGGACCACTCCTGCTGAGCCTCCTGGCTGTCAGGGGGCTGTGCCAGGAGGAATTTGGCCAGCAGTGGCTATGACCAGGGCACCAGAGTTCTACTCACATGTCCAGACACTGTACCTGGGGCAGGTCATGAACCAGCCCTGAGCTTTCCATCCAGGGGGATGCAAGGGGATGGAGGCTTAGTCCAGTGGCTGATGGAGGAGTGTGCCACAGTTTTGGGGGTGCTCCCTTGTATGTGCACCTCCTGCTTTGCCTGTACTGACTTCAGCAGTCCTACAGCCCTGAACTGAGCTGCCTGAAAGCTGTCCCTGCCTGTCTCTGAGGCCAGCACAAGCAGGCACAGCAGAGCACCGTTCCCCTGGATCACTTGGGTCCACCACCAAACCACCACAAGTAGTTACAGGCTCAGGGAGCTCTGGGGAGATGCAGCAGACCTCACCTTATGGTGAGGCTTGTTCTGGTCTCATTACACTTCACCAAACTGTACCAGGCTGTGAAGCTAGCAGTTTGGATGTCCAAGAACTGTGGTGGCCATGGGTTGGTAGGCCAGACCTCAGCTGCAGAAATCCAGGCAGTTCCCTTGGAGCCAAGAGGTCACCACTGACCAGCAGCACTAAAGCTGTCCCTGGACAAATGTGTCCACACAGAGTGCTGGGTGTCCTTGTCCGACTCAGCTGTGCCCCAGGTTCCCCCTGCCCTGAATGTGCGGGGACCTTTCAGTCTCAGCTGGAAGTGAATCGAAGAAGACATATAATACACATTTGATTTGTAAAGCTGAAACAACCAGTGCATATATTTTTTTATCATGAAAAAAGTAGCTTTCTTGCAGATTTCTCACAGGCACACAAACTGTTGATATCTTTAATTACCCATCATGCTTAATATCTGTTCCTGAACACCAGGCTCCTTTCTCCCTTTTCTTTCTTTCAATAACACTAAAGATTATTGCTGTTCAAATTTTTGCTGGTGTATATTGTTTTACATTGTTAAAATGTCAGGTTTGTCTCACTGGCATAATTTTCTAGTATTAATGTTACTGTTTGCTACACAACTGTATATTCCCCATGCTGCTGTGAGAGTCACCATTCTCATCCTTTTATTTCTTTTCATTTCTTGTTACATGAAACATGCAACTTGGATAAAAACCTCTATCAGCTTTTTGTGGATTTGATTTCTTACTTAACTGGCAGAAAAGTTCTGGTTTAAATAGTTCAAATGAGATAACCTCTAATTTAGAGTTTGAGAATTTTTTTACATTACTAGCTAACAATCAGCCCATGAAATACTGCTGTGTAAGAAAACAACCATTTTATTAGAACACTGTATATGGTTTTGATCTCATTAGTAATAGGTGTTTTGAAGGAATCATTGTGTCTTTTCTAATCAATACTTGTGTTAGAAAAGAAGCATTTAGCCAGCAGACATCTACTGTCTACTTCTGTTACTGTATTCCCTTGCTTGTATTTTCAAGTTAAATTTCATTTTCTGCACAGTGCATAAAGATGTGTAACCAGAACTTGATCTTGTTTGAAGGTTGTGTCTGTGTTTGGTTCCATGCTGTACTTTATTATAACTTTCTTTCTTCAGAGACTGTTCTTACTCCACAAATACTCTTTAGTGTTAAAGTGTAAGAAGACATTGTCCTTATATTCCTTAACTAATGGGTTATTAATAAAATGTTTTTTTAAAAAGAGTGGAATTGTCTCACAGTTCAGTCTGTTCCAGCTGTGTGAGGCTGTACCTCGCTGGCAGAAGCAGTGGTGGGAGCAGAATGCAGGGTTCATGCTCACATCGGTTCAGTACCAGAACTCATCACCGTAAAGGTTGGGAATGTGAGATGATAGTGGGTACCTGGTTCCTTAGGGATTCTTCTGGAATTTCAGACATAAGCAGAGTTTGGATTCATTAGGCATTTCTGGATGCTTACTCCTTTCTCAGTTTTGAACTGATTCCTCTAAGAAAAAATATTTCTCCAGTTTCATGCTTTGTCTTGCTGGGGAATTTTTTATTGGGAAAAGTAAGCAGAGGCATCTAGCAAATGAGTGGTGAGGCTTCTCTTGGATGGCACACGGGGCTGAACACTCGGTGGTTTGTGTCCAGTGAGATTGCTGAGAGGATACCTGCCAGTGCCTAAGGACACACTATTAACCTCCCATGCATCTCCCTTCTTCCTGTGATGCATTCCCTACTTCAGTACATAGTTTCCATTATTACTTTATGCTGCCAGGACTACAGAACCATAAAATCTCATTTTATCTGCATTACAGAGGTAATAAATCTGCACTTAACACAGTGTTCTCTGATAGTGGTTAAAGGGAACTCTGTCAGACTGTGTAACTCTGATGAGTCTTTCTCCTAATGATAGGTAACCCCACAAACGAGCAAGGAAGGACCTTGGAGGGGGTGATGAGTGACTGCAAATCACTCTTCCAGCTCCCAGTTTACAGCATAGGATGCTGGTTGGAGGCTGCTGAGAGAAGACACGGTGGGATGGAATGGATGACAGAGGTGGATGGACACAGCAGTTACAGGAGAGACAAAGTGTCTGGTTGCATTTCTTCCTCTTCCCAACATTTACCACCACAATTCACTGTGTGTGAGGATGCAGCTGGAAATACCAGTACAGTGGGCTTGGGTTTCTCGTGGTCTCAGGTAATTCAGAGAGTTACAATTGCCCAGTGCAGTGCAGCCTGGAACGTGGCACAGCATGAGGCAATGGGCTGTGTGTGATGCAGTGAGGTGCCCAAGGTTGCTCCACAGATCCTCAACAGACACAGTGAAAACAGTTTGTGCTGGGGAAAACAGCTTCCAGGTCCCAGGGTTGTCCCACCACTGCTGGCGTGGCTCTGTGCTCAGTGCCTCAAGGTAGGTGCCATGATTTTGGCTCCCACTCCCCGTTGCTCACTGACCATGAAGCAGATGCTAAAGCCCCGCATGTACGTACGTACATAAGGGAAAAGCTCCCAGGCTGTTAGCAGGCAGGGTAACCACAATTACACATAGAATAATAAATGGAGTGAATTCAGACAAGTTAATCTCCCACTTCATCTGCTGAAACTACTAATGGTGTCTTGGGGACCTCAGTTTGCAGTTAATTGGTGTAAATCAGAAGCACAATTGGAGCTGATGGAAATTTGCTGTGCAAGGAGTGAGGGTGAGTGATGCCTTCTAAGGGCAGCTCTCCTGGAGGATAACCTTGTGGAAAGGGGGGACCGATGGACAGACAGATCCTGTGCCCCTCAGCAGCAAGGGGGATGGAGGAATGGACCCATCAACTGCTCTGCAGGAAAGGATTTGGAGCCTCAGTTTGGGCTGGACATCATCACTCCTGTAACCCTGCTGCTTTTCCAAAGGCTCTGATTTCTGCTTGCAGTGTGATAAGCAAATTCCTGCCTCCAGTACAAAGCAACTTTTCTAAGCCCTCATGCTTACCGAGCATAGAAAAACATGAGTGCTCTGAATTCCTGCTCTTAGCTGTATCCAAAAGCCCCAAAGCTGCCTTTTCCCTAAAAGATCTCATGGCTCACGCAAGTCCTATTGTTTGGCAGCAGTGGATGATTTCTGAATGTGCCACCAGTGCTGTCACCAGCGTAATTTGCAAGATGTGGGGATGAATGTGGTAATACCCTAAACATGTACCTACCTCCCCCAGCCCCTGGGTTCTGCCAGGGCACTCAGCAGCAAATGCACACAAAATCTGTGGTTCATAGGGAAAACAGCCCTGCAAAGCACATAGTGCTCAATTTCTCTTGGAATTATTAATTCCCACAAGCCATCCTCAGTGATAGCAGCCACAAGCCCATGATGGCTTCAAGGGTTACAGAAACGCTGATGGGCCCCCATGGCAGGAGCCAGGGAGTCGGAGCAAGAGCACAGCTGGTGCCAAAAGGTCAGGGACAGCACAGAAATTCAGATGTTACCGAGAGGCTGGTGGAGCCAGAGCAAATTCTTCCCCAGCTGAAAGCAACCTCGTACAGCTCAGCCCTTCACTAAACGAAGGAAGGTTTAATGTGGAGCAGATGTAGTGACGTCTTCTTTCCTCGTTAGCTGATTCCGACACACTCAGGGTGCACTATCCAGGGGAGCCTCACATTGCTCCTCTTCACAAATAGTTTTTCATCAGATTTCTAGGAACAATTACAGGGTTTAGTAACCTGGTCCACAAAATCTGGATTTAGTCTGGAGAAAGAAATTAGTTAGGATGGACTTTAATTTCATTTTAGTTCTTTTTTTGCCAAGCAAACAACACAAAACACTGAGCTGTCCTTGCAAAGATGGCTTTTGCTGCTGACAGTGATGATATGAGTTATGTTTGTGGAGAACATGGGCCAAGGGAAGGGTAGGATCACTTGGAAGGCACAAAATACTGCGTGGGCGCTGAGACTAAGAGCCATGTAAGGACGCATTATCCTTATTTCATGCCAGGAGGGCAGACAAATTATCCTGCTGTGGCAGGATTTAGGAGTGGACTCATCCCTTACTGGGTCTTTCCTCACTGGGGCCTCTTCCAGGGTGAACGGACTGGTCCAACACCTGCATTACTGACTCGGCTAAGTCCCTTTAGGTTAACATTAAAATCAGGAACACAGAGGTGAGACAAGCCAAAGTCTTCTGCATTCTTGTGAGGTTGCCCCAGTGAGGGGAAACAGGTGAGGGGAAGCCCCCTGATGTTCCCTGAAATTCCTGGAGCTCTGTGAAGGGATCCCCGGGAAGTCAAACTGGTGAAGGGGAGATCTGTGAGGGGGCTCCTGTGACAGGGATCCCGTGAGGGGACACCCTTGAGAGGACTCTGGTAAGGGAGACACACGAGGCGAGACCTGTGACGGGAGACTTCTGAAGCGACTCCGGTGAGGGGAGACCTGTGGGGCTGCCCCAGTGATGGGAGACCCTTGAGAGGGGGCATCGGTGACAGGGTTTTGGTGTGGGGGAGCCCTGTGAGGTGGCTCTCCTGGTGAGAGGAGCCCTGCGAAGGGAGCCCCGTGAAGTGCCACCAGTGAGGGGAGACCCGTGAGGGGGTCCTGAAGAGAGGGCTCCTGTGAGGGGAGAAACGCCAAGGGGCTCAGGTGAGCGAGACACATGAGGGGAGATCTGTGAGGCTCGACCCATGAGTGTGTTTTGAGAGGTGCTCTGTGAGGGGAGCCCCGTGAGGGGGCTCCGGTGGAGGCAGAACCCCGCGGGTCCCGGGCGCGGACTGGTCCCTCGCGGGCCCGCCCCCGCCCCTCAGCCCGGCCGGCGCTGCCGGCGCCCCGGCGAATGCGCAAGATGGCGCAAGGCGCTGCCCGCCCGNNGGCGGCGGCCCCACTCCCTCAGCGCCGCCCCCCGCCCGCCCGGCGCGGCGGCGTGTTCGCGCCGAGGGCAGCACCGCTGAGAGCCGCTTTTCCCCTTTCCTTTTTTTCCCCCTCTCCTGCCCGCCCCGCAGCTGGGGGTGGTTCTCGCCTGGCCGCCCTCCCTTCTCCCCTCCCTCCCTCCCTGCCGGCGGGCTGTTCCCTCCCCGTGGAGCGCAGGGAGGCGAGCCCGCCCGCCCGGGATGCCATGGCTCCGCCGGGCTCCGCGCTGCCCGCCTGCTTGCTGGGGCTGCTGCTGCTTGTCTGTCGCGGAGGTAAGAGCCGGACTGTGCTGGGGGAGTGGGCGCGGATACGGACCTGCCGCCGCCGAGCCCGGCACCGGCGCCGCTCCGCACTACCCTCGCCCCGTCCGTCCGTCGTCCGTCCTTCCAGCACTTCGCGTCCCCTCATCACCCCCGGGGTGGCCAGGGCACTGCTCG
Organism: Picathartes gymnocephalus; assembly: GCA_013390045.1. NCBI lineage: Eukaryota > Metazoa > Chordata > Aves > Passeriformes > Picathartidae > Picathartes > Picathartes gymnocephalus. The sequence continues at coordinate 197,463 of WEKY01016249.1, forward strand.
TCCCCGGTCCCCTTGTCCCTCCCTATCCCCGCCGCTGGTCCCGGTCCCGGTTCCCCTCGCTCGTCCGCGGTCACTCGCAGCCCCGCGCTCAGCCCTTCCCCGTGGCTCCGGGCCGCCGCGGGGGCTGAACGGGACCGAACAGCTCCGCGTGTGTCTGCCGGTGCGGCGTGGGGGTCCCCGCGGGTCAGCATCCCTCCGCGGGAAGGGGGCGCATCCCCACGGCAGGGCGAGCGGGAGTCGTGGCTTGGGGCTGCGGAGTCCCGCACCAGCCCATCCAGCGCCTTCATCCGCAGGGATCCCGAAGTGCTCCCTAGGAGCTGTGCTTCCAGCTGGAAACCCCTTGTGCAGGGAGCTCTAGGGAAGGACGATAACGTTTGTGGAGCCCGAGCCCCCACTGCTGGCTCTGGGGAGGGGTGTGGTGCTACCGGGGCAGTGGCGTGGCTGGGCATCCAGCCGTGCCCGATCGTAAGAGCCGGGATCGTCACCGCGGTGGGAGCGGGAGGCAGCGCCCGACGGACGCGTCGCGTTCGTCAGCGAAGGCGATAGCGCCAGAGAAGAGATGTTGGGAGACAAGTTGCAGGGATAAGGGCGGGCAACTTCGGACCTACAAGTATATTGTGCTCTCTTGTAACGCCAGCTCTGTCCACATTCGTTACATAGTCCACCGGACCGGGGTCGGACTACAGAACATCAAAGGGAGCTTTCCCTGAACCTACCGTGCACATGTCCTGCTGATAAATGGCAGTGTTTTTCTTCTGCTGGTGATGCTACTTAAGCATGGGTCTAATCTGAGAAAGATGCTGTTCTGCAGCAAAATGAATACCCGTGTGCATCTTATTCCTGTCTCTCTTAACAGCCTTACGGATAAGGAAAAGTAGGAACTGAGCAACCTGGGCTAGTGGAAGGTGTCCCTGCCCGTGTCGGGGCGGGTTGGAACGAGATGGTCTGTAAAGTCTCTTCTAACCCAAACCATTCTGTGATTGTTCTGTGGAATGTTAAAAAAACCCCAAAACTGTAAGCAGCCCAACATAGTCAAAGGGAGAACAGTGTGTGTTAGATTTATCAAAGATTAGCTGCTAGGGTATTTAGGAAGCAAGGCTGTGGGTTAGTCCTATCGTAAATCTCGCCACGTGGTCCGTAGCAACCGCGCGAGGAGGAGAAGCCAGCGTAACTCCCGGAAAATAGAAGTGATTAAAGTGTATGTAATGAAGCAGGTCGTGTTATTATGTTGAGATTCCTGGGTAGTACAATGAGGGTGGTTTAAAAAGTACTTTTTGTTGTTGTTTTTGAGGGAGGAAAGGAAAAGAAGTGAATACTTGGAAACAGAACTGTAGCAACTTGAATTTGTGTCTGGGTTATCGCCTGCTGCTGTCCAAATTGCCGGTGTGTTTATGCTGCGCGTTGGGGGGTCAGTGGCTCCTGACTTTGGGGTGTGTTTTACTGGCCCCGCTGAGGAGTGTTTGGCTACACTCTCAAAGTTTCTCGGTTCTGAGGGTTTTTTCTCCCCTTCGGTGGATTTATGAGCTCTCAACGTGGTTAACAGCGAGGTAACGTGTTTGTGCGCTCTGCTGAGTTTAATAAACCCCCCCGCGTCGGTGTCAATCAGCGCCGGAGCAGCCTCGCCGCGGGGACGGATGCTGTGTCGGAGCAGTGCTGCGCTGTGCGGGACACGATGCTCCACTCCCAGCCCCGTGGTTTTCAAACTCCCCAAAATGCTGGTCTGGCGACTGTGAACCTGGCGCTGGGAGCTGCTGGTCAGCGTGCTGGAGTGGGCTCAGCAGCGAGACAGTATTTTCTTTCTTTTTTTTTTTTTTTAATTTCCTGGAGCTCTTTGTTCTGGGTGGTGGACAGCTTTTGTCTGTTACTGCTGAGCCCGGCATTCAAAGGCAGGCATAGGATACGAGAGGCTCCCCGGCTCTGCTCACTAACAGCCTTGGAATTAAACGTCGTCATTTATATTTAAGTAGGCTTAACTTCTAAATTATTGAAGCTATAAGCTTTCACTAATTTCTACTTTGTATGGCTTTGTTGTCTTTTTTCAGACGCAGAAAAAAAAAGGGATTGCTTCTCCTAAATTGGTGTAATACCCTGCCTTTTTTCTTAATATACATAGAGAGTATCAGGTATCATTTCCCCAGTAACGCTCAGAGACTCTGTAGGAAATTCAAGCCCACGTTTGGGCTTCATCTTTCTCGGGGGTTCAACAGGAGAATCTCAGGACGTGGTTTTCCCGTGCGGAGGCAGCAGGCAGCCCATGAAATGGGGCGGTTGTCTCACCACCTTTGGGACCTGTTCTGGGGCAAAGCTGGCATAGGGCTGTGAGTGTGCCATCTGTGCCCGTGGCACTCAGGTGCCTGCTGGGGCCATCATGGTGCCAAAAGTAAACTTTGGAAGTGTAAAAAGCAAGGTCAGAGAGGGGGAAACAGAACAGGCTGCTCCCCTTCTGATCGGCCCTGCAACCCCCTGCAAAGGGAGTTCGAAATACTAAGCTGGTTTAATTGCACCTCTTCTTGTTACCTGTCAGGCTCTGGATCTTGCACAGACCAAGTTCCCATGCTCACTTAGGGTTCCAGATCCAGGATTACACCCTGGTTCCCCACTCTTCTCCATCCTGGTCAATCCAGTTTTGGCCCATGTGCTGTCAGCCTGGCATGGGCCAGCGTGGAGCAGCTCAGCAGCAGCACTGCCTGGCAGAGAGCTGCAAAACTGCTCTCATTTTATTTGTGCAAACAGGAAAGTCTATCTCCCTTTTTCTGTCTGCCTGAAATTTTAAAATTCTGAATCCCTTATTTCTCAAGGGTCTGGTGTCAGGGTGTGTGAAGTGCCAAGCAGTGACCCCATGCAGTGCCAGCCCCTTGCTTCACAGACCCTTCAACTCTGCTCCAAACTCATGGGATGAGCAGACCATGTACTTCATTTTGCAGCCTGCAGCAGATATGGGACAGAAGATGCTTTTTTTCTCTGTCCCTTTTCCCCCCAGTATTTTGTGCTTTGCACTCCTGGGCTTCTGGCCCTGGATATTGTCCTTTTGTTTAACTAACAAAACAATGCAAGAATCTCCATCTGCAGATTAAGAATTCCCATTTAAATCAATATAGTAACATTAGTCAGAAACAGGAATAGTCCATTCAAAATTACTTTGAAATCACAAACTTATTTGAACTTTAGTGGAGGTTTTACTTTTACAGAGTTTAGAAACTAATAAATTATGTAGCAGGGCTCATGAAAATCTACCTGAGTCTGCTTATGCAAAAGAATATCCAACATTTTGGTTTTGCAAGAAAATAAAAATAATTGTTTACACATGTTCAGGAGTCGTTGGCAAGCATATAAAACTGATGGTTAAGGGGGGAAACATGTCAATAATTGCACTTTAAGAGACGAGAGAGGCAAATAGGCGAGTGCATGAGGTAAGCACAGAGCACACCAAGCTGGCCTTGCTGTTATATCAGATGTCACCGTTGTATCGCACCCTCCACTCGAGAGCAGCCCAGTCACTTAACAACCCAGACCCACTCCGCGTTGGTAATTTAAAACCAGAGTTTCAGAGCAGAGTCAAGGATTTGCTGCCTGTTTTTTTTTTTTGTTGGTCTTGCACATGAGATTGTGTTGATGAAGCTGATGGCAAGTCAGGGGATGCGGGTCGTGGTGAATGGTTCTGCTGAGCTGTGAAGATGCTTTTGCAAAAGGGTCGTTGCTGCTGAAACCTGAGAGTACGTGAAAAGGGAGAGAAGAGCTCGTGTTTCAAGGCGCTGGTTTTGGAGGGAGCAGGGATCATGCAGTGCTCGGCTCCTTGAGAAGAACAAGGAGATGCTTTCTTCCATCCTGCATTTCAGAGTGGGAGGTGATAAGGCAGAGGGGAGGCAGGCAGAGAGGATGCTGAGTTTGCTTTGAATCCCCTGGATACAATTCAGAGTTTCAAAGTTTTTCATGTGCACACTAACTTCTCCTCCTGCAGAAAGACCTTTCCTTGCATGCCATCCCTGCCTGCCAGAACTCAAGCTGAAATTCACGGGCTTGGTGGCAGGGCTGTGCTGGCTGGTGGGATTTGGCACTGTGATGCCAAGGTGCCTGTGGCTCTTTTGGCTGCCTTGTGCCATCATGCCAGCCACCATCTCTGATCCACACGCACTATCACTCACTGAGTGGACAGTCCCTTTCCTGCTGGGTCTGTGCAAGGGCCCGGCTGTGGTGACAGCCACCTCCCTGATGCTTTCCTGCAGGGTTGGGGAATAAATCGGCTGTTCCCCTGTTTTACATTAGAGCAGTCTTGGGAGCTGAAGCCTGGGGGACCCCAGCTCTGGCACAGAGTTTCCCATCTTGGCTGTGCCTTTGCTCTCCACTTGTGCAGGGTTGTTTCCTGCTCTGTGATTGTGTCTGATGCCCTCTGTGGTGAGGCTGTGATCTGGTCAGGGCTGTGATACACGTGGGGAATGCAAATAACAGCACATCCTACGCTCGGCTTGCTGCCATGCTCTCGGGATGCCTCTGTGGATGGAGCTACTGAGAGTAATTAGCTCAGGAAAGGTCTTTGCCCTTTCCAGCTATACCAACAGGTTTTATCCTGCCTTCTTTAGAGATCAGGGAGGCCACAAGGACTTGGAGCTTGTCCTAGAAAGGCTCTTTGTGCAGTGAATGCTTCCAGCTTCCACAGTGTTCAACAAGAGGCCTCCTGGGATTTGCTCAGTCTGGTCTCAAACATCTGAAAATTATTTGGGGCAACTTCTTTGGCTCTGTGGGCTCTTTGCCTTCCTCAGCTAAAATCTGTGTCCCAAGTGAGGGCAGTGATGCTGGGTGTTTTTGGGCTCTTCCTCAGGTGGCTGAGAGGTTGTGTTATCCCTGTCAGAGACCTCCTGCAATCGTTTAATAAGTGGATGTGGTTTATGCTCCTTGATGGAAAAATCGCTTTATATAACCTCCTGTCCAAAAGGAAAGGGAATAAAAAATTCGGAGCTAGTAAACTTTACTGCCAGCAAGATGTGGGGCCTGTTACAGCCTATTCTCCTCTTCTTTAAATGTAAATTTTCTGGATGCCCTAAAGAGCCAATTTGCGCTTTACTGCAGTGCAGTGCTTTTCTGCTTAGGGTCTGGGTCAGCCTCAAGGAGATTTAAGAGGGCACCAGCTGGATTTTTAGGCTGCCAATTTCATCAGCCTGAAGCCTGTTATAATCTGTTGGAGAATGTCTTTCAGGTCCATATATCTCTTCCTTCTATATCCTCCCATTTGCGAAAGGAGTTGAATGAAAAACAACACACTGCTGGAAAAACAGGAGCTGTTTTTTGTGTGCATGGCCCAACCTGCATCAAGGTTTTTGGTCCTGATACTCACCGGGATTCCACTATAAAATCCTCTGGTCCTGCACATCTTCTTTTGGCTTTATTGGAGCAGGACTGGAGTTGTTATCTTTGGTGGTGGTTTTGCTGCTGATTTATGCTGTGTTATGCTGGGAATAAACACAGTAAATCAGAAGGGGGCAAATTTGTGCTGATGTGAGGCAATTTGCAGGTGGATGTTGTGCCGTTGGTGTGATGAGAAAGCAGCTGGTGCTACCTCGGTTTTCCCAACAGTGCTCCCGATGGTGCTGCACCAGGAAAAGTGGGGGGGACCCAACTGCTCCCACAATATCTCGCCTTGCCACGAGCTCAGAGCGGGCTGTTGGCAGCTTATTTCATCCCTCTGTGATTAATGTTCCCTGTCTAGAACAGGAGTAATAATATGGGCTTCATCTGTCAGGACCGCGTGCTCCCAGGGCAGGGATGGCCCTGCTGGCTGCGGGTCTGGATGGGGTCCAGGAGGGTGAGCCAGGATGTGACTGAGGTCCTTGGCGATGGATGTCACCGCTAATTAGAGTGGTGAAATTAGTTACTGAAGCACAGGAGGGAAAGCCAAAATCGTGTTTCCCACATGGAAAAGGACAATACAGGGGTATAAGCAAGTTCTTTTGAAGCCCTGAATGTGAATCACAGTGTCAAGTAAAAAATAATTAAACTTATTTTTTTTTAAATGTACTTCAAAGTGTCTTTTAAGCTTCCCATTAATTTGAAGTTCTTTCTCTCAACGCTAAATAAATCTCTTGGTTCAAAAGCACAAGTGCTAATTGGTTTCTCTGAGTATGCCTGTCTGCTTGATCAATAGGGGAAGTAGTTTTTGTTAAATATTTGCACATATAGTCACATATTGTATTGCTCAGGGAGATGGTAAATGTTTCTCAAAAGGAGACTTGTAGAATGAGGATTCCAGTAATTTTCTTGTGGCCTTTATGTCAGAGCTAATCACGCTTCCTCCCTCCATCCCTTTGCAGAAAGCAAAGCAGTTTTCCCTTGCGCGCTGCCACGTCGAGACAAGCGAGCTGTTCAGCTGCCTGCCTGACACCCCGGCTCCAACTGCAAACTCGAGCTGCCACGAGCAGAGTTGTACAGTTCCTGCCTCGAGCAGGGAGTGGCTGTGAGCCACGCTGCCTCGCAGTCTGTTTTGGGAGGTACCTGGGATGGTGTGTGGGATTAGTGGGGTTTGGATACACAGCCAGCTCTTGGAGAGGGATGGGGCTTTTAGACTCCCTGAGTGAATGTGCACAGCCTCAGCAATTTCCTTGCTATCTCTCAATTAATTGTACTTTTACTATTTCCATGTGCCTTTGCAGTGTCATTTACTTCCAACTTCACAGCATCATTTCTGTGTCTCACTGCTAAACACAATCAGTTCTTTATGCTGATGTAATTGGGTGCCTCTCTCCCACCATTGCCTCCTTACCCTGTCTGTGCTCTCCCTCTGGCTCATCTGAGCTGACTTCTAGAGCAAACAGCAGGAACCTTCTTGTCCCACCATGGAGATTCCTCTGGGAGCATGTGCCCCTTTGTCTCTCATCCTGAGCATCCTGGGAAAAGAGGGCACTGTGTTCAGAGTCTGCCTTTGAGACAGGTGAAAGACAGATCTTGGCTTCTCCCAAATCCCCAGACAGGGTAAACTAGCTTCTCCCCATGCATCTGGTTAGTTGGTCACCTAGCCCTGGAAGTCCAGGAAGGAATCAGCAGGATTTCTTCAAGGTGTGATAAGCATCCCATGAGAAAAACCTGAGTTGAGTTGGAATCTGGGTGCTTTGGGGCACTGCAAGGTGTCTACAGGTTACAAACCAGTTACACAGTGTCACACCTCAAGGCACAGTCCTGCTCTCGAGAGCAGCCCAAGCAGACCCCAGGACCAGTGTCTTTCCCCACTCCAGCAAGTGTCTGAGGACCCCAGTCCTAATTACGAGTGTCATCACTCCTGCAGTTTGAGCAGCCTGGAGTGAGGATGCAGACCGAATGTTTATGGAGGCAAACATGATTATCTCCAATCACAGGCCTTAATGATGGTTGTTATAATGACAGCAATTGTGGGAAGGGCGTGTAATTATGTTGATTCTTCCTTTTATTGTACATATACTAATAAGCTGTTTTATCTAAGAGTACAGGGGTGCTGGGGGAAGATGGGGCATTTATTTAATTAGGGATTTTTTTCTGATTGTGCATTAGGCTAAATCCTGAAATCTTCAATCTTTCTGGAGTCAGAAGTCCCTCTTGGCTCAGTATCAGGATGCAAGGGTCCCTTATCGTACATAACTCACCAGAGCACCCACACAGGGAATGGGGCCCCAGCATGGTGTTGAGACTCTGGCCACTTTGCAGAAAAATGCAGAGCATTCACCTAATTCCTTAATTTTCACCAAAAAAAAGTAATTGATGGGTTTGTGCTGGCTGCAGTCTGACTTGCTGAGAGGACCCCAGGGCTTTCTCATAAAAAAGGAGTCACAGTGAGCGATAGATCACTGAGATGGCTGGAGCTAGCCTGACATTTTAAGACTTAATGGGTTAATAAAGTGTGTGTTTTAGGTGCCTGTCACTAAGTGAGGTTTGTCCATTCCTTGCACACACTCATACCTTGTTGGCAGTACCTTTGGCCTGGCCCTGCAGTACCACTGCTGTCTTTGTCTACTCTGTCCATCTGCCTTGGCTCAGGTTGCACTCAATGTTTATCCCCTGTAATCCAATTTAAGTTGCCGTAGAAAGCAGTGGGGATTTACAGAAAGAAAGAAAAAATTCTCACTGGGTTTGCAGAACAGAAAAGACAGACTTTTTTTCCTTTGCTTTCTTTAGTGTAACTGCCTCTTCTCTGTTATTCTTACCATGCATTAACAGTCTGCCCTCCACCCTGGTTTTGAGCCTAGTGGGTGGGGATCCTGTCCTTCTTGGAGTCTGTATGAGGGACAGGCATTACAAAGCCTGTACTGTGGCTGGTGTTTGCCAAGAGATATTGCTTCTGTGCATCCCGACTCTGTGAGCATCTGTGGAGTTGGTCCCACTGAGCCTGTGAAAGAGGGAAGGAGCTCAGGTTGGGAAACCACTCCTTGAAGGGCCAATGCACAAGTGAACTGTTAGAAAGGCTTTCTCTATATTTGGATGAAACTGTCGTTTTCTTACTCTGTTGGAATTTCTTCACCATTACTCTTCTTTAAAAAAAATCAGTTCACCTCCATCCCTGCATTTACAGCCTTCAAATATCTATATAACTCCTGTTGCTTGGTTGCTTTTTGTCTTTCATGTCTACATATATTTTGGCCAGTCTTTAAGCAATAGTTCTATTTCTGTCATCTTCTGTAGTGTCTGATCATGACTATAGGGCAAATTATACCCTCAAAAGGTATGCTGTGACCAAGTGAAGCATAACATGCCAAAGACACAGCGTTTAAACATTCTGTTGGCAAAAGAGGTAAATTAGGATGTATCTGTGTGATGGGAAGTGAGGGTTTGCCTATTGTCGGTACAAATTCTGCAATAACTTATCTCTCGTGGACGTCGTTTAGCGTAATTGCTTTGCAAGAAACCTTTTGTGCGGCTGAGCTGGAACATTGTGCATTTGTATTTTGGTGCTTAACTTGCCCTTCATTAAGGGCTGAATAGCACCATGCTTTGCCTGTTAGAGTGTGAGAGAGACCAAAGCGACAGAAGGGCACGGTGCTGCATGCGAGAGGCAAACAGCCTCCTGCTCTGCCAAGCGGGAGAGGTGTCGGGAAGATGCCGGTGGCAATATGGTCTGAATCGGGAGCTGCTGATCCCCCCTTCGCCCCTGCCGGCTGTGCTGCAAACGGGTCTGGGGCATGGCACAGCCCCTCTGCCACGCCTCCGCCTGGTTATGTGGGGGGAGGAATGGCTTTCCAGCACTGGTGTGCCCTTCTGCTCTTGGGCTGGGAATGGCTGACACCTCGTGCTCGTGCAAGTTTTCATTGCCTATTTCTGCTCACCTGCAATGGGAGGTGAAGAGGCAATCTTCAGGGGAGTGTGGAGTGGAGCTATGGTTTGGCAAGGTGCTGGAGAGGTGTGCCTGCCTGTCCCATTCGCTGGAACCTTCAAAGGCAGCCTTGAAGGTCTTTGCCTGTGGTTGTGGTTTAAGAACTTGCACCCCGAGGTTCTGAGGGCAAAGCCTTGGGAGGCAAAGCGTGCCCATGGGTTTTGTGTTTCTCCAAAACGCTTGCACCTTGTAGCCCATCCAAAATGTTTCCATCACCCCCTGTTTCCTGCCATAGCAGTTGACTCTTGCTGCTACTCCTGGACACACTGCTGATTCTGCCCTACTCTCTTCATTTTAGATTTTGGCCATTCCTCCGAGCTGGCATTCGTTGTGGAGCCTAGTGATGACATAGCTGTGCAGGAGCAACCCTTGATCCTCTACTGCCAGGTGGAGGGCATCCAGCCCATCACCATCACGTGGCGGAAGAATGGCATGATGATCGTGGACAGTGAGAATGCCTTTATGTTGGCCAACGGGTCTCTCTACGTCTCCCGCTTCCAGAGGGTCCGAGGAGATGGGTCCTCGGATGAAGGCGAGTACGACTGCATGGCACAGAACCACTATGGGCTGGTGGTGAGCCGGAAGGCCAAGATTCAGGCAGCCAGTAAGTACGGGCGCTATCCCACCCCTACCTCGCAGGGCAGTCCCACAAGGGGCACTGGCTTTGTTGGGTTTTCATGGAGGGGGGATTAAAGAGAGGGAAGAGAGAAAAATGCTGGAGCTGGTGTCAAAATCTGGCTGGCATCTAATCTGTGTAGCTGTCCAAGTGTGAAAGACGAGCTCATCAGCTTTCTTGGGTAGAAAACTAAAAATCACCTTCTAGCAGTAAATTCTCTGTGTTGGAGGTGTAAGTTACATTAAAATCATATGGTGAAGTAGTCTGTGGTTTGTGTGTCTCCTGCGGTGAGTTTGGAAGCCCCTTTGCTGTGCAGCACAGCTGGGCTCTGCTTGGCAGGCAGTGCTTCCCAAACCATAGGCAAAGACCTCCTGAAGGTCATGGTATCTTTCATTTTGTTATTTAATGCTGGCAGTGTAGAGGCAGCAAGGTCTTATTTACTACCCGGCGTGGCAGTGCCTTTGGGGGCAAGGCTAACAATACCAGACAGATTGTCTGATGGGGGAGCCTGAAGGAGGAGAGAGATGAAAATGTCAGTGAGGGAATGAAATTTAAAGGTGTGGGAGGAAGAATTCCAGGGCAGGCTGTGACTCCAACCCTGCACACTACCTGGCTTTAGCCCATTGCATTGCCCTGGCCAGAGCAGTTGGTCCTGTTGGATCTCCTGGTTCTCCCCAGACAGCTCTGGTTGCTGGTTGGTGTTTGTCTCAGGACTGATGGCCGAGCTGGGGGGTCATGGTGGTTTCTGTCCTTGTTGTGTTGGTGGCCCGCTTTGCCCACAGACTGTCTGGGGGCTCTAGGAGTGTAGCCACTGATCCTTTTTGCATTTAACCAGAAGTTGCTGCTGGATATAATTTTTATGTGAGCATGAGGATGGATGGGTGTGTGGTATGGCCGGGAGAGCTGGTGAAACACTGGTTTGTTGAGTTTTGCTCAAGGGTTCCCCAACCTGTTTGGGAGATAGCTACTGCTCTTCTTTCTGTGCAAGCCACTTAATAATGCTTCTGTTCCATTTGTAAATAGCACCATGATTTTTTGGTGCAAAGCAGGAAAAGTCTCAGGCAAAGTCTGGGTCTGAGGTCCTGTCTGCATTCCCCAAACTGGGGGGCCTTTTGGAGCGCTGCCGCCCACTCCCCGCAGTGCCAGGCCGGCTGGCAGCCCACCAAGGGAACACTCCAGCCCTTGTGTATAACAATTCCCGAGTGCATGAAGTGGCCATCTGCAAACCTAGCTTTTCAGGAGTGTAAGAAGTGACATTGTCCAGGAGCCAAGGGCTTTGGGGCCGTGCCAGATTAGCAGCTGGATCTCAGACTTGTCAGTCTTATGGTGCTAAACCTTGGAGCACTTTTGGTGAATGGCTCTGGCATTTATGAGCTGGAAGCCGACTCATGCACAAGCACAATGCCAAACTTCTTGGACCTGTAAACTGGAGACATGAGAGCCAGAGGAATTACCTTTGAGATTGTGGATTGTCAATAAACACTGTTATCTTGGCTCCTGCATCAATATGTATGTGATGTGCTGTGTGTCCCTGAATAGCGGTTCCTTTTGTAGCCGTAGTTTCACATGAATCAAAATGAAAAAGAGATCGTGTTGAAAATGCTCTGGACTCTATTCTGGCTTCAGGCTTGGTTTGTTGCCAGCCCTGAGGTCTGGGTGAAGCCAGCACAAACGGGCCCCCCAGCCCTGATGCCACAGGTGCCTGCAGATAATAGGAATAAAACAGGATGTTGTGGGCAAATGTAACCTACTGCTCAGGGCAAGCTCCCCCACTGTGCCTGAGCCGCAGGAACACACACTTGCACTTAGGACTCTGCTTAATCGTAGATGAAATCTCCTGAGAATGAATAAGAGTTGTACCCTGAGTCCCCAAGTCTCAGGGTGGGTACACACGTGAGATAGTGATTTTCCTTGCTCCAAGTCCCAATCAGCAAGTCAAAGGAGAAGGGTAATTATCCCTATTTTAGGGACCTTTGCATGGAAGGAATGGGTGCTGGCTGCCTGGAAGGGAAAAAAACCCAAGCGCTAAGCAGACCTTAGCAGAGCAAATACTGCCGGTGGGTAAAACCTCATCCCAGTGCCGATCTCTTCTTGCCTCTGAGCCTGACATCTGAACACAAAAGCAAAGGAGAAATAAAAACCTTTTACAAACAAAAATCTTGAAAGTTGATCAAGGCTGTGCTACTGAGGAATAAAAGAGATCTGACAGAGCGGAGCCCCTTGAGAGCTCTGTTGCACTTTTCGCTGTCTTCAAAGGCAGGCTGTTAGTCTCGTATCACCGTTACAGACCCCAGCTTTGTATTATTGCTTGGAATATAATCTTCTTGGCTCGGAGGAATGTACATATTTGCATTCAGGAAATGTGGGCTGGATATCATATTTTTATGTTTCAAATTTACTTCAACACTTGGCATTGAGTAAAATTTAACTGGAAGAATATGCTGCTCTCAGCCGCTGCGCGTGCAGCCCTGATGGGCTCAAGGTGTCGGCGGTTTCCTCACAGAGCGGGTGTATCTTAAACCCTTCCTCCTAAAAATTAACTCATTAAATTTATTTCATTAAATTCTGGGGTATTTCTGTATGTCGCCATTATTAATCAAAGATACTCAGTGGAAGGAAGTGGACCTTGGCTGGTTTGTGGATTGGCTGGTCAGGTGCTAAGTATGTTGATAATAATTTTGTAGTGTAACTTTCTTTTGAACAAGCACGAGTGTGCAAGAAGCCTACGCGTGACTGAGCTGAGCAGGGCGGCCCTCAGCATTTCTACCCTCTGCCTAACACCCTGGTTGGAATTCTTTCAGTTGCCATTTCTGTGTCTGTTCAAACTCTGGTGTGTTAGTTTAAAAGGTTGTGGAATGCAGCATGTTTTTATAATCTGATCAGGTTATTGAATACAGATCTTTTCTGTCTCCCAATGACAGTTTCGTAATTTCACATAACTCCGAGCTGTCTTAATTAAAATCAGTTTCATAGTCAGAGTGTTCTCCAGAGGCACCGCTTGGCTATTTTCACAGGTCTCTGAGGAGCTGGATTTCCCCTTTGCATGCCAGAAGCTGAACATGCTTTGGCTCTCTGTGGATGAAGATAGCCTCTGAGCAATTGTAACATCCAGAGTCCACTCCTCAGGAAGGTGGGCTCCCCAGAACGCAGCCACTTTTCTTCTCATCGCCACCCTTTCCTTAACTTGGCCTCACTTGATCTGATAGTGTCATCTCGTGGCATTTCCAGCCCCTTTTGCTGATGCTGTAATTTGATGGACCTGGCTCCACATCATCATAAATCACAGCCCAGCCAGTGGAGTAAGACCCATTGATTATATCACTCAATAACAAGCAGTTACCACTAATTGGAAATCGCCATCAAACTGGGTATCAGATCAGGCTCTGCACATATCCAGCCTGAGAGCAGCAATTTTCCCTGTTTGATCCAATGCTTAAAAAAAAATTTAAAAAAAAAAGGGAAAGAGGGGAATTAAGTCAATGGTGCAATTTAGAGCCAAGGAGATTTCTTGAAGTTGGGTGAATTGGACCTGCCGAGTATTTGAAGTACTGCAGGACCTGATAATAACTCTGGACAGATCTGAGCTTGTAAAGACATTTTCTTCACCATGTCTTGCTGCAGGGTGACTGGTTTGTAGTCAAGCATAGCAGCACACAACCCTGTGCCCTTCTCTGCTCCCTGACCTCCTTTCCTTCTGCATTCTGTCCCAAATTCTGCTCCTCCATCCCACTGTGTGTGGCTGTCCATGGCACTTACCCTGCCAGCAGGAGGGCAGGATTGATAGCTTGGGCAAGGCAGATGTTGTGACTCCTCTCTGCATTGATCCCTGCAGACAGCAGCAGCAGCCCCCCTTGTCCAGCCTGGGGACAAGCATGCTGTCCCCACAAACACACTGGCCACTGTGACCTCGAGGCCAAAGGTCTTCAGGTCATGGGCAAAATACAGAAGTGGGGAGGGCTGGTGCATCTGCAAACCTGCAGGTTGGTTTCCCTGCCAAGTTGTGTGGGGAGGAGGTTGGAATCACAGGGATTTTAAAGCAGCCAAGATCTTCCCATCGTTTCAGCTCCTCTGCACAGAATATATTCAGGATTTAACCTGCAGCCCCCTTTCCAGGCTCTGGGGTGGTGGGAAGAGCTGCTGAGCCCAAATAATGGCAGCATTTATAAGAGTGTAGAGACAAGAAGGAAGTCTAAAAGGATTAGGGAGAGACAAAGGGGGCTGATTATTTTATGGGTCACAATACAAGGCATTAGAGTGAGATCACAAAGGGATGTAATTACAAAAGAAGGCCATACTGGGGGGGATCAAACCAGGATTAGAGTGGGAAATGTTTTTACACAGTTTTGTTCCACTCATTATGAAGTTAGCATTTTAAATTAAAGTTTAAATAAGGTGGCACCAAAGTTGTCATCAAGGTATTTCCTGGGCAATGCCACTGTTTGGATGCAGATTGCGAGTCTCAGCTCAAAACATCAAGGCAGACCTTAAACACATGGGTTTGTTGTTGGTTTCTCTTGTGCCTGTACAGTTTCTGTGTTGTCAGCAGAGCCCTACCTATGACTTGTGCTTAGGACAAGTTAACTTGTTTTTGCAGTTGGAGGTGAGGTACTTTCATGACTCCTTGTTTGACTGGTGCAAAATGTGCTGGAGGTAAAGGTCTGCCCTGGTGTCAGTTACATCTCTGGAGACATTTTCCCTTTACTCTCAGAAACTTTTTTGCTAATGATCATCTGCATTTTATTGCAGTTTAACTCTTGGTGTTATGTGCCAAGTTTCCTCCATCCATAAACGAGATTCTTTTCCCCTGTTGTAGCTCGGCTCATATTTACTGCCCTTTCTTCTCCAATGCTAAGTAGAAGGGCTCAGCCCTGATGCCAGTGATGTTTCTATATTGTCTGTGCTTTGAATGCTTATGGCAAATCCAGAGCAAATTCTGAGCTTGCAGCAGTGGGTCTCAGATGGGAAAAATACCCATGAGGAATTACTAAAGGAAGAAAAAAGAAAGCAAAAGAAATTAAGTAAAGCAGAAACACTATGAGAGGTTTCCAGGAGATGGGTATGATGGGGGAGTGGGTTATTTCCCTCCCTCAGCTCTTTTGACTGCCCCTAGGACATGCTGGTTCACGTGATGCTGCCTCTCACATCTGTACTGTTGCAGTGGTTGGCCCTGTGTGTGCTGCAAAACAAATGTACAAATATAGGAGTCATCGGGGGAAAATTGGAGAGATTTGACTGGGAATTTTAGTAGGTTTGCAGAATTAAAAGAGTTTGTCACTTACCACCCACTGCATTTCAGCGTCTGCATGTAACAGCCAGATTTCATCCTGAGACTTGAGCATATTATAAGACCATATTTCTTTCGGCTGCTCATTTCTTAGCAGTGTGATAGTTATTTAAATATCATCTTGCACTTCTTTCCAAGGCTTCTAACGTGGATGCGCCAACCTTAGCTCCAGCAGCGTTATCTCTCATATAGGAGATTCGCACTGCAGGCAGTAATGTCACTTAGTCATTTATAGAAAGCTCAGGGGAAATATATCAGAAGGATTTCATTAATGGCAGCACTGTTGAGTTATTTGTCTCAATTAACTCTTGGAGCACAGCTGAGGAAGTTCTGACATATCTGCGGCCTGCACCTGCAGCATGAGGCAATTCTCTGCCTGCTTTTTTAACACAGGGTGAAGCTCTGTGATACCTTCACGGGCAGTTCTGTGAGGAGAGCACAGCACCCAGTCCTGTGTGCTTGTACCCTGCTTGTCCTTCTGCCTGCTGCTCTGCTCCAGCCTCTCCTCAAAGTATTGGGCCACTCTCCTGTACTATTTTAATCAGAAGGGCTGGTCTCTGCTTATATGGCTTTCACTCTCATTTTGCCCTACAAGGGTCCCCAGCTGGCCATGGTGTGGCCAGTGACATCCATGCACCTGCTGTGCCTCAGTTTCCCTTCTCTGAACCCAGGATGTGTTTACTGTCAGTGCCATGATTTGCACACTCCTGTGAACACCTGGGGTGCCAAGCTGCTGTTTTGTGTTTATCAGGGACCCAGGTTAGCTGGCCATGGTGTTTCATCTGCACTGTTGCTTCTCTCCAAGGGGTGCATGCGCCGGGGCCAGGCTGGAGCCCAGGTGAGAGAGGAGCTGCTTTTCTGCCTTCTTTCATTGGCAAGACTGTGAGTAGGAATCAGTTTTGGAGGGCATTTGACCAGAGCAATCAGTGCTCTTGATCTACTGAGTAACCATTGAGATGGGGATTTGAGGACCTTGCTTTGAATGTTTGGGGCCTTTGGGTACAGTAGTGATATGAGTGCGGTCAGAAAAATCCCTTCTTATGGGTGCACAGGTGCCAAAGCTGCTTTCCCAGAGCTGGCAGGATGGGACTCAGGGGAGACATCAGCCAGAGCTTCCTGACATCAAGGGATGCTGGATGTGAGCTCCATGCACCTCCTCTTCCGCTCTGGTTTTGGCTCTACCCACCATCGTAGCCCTGTTGCTGGGAAGGGAGTCTGCTCCCACTCCTCCTAGGCACAGCATATGGTTTTCAGAGAGGTTCTTGCTTTAAACCCAATTTTACAGTTGGGTTGACTGAGGCAAAAGGAGGTCAAACGACTCGCCTGAGGTCACCCAATAAGTGGCTCAGATTAAATCTCAACCCACGACGCTGCCGGTTCCCAGCGCTGGCTGTGCTGGCCAGACCAGATGGCCTCCTGAATGCAGCGTCAAGATCCTCGGCTTTTTCCCCACCTCATTGTTCTCCATTGTGGGCTTCTGAATGCAGGACCTTGAAAGTGAGAGTCATTTGGATTTGCCAGTCCAAGTTATTCTGTTTAATGACGTGGATTTGCAGGAGAGGGTTTAAACACACTGTTTGTTACTGAGGTTGGAATTTTGCACAGATTTACCTCTTTGCTTTGGTTTTCTGATGTTAAAACTCTCTGCCTGACCAGCTAAAATTGGTCCCTTACCCTTTCAGCTGCCCTGCTGCTGGTTCACTGACTACAGGGCTGCCCTGTCTTTGTACCTGTGCAGGTTTATCCATAGGTCTCTTGGGTCCTGATCCCTGGGATAATTCCCCAGCACCACACCTCTCTGGTCTGTTTGTGCAGTTTGTGTCTTCCCCCTTAACTTGGTTCTAGGATTACACAAGGGGATCAGTGTAAGGTGCTGCTGGATGGGCAGTGTCACGTGTTTACCTCTGTGAAACTGCAGACTCTCATGTTAGCTCTGGAAATGCAGATGCTGACATCTCCCTCCTGATCTGGTGTGTGTTCCATACGTCACCCCTGACAGAGCAGGGGCCACAGACGAGTTTAAAGCAGAGCTTTAAAGAGCATTTTAAAGATGAGCTCCATTCCTGCTCTCCAAGCTCAAGAAGCTGCCTGGAAAAGTGCATGTCCATAATCTCTGTTGGAAAGCAGGTGTGCAGATCCTTGGGACTGGGACACGCAGTGCAGAGACCATCTGCCCATGAAGCAGCAGTGCTTGGGTGTCTGGGGCAGACTGCAGTTCTTGGGGCGGGGGCGGTTCTCCTGTACCCACACATCCCTCTGCATCCCGCCTTCCGAGGGAGGGCCCGCACTCCTGCACCACTCACATGCCTCAGTAAGTTGGCACCTCTTGAGCATGCCTTGATTAATGGTGTTTTTTTGTCAGTCCTAAGAGGCCCCATTATGTCCCTTTGATGCTGCATTTTGCACTTACCACTGTCACTGAGCTCAATGACTAATTTTTACAGGTCAAGGGAGAGGGACAATGGATCAGGCCACATTTGGAAGAAACAAATGAAATTTTGCTGCAACTGAGAGCACTAATTAAGAGTGAGGATCAATTTGGGTGTACAAAAGAGATAGTTTTAGGCTGCTGGTGTGTAAATGAGTGGTGGTGTTGCGGTAGCAGAAAAGGTTCAGTGTGTGCATACTTCAGCTGCAGCATTGTACTTCCCTGCATTTGATCGATTCTTCTGTGCTTATTCATTGAGGAAAAACCAAGCGTTTTCCTGCCTGCTGTGCCCAGGAGGGGCAGGGACAGCAAACCTGCCAGATCAAGTCATGGCTGATCCCTGTGAGGTGTTTTTGGCCAGGAGCAGGAGCTTGTGCTTCTTCAATCACCTTGCTCATCTTGGAGCATGGCACTGCAGCTGGCCTGATGGCTTTTGAGTGCATGAGTGCATGGCATTCCCTGCCCATCTCTGTGGGCAGGATGATGCCCATCCTCATCCCAAGCCACAGCTTACCCTACCAAGGATTGCACTGTTTGCTTAGACTCAGAAGAAAGCTGATTTGAAGGTGTCAGAAAGGAAAGGGACACAGTGAACTTTCATCGAGGAGAATGTCATGGATACAGAGAGGAAGACAAGGAAAACTAAGACTGTGCAAGCTGGATTCATGGCTTCACTAAGCATTGCAAAAGTGTGATTCAAGTTTTCCCAAGTCTTCACATAAAAGTCAGGGCTAATGTGTATTTGGGATGAGCTGGTTGCAAATGTCCAGGTGCCCAGGCTGTGCCAATTAAAATTAATTTGCAGATGGCTTTGGTAAAATTGTGTCTGTTTTTGATTGTATTTGCCTTGGGCAGAAAGGTGGGTACATCAACTGGAGCATTCTTTTGCCAAGAAGGTTCTCCAGGGCCTACGAGGTTCCCATTAAGTAAACCGTAGATGAATTTGAATCCAGACAGATTTATGGCACTGAGCAAATCTCCAAAATGATCAGATGGAAGCAGCAGTCCGTCTCATTTTCCCTTGTTATTTGGTGGTGTTTGCCCACAAACACATTTTTCCCTCCAGCTCAGCATCTTCCCCAGAGGGCAGTGGGACGGACATTCAGCCTCAGTCTGGAGGTTTGCCCTTGTCCTGGGCTCTTGTGGTGACATTGGCCTGAATGGCCAAGCAGTGCAGTCACATCCCTTTGGGCCCCAGCATGGCAGCTCTGTCCGAGGGGAGGGCGCTTGCCAAGGCGCTTGCCAAGGCACTTTATTTCCTCAGAGCAGCATCCGTGTCCAGCTCACCACAGTTTCCCACGGCAACGAGTAAAGGGGCGGGAGGGAAAGTCCTGACTGCATCTTTCATTAGTGATCCTAATGCTCAGGAGAAGAGACAGGGCCCCAGGGGGGTCAGTTTGAACTGTCTCTCAAAAAAAAAGGGAAGGGAAAGAGAAGAAAAAGTCTTCACATGCTGGACAGGCCATTGGAAAGATGACAGCAGAAATAATGCTTTTCAAAAAGCTTTTTTTCATGACCAAAGAGAAAATAGCTTTCTTGTCCCTTGGGACATCCATGGGTGCTCTAGACCTTCACGAGGGCTCAGGCTCTGCAGGTACCCACCTCCTCTAAATGACAGGGACTGGTCAAAATCCTAAATACAGAGTCTGGGTGCTACACTTAAAGGATCCAGACTTGGCTCTTTGGCCAAAGCAATGTGGTGGTTGATGCCTTGGAAAGCCTGGCTCTTGCTACTGATCTCAGGCAACTGTCCCAATACCCTTGTATCTCTGGGAATTAGGGATTGTAGCACTGGTCCCCCCCATATCTCCCCATCCCCACTGGGTTTGGGGGCCCACTGCCTGCACAGTGCCCTTGCCAAGCTGGTGCGGGGGGCCCTCACCCCACTTGAAGCCGTCAGAGCTCGTTACCAGCACAGACAGCTCCTTCCCACCGGAGTGGGGCCGGGGAGGCCGGGTGCCTGCGGGCGGCTGCTCGGCGCTGATTGCTCTGTGCCTAATCGGGGCTGAGGACTTGGGGCACTGTGTGGACCTCACGCCGCTGCCAGCTGTCGATTTTCATGAGCCTCCTGGCTCTGACTTTTCTCAGACCTTTGAGCTTGTACCCAACCATCCGGGAACCAGCCAGAGGGGTCAGAAGTTCTTTTATGGGAAAACAGAAGTCCCTGCACCATATATATTCATATGTAAAAGCCTCTTAGAGAGGGAGTTTTAAAAGCCGGCATGGTGTAGGTGCACAGGAGGTGTTTGTGTTGCTGTGCTGGGGAACATGTATGAGCCTTTCTGCTTTAGAGAGTGGTTTGCATGTGTTTGGAGCACCTCGATGGTTCACGCTGCTGCATCCCGTGGGGAAAATGGATTTGTTCTCCTACAGCTCCATGCCCAAGGGTAGCCTGCTTAATTTTTCTTTTGCTAACTAGGTTCTCCCAAGAATGAGAGATTACCTGGTCTTCCAAAAGCATTTCCAATGTGCGGAGAAGTCTGGATGACTCACAACTTTTAATTAGCTCTCCTGACAGAGGCAAGGATCCCTCCCTTTCTCCCTCCTTCCCTAACAGAGAGGTGGTGATTAGAATTACAATGAAGATAATCCAAACTGTATGTGTAGGGTTTTCAGTAAGCGGAGAACAAAGCAGGACATCCATCTGGTGAGTGTGAGCCCATAATACCTTTCTGCTCATTTCTCCAGTGCAACAGGAGCTGCTTGGGACGGAAGCAAGCTCATTATTTTGGAAAGGCTTGCTGACACGCAGAGCGGGGCTGGCTTGTAATCTCCGAGGCACTGAAACCACTGCTCAGGAAGGAGCATTGCTTTTAATTTTAAGTCTACCTTTGTATTTCTCCTTGTTAAAATCTGCAGCAATGAGGGATACCAGCCTCTTCTGAGCTTGTCCTTAATTAGTGTGTGAAAGAGAGATGCCCTTAGTTTTAGCTAGGCTAATCAAAGCTGTAAGGGAGTTTTAAAAGGCAGCCAAGCTAAGCCTGTCCTGTGCAAACATTCCAGCAGCAGTGAGGAAATGCATTAGCTGGGGACAGCCTCCTTTTGGAGTGATGCTATTTCCCCTCACTTAAAATCTTCTCTGTGTCTGACAGAGCTCCTGCCTCAAAACTTCGGCTTCCCTTTATGTCCTGACTTTGCAGCGGGAGCTCGCCCGTGCCATGGGATCGGCTTTCCCATGCTGTGCCCTGCAGCAGGCAGGGAAGAGGCAGAGTTTGCAGCAGAGAAAAGCAGTGTTGGGCCCTCAGCCACGGTGCTACTGTGCTTTACGGTCAGCTGGGTTTTGCCAGGCTGCTCCAGCCCGGAGAGAGGACGGGCACACTGTGAGAAAGGAACAACAAAAAGCCGCCGTGGAGGAGCAGCCGGCACTCCGAGCTGCCGCTCGCCGCCGTGCCGGCAGCACAACGCATGCCTCGACTCCTGCCATGGCAACAAGTTCATCCTTAGGCCAGGACAACGCTTGGCTGCAGCGGCCAGGAGCCGGTCCAGCCTGCGGCATCCCCAGCAGGACGCAGGGAGACAGGAGGGATGGGGTGAGGTTTCATGCCTGCAAGGTGCTCTGCCAGCTTCAAAATTCAGGCTGGTGGTTTCCCCGCCCCAAAAGCACAGGAGAGCTGCAGGGAGATCCTTCTGAGGTCATGAGCTGGACAGCACCCATGTGTGCAGTCATGATGGCTCTTGCTCTCCAACATAAAGAGCTCAGGAAGGAAGATGGAGAGCCCAGATCCAAGGAAATGTTGGCCAAACATGAGGAATCCCTTCCTCTTATTAGTGTTTCAAGCACTAAAAAAATCCCCCCTGCGTACCAGAGCTAGGCACAGCCTGTGCTTGGAAGGAGATGTCTTTTCAAGCCGGGATGCCGGTGCCGAACTTGCCGCGGGCAACCCCGCGCGAGCCGGGCGTGCCGGGGGAGTGCAGCTGGTGCGGCTCAAAGGGAAAATATGATCAGCTGTTGAATGGCAGAGATTTGAGACGTCACGCCAAGGCTTCGCGTTTTGATTTCGTGAGGCATGCTGTGAAATTCATAGGTGGAATGTTTCTAGGGAGCTGCTTTGCTTCCTGTAGAAGTGAGGTGGAAGAGTGGAAAATAAATGATGTTTTACTGCTTCCAGCAGTAAAAACCTGGTCTGAGCTGTCTCTTCACTCCCAAAATCGTAACACTTTTTCTGGGTTCTTGATATTAAAAAATAAGAAAGTATTATTTCATTTAGGTTGCCTATTGACTTCTAGCTGATGCACTTAAAAAATGTTTCCAGCATTTGTGATTCGTGAGAAAAAAAGAAGCTTGAAAATATTTCGCTTTTAGCATAACGAGAGCTAAGGTTGACAGAACTGTGAAATCCTGGAAGTTGGGGCTTCATGGCATTGCCAGACATCAGAAGGTCCTTGATGACATGATGAGAGCTGGGAAAGCTGAATAAACTGATGAGCTCCTTCCATTCTGGTCCCTTGTCATGTAAATAGGCTCCAATCTGCATGTCAGATCCCTTGGGGAAAGGAGTGTAATAACATTAAAAATAAGGCAGCAAAAGCCCCAAGGTGCATGGGGGTGTGTGTGTATGTGTGTGTGTGTGTGTGTGTTAGCAATCTTTAAACAGGCAAAAAAAATGCTTGGAGGCGTTTGGATGGGGTGAGAGGGCTCCTCGTTACTGCTCTGCTTCGAATGCAAAAAGGTAACTGCCGTGGCTTTAAAGAAAGTACTTTAATGCTACATAAATATAATTGCTTCGATGAAATGTCTTTAGCCTCCTGAGGGAAGTTGTAGTCTGTAAGCCTTTAGATATGAATGGACGACTCTGTAATTGCTATTGTTTCGGAGACACATTAGGAAGGCCTAATGCTGATCATTCCTGGCATGTTGTGGAAGCGGAGTAATGACAGTCCCAGGCAGCGGGCAGGGAGAGGGGATTAGTATGCATTTTGCAGGATGAAAAACTGACAAACGCTTCAGGACTGGAAGTTTTTCTCCTAATTAAATTGTGGGCTTGTAAATTGTATTTGATTTTTTTTTTCCTTCCCCCTTTTCCTGCTGATACGCAGAGTGAAGGTATCTAATTCCTGGCAATTTAGGCTTTGGATAATGAGCTTGAAGGCACCATCTCAGAGGAGTGCAGGCTTGATGGGTTAGTACACCGGCTCTGGTTAATGCAAGCTCCTGATTCTGACAGGGTCCGAAACAACTGGTTCAGAAAAAGGAGCAACACAGGGGTATTGAGAAAAAGGGTTTTTTTATTTTTTAAAAAAATTATTAGTTAAATATGGTATAATATGGTACATGGGTTGTGCTTCCAATCTCTGCATTGGGAGCAGCTATGTTTAAAAAATCAGAACCTGGGCTTAGAGATGATTCCTAAGAGATAATTTGGTTTGTGTCCTGGTTTTGGAGACTGTAAACATCCTGTTTTCCAGGTTTTCTTCCCAGCATAGGGCCCAGAAAGGCTAGCAGACTGCTCTGGCATGGTAAGCAACTAGGCAGGAGCTGAAAAACCTTATCCTATTGCAGCAATTCTGGCATTGGTGGCATTTTTCCTGAAGACAAGTGAAAGCAGGGTCCTAAGAGGCAGCTGTTGGATGTTTCTTCCTGTAGGAATATCTGTCAGGTAGTAGCCAAAAAAGAGACAAAATTTCTGCTCATGTAGAGGAGACACACAATCCAGTGCTGGTCTCACACCATCCTAGGTTCAGATCCAGCCTGTTTTCTGAAGTTGGTTCCAAAATGTTTGAGAGCCGCTATCCAAAACACCTGGAGAGAGAGCCTGGGAAGAACTCTTCTGGGGAAAACCAGAAGAGATGAGGTTAGGTCCTTCATCACTGCCCTGTCCTTGTGTAGGGACTGATAAAAATATTCTCATCTCCACTGCACCATGAGCATCCTGTTACAGAACAGAAAGTAATAACTTAGGGATGATTTCCCTTGAATGTTGAACCTCAGGTGGTAAATCTTGGTCCTACTTGAGATTTATTTTCATTCTGGAGATTTTTACTGCCTTCAGAAACTTCATGTAGAAGAGTGAGATTTTATGGCTCTAAACTGTTTGATTTTACAGAATTGGTTTTTTCCCCAGGGGCTTTTTTTTGTTTAATGAAGATGAGAGGAATCATGTAATCCTTGACATACAATAGACTCTGAGATTAATAACACACTATTTTTCACAGTGAAGATGATCCTGTCCTGCTATAATTTACTCTCCATCCTGGTATGCTGTTAATTAGGATGAATACTTACGTGAAAAGTAAGTATTCCTTTAGCCAGTGCCAACTTCCATAATCAGTTGCCCCAAAAACATGAGGAACGAGCAGTAGTGAGTCAGTGAAAAACCCGACATAAATTGACTTTTTGTGTCCTGGCAGTGCTTGGCTGAAAGCCAACAACAATAAGAGCCCAGTGTGCCAGAATTCACAGGCAAATAACACTTTTCCACTAGAGCATCCTTAAGAGACACCCTCCCAGCAGCCATCCTTCCTTTCTGCCACTCATTCCCTTGTGTCCAAGGAGGCTGTCGAGGCGGTGAGCGAAACATCTCGGTGTTGTGACGGGGTGCGATGAAAACATGAGTGACAGAGTGACATTTTGACAGCCTGACTTCAGGTTCCTACTGCAAATGTAAATACATTCATTTGAATCCAATTTACACAACCAGGAGTTTTTAATGGAAAATAAAGGGCGGGGGGGGGGGGTTGCTTAAAGGTGACTTTTTGGGATTTTAATCCAGGGTATTTGTAGACTTCTTAATGGGTTCAGCTGCAAATTTCCATGGTGTTGTGGAGGTCAAAGTGGTCTCCATCACACTTTGCTCCAGTCATGTGTTTTTATATCAAATTGCTTGTTTTCTCACAGTTTAATGCTAATTCCTGTCTGAGTTGAGAAAGGTGATTCACTAAATGTACCTATTGAGCAACTGATAAAATTGAACTGCAATCCCATCCTCCTCAAATGAAGGACTCCTTAACAGCCAATAGTCCATTTTATCTTTTTCCTGAGGGGTCTAATCTGTTGCTCTTTCTGACTTGGAGACTCGTTGTGTTTTCACTGGAGAAGAGTCACTGAGTGTCTTGTCAGGTGGGAACAAGGATGGCTGAATTGCTCTTCAAAGGGTGATTTATTTAGATAGTCTTCGCGCCTTGGGGATTTGTTATTCCTTCTTAGTTCTCCTTGTAATAATTCCTCCCTGAGATTTGGGTGAGTAGTACTGGAAGGTGCAAGTTCCCACTGCAGTAATGATACAGCTGAGCCTCAGTAGCAGGTGCCGTGAAATGATCCCCAGCATGGCAGAATGGGGATCCACCTCGGATGCCGAACTCTTGTTCTGGGATCTGATTGCAGTGCTGCTCTCGTTCTTTCTCAGGGCCTTTTTCCTCCTGGTTTTCTCAAATAGATACTTTCGTCTCTTCTGTGGTCTTTGGAGAAGCTGTGTAGCTATTGATGGCTGCAGTATTTTGGGTAAAGCAGCTTGACCAAAGAGTCTGAGGGGACAAGGTGGACCATGGCCAGATATGGCAAAAGTGCAGGACACTGAAGCTCACTTGAGGCCAGACCCTTATCCTGATGTTTGGTCCACCAGAGCAGCATGTGGTGCCTGTTGACCCCCACAAATGTGGGTCCAAGTGGGCAAGCAGGCTGGACTCAGCCCCAGTTCCCAAAGGGACTATTTACTAAGGAGAGTTTAAACGACATTAAGAAAAAGTTCTTAATGGCAAGGGTTATCAAGCATTGGAACAGGCTGCTAGGGAAGTGATGGAATCACCATCCCTGGAAGGATTTAAAAGACATACGGATATGGCGCCTGGGGACATGGTTTAGTGTCTGGGTGAATGGTTGACTTGATGATCTTAAAATTCTTTTCCCGTCTAAATGATTCTGTGATTTCCCTGGTTGTTAGAAAACGTTAGAAAAGCACAAGGGGTGTGAATAGAGTGTATAGGAGTCTGCCTTTTCATGGAATTGTGTCCTTGGACCAATCTGGCTTAATCTGGTTCCTTGTTTTTCTCCTAGCTGAGGGTCTCTCTCCCAGAAGGAGTAGGACCGGGGGAATTCATGAGTGTGTTAAATCCAAGTCATCTGTGTAGGATTGGAAAAAGACTGAAGCTTTCCACTTGTTGTATACATCATTTGTTGTTTGAGTCCTGTGGTTTGTGTCAGAGTCACCTTGTAGCTGCTGGTCCTCAAATGAGTGGTTTAAACCCTTGGTATTTAAAAAGTTTTGAAAACAGATTTTGTGGGGTTTGGTGGGGGATTTTTTTATTTATTTGTTTGGGTTATTTTTACTGCACATCTATTAGTGTGTGAGGGTTTTGTCTGTACAATGCTACATTCCTGGGTCTCTAACTAGAGTGGATGAGTTACCTTGGCTAAGAACCAGCAAATCTTTAATTTTACCCACAGCCACAGAGACCACATGGACCTTGTGGCTGTAGGTGTTTGACTTGGGCTGCCTTGGGACAGGGAGGTGAGAGATGGGCTCCTAGCAAAGCCCAAGTTTCACACCTGGAGTTTTGTCCCTCCAGGGACTTCAGCAATGTGCGTTGCTGTTGGTGCATGGAAAATGTCACCCAGGATTTCGAGAAGTAGCAGATTGCTTCCTCCGTACACTGAGACCTGTGAACACCCATGAGGGATGCTAATTAAGCATCTGCTTCCTTCTCAGCTTTAAGTGAAAGGGTGGCAAGTTAAAGTGACAGTCAGACCTCATTTATCTTAATGAGGAGGGTCAGGAGTTTAATGGAGTTTTGCTTAGTGAGTGTGTTTCAGCCTACTTTGTGTTTGTTTGGGAGATGTCTCTGCTTTTTAGGTCTATGGGCTTTTTAGCTTGGGTGATTTGGCTGCATGGGGCGCAAGGGTCTCTGCAGTCTGTCCTAGGGAGAGAGGTTTTAGAAGAAATCCAGAAAGCTTTCTGGTGTGTCTGCTGTGATTTTGTAAATGATTGGGATAATGATATAGTGAATTTGCAGGTGACTTCTCCCTGGCCAGCGTGCGGCTGTGTTGCATCCACTTGAGATGTGCCGTGCTCAGCAACAGTCACTTTGAAGCTCTTGCCTATAACAGTTTAGACATTTAGCCAATGTACTTAGCAGATACCAGCAAAAAAGGGGGATTGTTTTTACATTCCAGAGTCTCACCTTGTACTTACCACTTCTGAGGTCTGTTTGACGCCATGCTGACATATTTACAGTGTAGCCTTACTGTATATAGATGGAGTAATCAGGCAGTCACTCAGGGCTGCAGCAACTAGGCAGAAGTGAAGCTCTTTTTACTAGTTCACGTGCAGCACCACACTGTGTGCATAACCTCATTTCTCAAGCCTCTTTCCTAGGTATTGAGTATAGACCCCAGCAACACCTACCCCTTAATGGAACAGAGCTCCAGCTGGCCTGTATCAGCACAGCTCCAGCCGAGAACAGCCCTCCATCCACAAAGGACTACTCCAAGATTAGCAAGGGATTTCATGCAGGGCCAGCAGAGCAGGTGAACGGTATCACTGTCATTTTTCAGAGGGGACAGGAAGGAATAGGAGGGGTGGGATGCTGCTGAGACAGTCCAGAGCTGTGCTGCAGAGCTGATGTGGAGTGTGAAAGCCTGCAGTCTCTTGTTGGGGCTCCGTGCCCTGCCTGGGGAGGAATTCAGACCTGCTCTGCTGGAGTCATTCGTGCTCATTCAAAGCCAACATCAAAAGATCCCATTCTAATTCGATGCTTTTTAACACACAAATGGCAGTAAGATCATTAATTATTGCACTTAACCAGCTTCAGTGATTTAACACTTTGTGTTTGTGAGTGTCATGAGCTGATGAAATCTTTCTGGTGCTGTAAATGAAGAGCAGGGTGTTGCCAGCTGTTGAGGTTGGATGGTGCTGCAAGCAGACAAAAACTCCCTGCTCTCCAAAGAGCCACATCTGTGCTGGGGTATAAACTCCATTTGGCCCAGAATATTTTCATGTCATGGCTTGATGGCCTGTGAGAGCTCTCTGCTCCTGCCTTACTGCCCAGGTAGGTAGGTGGGCAGAATCATGTCTTTTGGAACAGTATTTTGTGCTGTGGGAGTGTGGAGCACCTTGTCTCATCAGGACAAATGTCTCTGAGGTCTCCTGTAGATAAACCTCTGCTGGATTCTCAGTTTGTGAGGTGTTCAGCAGCTCTAATAGTGTTACTTTTCCCCCACCAAGCAGTGGGACTGGAGGAGAGAGCATCCCCAGCGGAGGTCCCCCTCCACCTTGGGAAATGTTGGCTTGAGGCAGAGGTGCCTTGGCTTGAGCCCTTTCAAAGCTGAGGAATTCTGCAGGCAGCTTGTAGCTGTTTTTGCAGAACATGGCTGGTGGACAACAGGAGAACCAGGGAGTTATTTTCCATCCTGCCAGGTTTTGTCACCTACCACTACCCATGAGGAGAGAATTTCCCCCCTCCTCCAGAGTGCGAGACCTCATTGTTCCCAGCACCTGAGGCATGCAAAATTCCCCTTGCCATCCTGGAGGAAGGGTCCGAGGGTAACCATGGCTGATTAGTGAGCCTTGAGCAAAATACAGGCCACAAAGCTCACACATGTTACTGTGCAGGGAGAGAAAGTGGACCCTGGAAAGAGGGTGCAGCTCTTGCCCCGGACATCAGTGGCTATGACAGCCTTGCTCCCTTGGACAGAGACCACCCAGCAGAGCAGGGCTGGAACTGGGAGGCTCAAACTGGACCTGGGATAATCACACTCTCTGTCTGGGTTTGAGATCGGCACACCAGGGGACACACATCCCTTGCTGGACTAATGAGACTAGGCATATGTGACATTTTTATGACTCCTTCCCAAGCTATTTCCTCCAAGTTTTTAGTGTTAAATTGGATTGCTTCCCCCATCCCCCCGGTGTTGTTGGGAAAGCCATCTGCAGACAGAAGAGTGATGCAGAGATAATACTTCTGGGGTGGGTCTGTCTTGACTTTATAGCTCTTATATCTTTCCTTTAGGGTTTCTCTGACTTTTTGTCAGGCACAGACACATCTCTGTGAGTGTTTCCCTTGGCCCTGCATTAAGATCTGCCCAACCCAGCACATCATGGATCACACTCACCCTACAGCTCTCCCAAGGCTTTGTTGCAAGAGTTGTTTTGGAGCAGATGTCCCAAAAGAGCATTTCCCAAGTTCTCACCCCACTAGAGATATTCTCAAAAAAAATATGCTTCAGTTTTATAATGTAGATGAGCCTCTCTTCTTTCTTTCTTTTTATTTTTTCCCCCTCCAGTCTCCAGCCCCAGAAGTAGGCAGTGAATTCTAAGGCTTGAGGGAAGCAACCACACAAAAGCCTATTACAATCCAGTCACATTGTGCAAGGTGAGGATTTGCAATTTTAAGCAGAGGGAGAGGGAACCGTCATGATAATTACATATAATACCTAAAGTACCTATAAATACAGATGTATATTTATATAAAGCCTCTCCCAGCACACGAGTTCCCTGTCTGGCCGAGGTTGCCAGACCACCCTGTCCTGCACAAACAAATGAGTTAGAAAGTCCGAAATTCCATCCCTGCCTTTCGGGGCTCGTCTGGGGAATTCCTGAGTAATGGAGGTTGAATTGGGTCACAAGGGCAGCGGGGAATAAATCTTCAAAGGTTAGCTCTGGCATGAAGTCTCCTTTTTTAGGCATGTGAGGGATTCTTTTGTTTTGCTTTGTTTTCCAAAGGCCCCCCCGGCAGGGGAGCAATACCTCACTGGGGCCAAGCCTGGCCGGGCAGAGCCCCGCTGCATTGTCTGGGGGGCCGGGGAGAGGGCCGGGGGGAGAAATGACATCTTAAAGAATGGTCCTTCTTCTTATGGACACTTAGTAGATCAGTGTGCATTCAATTAACCCTATAAACCGTGCAAGGTCCAGGGAAAGAGCCTTTCAGGCATTATGGATTGAAAGTATTAAGGGGGTGGGGGGAGAACTGTTGGTGAGTCCAGTTTAAATAAAGCCCATTAGGCAGGGCCAGTGTGGTGGGGGTGGAGAAAGGGGATGTTTTTCTTCTGAAAATGAAATTCATGCACAGTCTCACGTACTGGTCTGGATTTTCTTTCAGTAAAGTTAGGAAAAACTTGCACAGGTCAAGCTGGGTGTCTTGGTTTGGTCCAGCTGTCTTTGGGTTTGCTGCCTCAGGAGCGAAGCGATTCTGTAGACCGTCATGAGTAGAAAAAAGATTTTACATTAGTATTTTCCTCCTCCTCAAATTTTTGCTCAATCCTGAATTGTGTCCTAAGCCCCATCTGTAATAGCCTGTGGGACATCCCTGACCTTCCTGAGTGCATGTTTGATGGTCCCCAGGGTATGAAAACATCTAAGTGCTTCTGTGAAGGACCAAAACACCTTGGTTTTTCCAGTTGTGCCTCTGACATCTTGCAGGGTCACTACAAGGCACTGATGTGTTTTGAAAATACAATATTTATTCCTGTGAATGTTTGGAGGATGGTCAAATTTTGAAACTTCTATGTGCCCCATCATTCACCCCAAGCCCCACTGCCAGTCGGGGCTGATTAGCCCCTCCAGGATGAGAGCAATATTGTGAGCAGAGAGATGGAAACAGCCAAATTTCTTTCAGTGCATATGGCTAATATTCACCTGGAGAAATCCAACCCATTTGTATATATTAAACTAGACACAGTAATAAGTTCAGTATGTATTTCAATTTACTTTGCTGCAAATAGATTTAATTTACCAACTGCAGAGTTTTAGATGGAACTGCCTATATTCCTGCCATTTTATGCTATGTTCATAATATATTGTACATAAAGTTGTAAATTAATAGGCCTGTTTATGATTTGTTGCACACATGACATGGACCTGCAACTAAATTAACAGTGAAGTCTTAGTGTTGCAGCGTTTAATTGTATTTGTAGATGAATTAGCATCTAATTCTTATGTCCCTTCCTTAGTGGGAAATACACTGGAAATATTTTTTTCCCCTGAAGATGTGAGCATTTTGTATTGTTCTGAGAGATGATCTGTGAGATTTGCTGGACTAGCAGCTTTTTTTGGACAACATGGTGGTGTGGGCTGAAGAACCTCTAAATCCAGACTGAGCCTGTTAGTTGACTGTTATTAGGTGGGATGTTTCCTGAATTGGGCCTGGGTCAGGCAGTGTCAGCTGTGCTGATCCACTGTGGTGAGTGAATTCCTAATTGCTGGAGCTGCCATAATATTGGTGAGCCAGGAATGTGGACTTCTGGAGCTGCAAAGTAAAACAGTCTGATTTTTGAACGAAACAATGCATTTAAAGTAGCTGTGGTTTTGCCTGCTAGTGAAGTCTGGTGGTGCCAAATTAGGAGGGTATCCTCCCCTTCTCCCTCTTCTCTGTATTGGTTCCCTAAGGAAATAGCACCTAAGTAGCTCCTTTATCTTGGGAAGTACTGCAGAGCTTGGTGCTAACACCGTTGTGCCATGTGCTCCTGAAGATCTGCTATAGTGCTGGGCTTCTTGGAGGAAAAGAGATGATGTGGGACTCAAAGTCCTGCTCCAGATACTCCCCTAAAATGCGCCGTTCCCTCAAGGAGCAGGTACATACAGAGCTGGAAACTCTTTCAGGAGATGTGACTGTGAAGAATGGCATCTGTGTGGGTTCCTGCCAGCACGCTGGGGATTTTCAGGGGTTGTAGTACCCATCTCCTTGGAGTCTCCAGAAGTGTTAACTTTTCTGGGATCAGAGCCACCAAGTCAACACTTGGTGGCATTACTCTCAGCTGTAAATTGTGTAGGTGCTTTGCTGCTCCTCTGGGTACAGGGCTCCTTGCATAACACCTTTGGAAGCTGCCTCCATCCTTAGTGTGTTAGTAGCATCTGTTGACCTTTTTTGAGCAGCTGGAATGAGATAATGAAGTCTTGCTTTATTATCTCTCTTTAAAATTATTCTGACCAAACTAATTGTTTGCTTTCTCTCTACATTGTGCTGATTCACTTTTAAATAGCAGAGTGCTTCTCGTAATTTAAAAGTAGCTTCTATGCATATCACAGTACAGATCACATCCTAGAAATAAATATTTTTTTCTTTCCTGAACAAATATAGACAGAGTCAGCAAATATGAAGAATCTCTTTTTCCTGTTGTCACAAAACTGTGGCGTTCCTGAGATTGATCTATGCTTGCTCGAGGGTGTGCTTTAACAGGAGCACATTTGGGACATAAAGTGGGGAAGGCTCTCAACAGCTTTTAATTGGAGTTGTTGCTTTTGATGGGGCTGCACTAATTTCCAGTGGCTTCAAAGCTGGCGGGGAGCGAGGAAGGCTGGTGAAATCCCAGCTCCATCCACGGGCCGTGGCAGGTTTGCTGTTGCCTCAAAGGGACGTGGTGTGACGCCGCTGCACTTTGGGGAAAAACAAGAATTAAATCCAAATGACACTGATCCATGCACCGGGGCTGTGTGTATGAACTGGAATTTAAATTTGTGTCTGTCACTGCCTAAGAAAGAAATCTGGGCCATGATGAGAGTTTGTAAGGGGAAACGGAGCTATTCCCCCCCAGAGCCACTTTCCTAAGCCATGCCTGGTTGCTAGTAGCTTCCTGTCTGTTGTTAGTTTTTCTTTTCAAATACAATTTAGTTTCTGCAGGCCAGTGGCTTTTAATGATTTCCTTTGAGCCTATGCATCCTCTGGAGCAGCCCTCTTCTCCCTTGACATTTGATGTGGGAATGTGTACATCAGTATTGTTACTTAAACAATACCCTTCAGGCACCGATGCTGGGCTCTTAGATAAATCACAGATTAAAATGAAGCAGAATTGCTTGATAAAAAGTCTACAGTGTGCTGGTATGCAGGAAACAAACTGAACAGAGTCTAGGTAATGGGAAATTTGGTGTGTTATCAGAAGACCCGTGTAATTAATGAACAAGAAACCTGTTTACTCTGAAAATAGATGGCAGAGTTGCTATAATGCCTTTCTGCTTTGAATGCTGAACAAGTATCTCCAGAGTAATAAAAGCTTTAGCAGCTCAAAGTCACATCTCAACCAGAAAGGCGGGTTGGAGATGGCACTGAGCATCTGAGCAGTTTTGCTTTTATGAAGAATATGAAATCAGCCTTCCTTCTAATAAACACCTCATTTATTTTCTCTTGGCTCCTAAGCGATCTCGTTTGCAATGGTGGTGCGGACGGAACAATTAGCGGATTCGATTCAGTGCACATGCCATTGCCAAGCAGGAAACGAGCACGCCGGGCATGAATAGCATCAATCTGATTTTCAGGCATGTGCAAGTATCTGGCACTTCAGAGAGCTTTGCAAACAGGCTGTACTTCTGGTTTTCCCCTCTCTTTCCCTCCCAGTCATGCTGCTGCTGTATTTGTGTATTACAAAGGGCTCATGGCTTTCCCGTTAGGGCTGCTGGAGGCTTGGTAGGTTTTTACCATGCTCAGTATTTTATCCTAGCTATTTTGCACGTGTGCAAAAATGCACCCGTGCAGGTCTTGGCATTGCAGTGTGCACTGGGAAGGGGAGAGCTGTCCCTTTAACCACACAGAGCATGTGGCTGTTTTTAGTTAGAGCTCTTTTAGCGAGTTGTCTCAGCACATCAGGGCCCCACTTTCATCATGCCTGGCTTTTTTTTTTTCCTTCTCTTTGAGTCCTAGAAGTCAGAGGCCACAGGGGGGGTGACAGAAAGCAGTGACCTCTGCATAAGCGAGGGACCAGATGGCCACTCCTCTTCCTCTGAGCCTTTCTCCCCTGGCCCCAGGGCATGGATCTGTGACCTTCGCTTTAACTGAATGCCCAGACTGTGTGACTGGGGCTTTGACATGCTCTTTAATAGGCATACATTATCCCTCCATTGCTAAAAGCCCAGAAAACTGGGTTCATTTAGGTGGAATTTAAGTAAAACTGTTTGGATTGGTCTTGCTATCCCCTAGCTGCCTCCTGCTAAATTGTTGATCTTACTGCTAATGAAGGGAAATGCACTTACAGACAGTCTGGGAAGCATTTTATTTGCAAAGTTTAGCAAAACCCAGTGTTTTCTGACAAATGAAGTGTGCACTGATGGTGTGAGCTCACTTGTGTGCTCACCCACGGCACAAGCAATGCTCTGGTACTCTGACCACGTCAAGCCCTTACCCTCTGCTGCTGGACTGGGTTTAGTTTTACTCTAAGGTCTGTCTCTCCCAGTTAAAGAAAACTCCTGATGTTAAACAGTGGCAGAACTTGGGTTTGTAGCCTCTCGCAGCATTTGCAGGCACAAGGGGGAGATGTAATCACTAATACTTAATAATTCTGGGTTTCAACCTTACACGGTCTGATTCCAAGTGTGAGCCAAGCTAGAGCATTGCAGTATGATAACATCCCATGGTACTGAGCACAGGATTGGTGAGAAAAGGCAAAAATACCCCTAGGAGGAGAGGTTGTACTAGACCAACTGAAAATGGAGAAAAGACTTTATTCTCTGAATTTGAAATCACTGTGTTTTTCCTCAGTACCCCAGTAACTGAGAGGTTCATCTGATATTTCTGTCTGGTCCCGTAGGTGTTATTAGAGGAGGCCAGGCTCTCGTTAAAGCAATTTGCATAATGGTAGCTGTGCTCTTCGGGAATGTCCTCGGGAGAGACTGGAAATACACTCTTTTCCAGCACAATGGAAATGCAGAGTTGTGTTTTTCTGCTAATGACCAGCAAACATTGCTGCTGATCAGGCATGGATGGCCTCCAACCTCTGCCAGGCAAGCGGATGCTGAGGAGGGGCTTTATTAATGCCTACCATTTCCGAAGGGTTAAGCACATGAAAGTTATTCCAGGAATTTCCTTTCCAGGGCAGACCTAGGGAGGTAGGTATAAGCAAAGGCCAGTTCAGCCCTGCTGAAAGTGATGGATGCAATTCTCTTTGAAGTTCCTGGGAGCTGCACTTCCTCGCTGCGTGGCTGAATTGAATCCAGAGATCTTCAACTGTGAATCCGTAGCCACAAAACACGGTTTTGTGACATCTGCTGTGGTTCATCAGCTACTGAAGGTGGGAAGGGGAGAGCAAAAATTTTCCAGGAATGCTGGTGTGGATGATACCCGAGGTTTGACTGCTCGCAGCTCATGTTCCTGTTTTCAATTAAATTAGAAAGTATTTGTGGGTGAAGTGACCCATTAGTTGGGTAATAACACTGCCTTATCACGCCTGCTTATCAGTATTAGTTATGCACTATAAAACCCATCCCAAAGCCCTTGGGGGAATCAATTAAAGTGGAGGGGGCAGCTTTGTGCACGTGTGATGGAGTTGCTGTGAGATGCATAGGGCACATTTGTGCACCAAACTGTTGCACGTTTGGGGCAGAGAGTGTTTCTGAGCTTGCACACCAGCCCTGCCTGTAAGCTGTCCGCATCACACATCTTTGTAGCCTCTACCAGTTCCTCTCTGAGCAGAAGAAACAGGCCATAAATTTGCTGATTATGTGCATTTAGGCAGAGTAGCTCCCTTAATGGCCTTTACGATGGCTGCAGCCGCCAGTGATGGAGTTTTTGCATCCCCAGCTTCTAATAGTAGAGGGTTGCTTGTTCATGCTGTACATCCTGTTAAATAAATCTGAGCCAGTGGTAACTGATTGCTGGTATTAAACTGCAGAGGGAGAGATTCAAAATATTTTCCCTGTCTGCTTGGAAAGCTTTGCAGGCCTTTGTTCAAGTTTAGTGGTTTGTTGTGGGGTTTTTTTTAAGAGGAGGTAGGAAACACTGTCTCTCTTTGCCAGTGTTTGAACTGAGCAGTATGAGAGGGAAACCTGATTTAATGCCTACCAAATAGAGAGCTGCTTCTCATCTGATCCCTGTTTGAAACGCTGCTGAGAAGTGATCAGTGCCTGTCTGCATCAATAATTAGACCTTATAAAGTATTTAGAGTCTAGTGGCACAGGGAGCTGTGGTGGCAGATCACCTGGAAAGGGCTTGATTTCCAGGTGAAATCTCTCAATGTAATGATTGACTCTGCTAAAGTTTCAGCTGGCCAAAAGGAGACAGAGAAAATCAACCATCTCTGGAGTCTTTCAGGGCTCCAGTGCAGGGAAGAACGTGGTGCTTTGACATGTCTATTAGATCTGTTGCCTGTGAGGCTGCAAAATGGCCATATTCCTCTCAGCCAGCAGCGAGAAGAGATCAGAGGGGAGAGCTGAAGTGTGGAGTGATGTGGGGCTCCTCACCACAACCCCTTCATCCCCCCTCAACCTCCCCTGGGGCTCAGCTCTGAGCATCCTCTCCCTGCTTTGAACCTGAGGAGCCATCACACCTTAAGGTCAGGCGAGGGGGCCCCGTTAGTGGGTAGGGGGAGGTGGGGGCAGCAGGATGTCATTTTGTCATTAGCCAGGCTTCAAAGGCAGGCAGGCAGGCACCAGGGAGGGGGGAGAGGAGCTGCAGGGTCACAGGGGCTGCGAGCCCCTGGCCCAGCCTTCCTGCTGGCCAGCTCACCTGGTGCACAGCTGCTCCGGGAGGAGGCAGCCCAGGGAAAGCAGAGGGATGGAGGAGGCCGTGTGGGGAAAGCCTTTTACCCCATACTCTGCCAGATTCCGTGTGCAGGTTTCAGGCTGGGCAGATCTTCCATAGTGCTGGGATGGTGGTGTGAAGCCCTGCCTGTGTTAGAGTGGCTTTTCAAAATGTAGCCCCCCTGGAGCATTGCTGCCTAGAATGATTTAGGGGGTTCCTGAATGTCTCTTGGAGACTCTGGAATGTGATTTTGGCTTGCTGGGGATGCTCATGTTGGAGGCTGGTCATAAGGTTCCATGTCCTTGTGTTCAAGCATCCTGCTTTCGATAGCCTTCAGCTTCCCTGAGTCAGACCCAACCCCAAAAAATCAGCAGAGTGAGTTAAAAATTACAAGATTGCCAAAGGATAAGAAAATTACCCTTATTTTGGTGTTCTGTGAATTTGTACTATGGATGTTTTGAGAATACTTTGGGGTCCCCTCTCAAGGCTTTCCTCTGCAGACACCAGGGATGGGGTTGTTTATTCCAATAAGCCAAGGTCCTCCTGCAGGTCCCCACAAGTGGGGCTGGGGAGGAACGCCAGCCACTACAAGGCTGGAGATCAAAGCACATGTGTTGGCAATACTGGGAGGCTTCTGGGGTCAGATGCTCTTTGACCTGCTCCTGCAAAACTTGAGGGCCCTGATGCCCAGGGCACATTGAGAGCTTATGGGATGAGGGGCAGCAGCTTCAGGAGCAGCTCATGGAGCAGCAAGAGCCAGCAGAAACATGGCACAGCTCTGTTCCACAAGCTCCTTCCATCCCACAGCCTGATCAGGCTTGTGTGCTGGTAATTAGGATGTTTACTGTCATTTCTATGGGTGCGACAATGCATATTCATCAAATATGTAAATTAAAACATTAAGCTATTTGCATAAATCTGGATCCAACAGGATGGTGGAGGTGAATTGCTGTGAGAGCAGCTCTGCCTGTGATTCCCTGATACACATTTCACACTGGAGTTCTGCACACCCTCAGTGGGTGCTCTGGTGATGCAGAGCAGGGTCCTGCACACTCCCCCTGGGTGATGCAAAGCAGGAACTCGTTTGGGTTAATTAGTGCAAGAAGTCCAGGCATCCTTACCCCTGGAGCAGGATTACAGCTGCGTTTACACTGGCAGCCCTCAGGTAGCCTTTCCTCCTGAATGAGGATGGGTTGGAGGGGTGGGCAGGCAGGTGAAAAGGTATCATGGAAAAAGCAAAGCTGCCTGTGCACTAAATGTGCCGGTGGTCTCCAGTGAACAGTAACACGCACATGAAAGTTTGCTTGGGCTTGCTCTGAGCAGTGA
The DNA here is from genome assembly GCA_013390045.1 of Picathartes gymnocephalus. NCBI lineage: Eukaryota > Metazoa > Chordata > Aves > Passeriformes > Picathartidae > Picathartes > Picathartes gymnocephalus. The sequence goes on from WEKY01016249.1 coordinate 234,814, forward strand.
AATTCCCAGCAAACACCCGGCACAGCCGCTGCATCCAACACATCTGGTACTACCAAAAGGAAAATACATAAGACCTGTAACCCTTGCCTGCAGTAGCTTAACAATACCTCTGAGTATTGCTTCAAATACATATAATAAGTCTGAACTAATAAAGTAACGAGTTTATGAGCTTTTTAAAGATTTTACTAGATGAACGGAGGGCCTAATAACATGATTCAATTTCTTAATATAAACAATATATTTGTTGTAGCCTCTTAAAATATTCCTAACTTTAACTGCCGAAAATCCAGCGTATGATTTATATTTCTGGCTGCTGGAAGCTCTGGCTTTCATTATCTGTGTACGCCACAAATCCAATTATGTAATATCATTGAGATAAGGCATGTAATGTTTAACATCTAATTGTTCTAACATGCAAATTTCTTCCAACACTGGCATATGTTGGATTAAGAGGAAGGCAGGGGCTGTGTTTCATGGGTGTAGGTCGTGTGGGTGGAACGGGGCTCTCTGCAGGAAGTTGGATGTGTTGTGTGCAGAGTCTCTGAGAAGTTGCCTGGGAACCACAGGGTGATGTTGTTTTTTGGGTGAATAAAATGTTGGTTAAATGCAACCAAACAGCAGTCCCTTGTCTGAATGGGAAGAACTGTGTACGGCTGCAGAATATTTCACTGATCTAAGCATTGTGGCTCATTTTTTCCCTATGAGGCCCACACCTCGTAGGGAAAAATAGGATTTGATAATCCCTGTGCTTCAGTATGAATGAGACAGTTTGAATCTACAGCCTCCTTGCCCTCCCCAGGGAGCAGCTGTGAAATCAGGATGTGGGTTGGATATACAGACAGACTGTGCCTGCCTGGCTGACAGTCCAGGGCACCTTGTGATTCACTGTATGAGATCCAAATTTCACACCCATTTCTAGGTGGTTTTCATCCATAGGTAGGAAAGAGACCACAGATCTAACTCCTGGTACATCTAAACAGCAGCTTGTGTGCTTTGCCTCTTAGGTATTATCATCACTGTCTGAACACCCTTGGGCATGTGTGTGCTCATCCAAGGCTGTGTAGATTTAACTTCAGAGCTGGCTGTGTCCTTGTCCCTTCCCAGGATGGGGTCCCATCCAGCCTGCACAGCCAGGTTGCACACCTAGGGCAGGCATGAAGACAGTCAGGGCTGGACAACTTTCAGAGCTCCCCTGTTACTTCCTCAGACTGCAACCAAGGAACATGGTCCTGACGTGGGAAGAGGATGGCATGGAAAGAGGGAAATTGATGTCATCTGGGAGACCCAAATTTTTATCCTTGGGACCAGAACAAACACTGATATTAACATTTGCCTAAATTTGCAGGAGGGCAGGCTTTGATGGCCTTGCTTGTTGACCACACGCAAAGGAACATGGAGATGTGTCTAAAAACTAGGGGGTTTTTAGTAGGATTTGCGTTGTCTATGGTGGAGCTGGCTGGGGGAATTTAAAGGAATCATTTTAAGCAAAATGTTGGGGTATTTTGGCCCAATGCACTTGAAAGCGTGAACTTGTCCTGCATATTGATTGGGAAGAGCAGGCAGAGCTTCTCAGCCTCTGCTCCTCCTTTGGGCCACACACAGGGTCTCTGACAGGTTTGGTGCTGCTGTGGTGTCGGTGACGTTGTCCAGACAGTGGTTCTGGTCCTGATATTTGGCTCTTCCGAGGAAGCTTTCCACTAACTATCTTACAGCCACTGGGCATTGTGCTCTGGACATGAATAGGTCCCTTTCAACCTTGTTTTATTCATCATCAGCAAAGCATGAAATTACAGTAGAAATGCTAATAGATTTCCTAACAACTTGGTATCTACTTGGGTGAAACAGTTATTTGTTGACTAATTAGTAAGTTAATTGTTTTATACTTTATTGAGGTCAGGTTGCTGTTGTAATGTAGAGGGAGGAGGTGTGGGCTCTTCTAAACAAGATGCTGCTTTAACGAGCAGTTACTGTCATTGGCTGGGCTAAAGAAGTGTTGGGAAATGGTAATGGTATCTCCAAAGGAGGTACCTGGAGCCAAAAGGATGAGCTTTGGGAGCTGGGACAAATCCTGCTGGGGTGCTTGGCTTTCTCCGAGACCATTAGCAGAGCAGGCTTCTCAGCTCCTAGAGCGGGTCACAAGCTTTGGGCACGCTAATTAAAACCAATCCTGACAGAAAAAAAAGCACTTTGCAGAAAGAAAGGAAAGACCTCTCCTTCCTGGAGTTTATGATTGAATGTATGAGTAACCTGGCCTTGGGTTTCTGGGGCATGAAGTCTTTTCCCTGGCTTGATTTATGTCATTTAAAAAAAAAAAGTTTCCTATTCTCTCCCTTAGTAGCTTTCTTTCTCCTTTCTTCCCCCTCCTGACCCTGTGCTCGAGGCCAGGAAAAGTTTCCTGGATTTAGAAATGATCTTAAAAGATAACCCATGTGTGGATGGAGGCAGCAGCAGATCATTGGGGAAGGCAATGAGAAATATTGCTGGCAGACAGACTGTTTTCTGCTGATTCTTCCTCCTTCCACCTGGAAATACAGTATGGAAATACTGCTACCTGTTGATGTATTTGTGTGCTGATAATCCTGGGGTTTTTTAAAAAATTGCCTTGAAGTATCTCCAGCCTGCTCTGTAGTCCCTTCAGTTTTGGCCATACACCTGTAGCAGTTTGGCAGTCCTGGAAGTGCAGAGTTACAAGTGAGAGATGTGTGTCCAGAGGGCTGTGCAGGTAAACCTGCCCAGTCAGTGCCCAAATTCACCCAGTTTTCCCTTCCTCTCCTACTGTAAAATCAAACGGAAAAAGGCAGGATGGCTGCCAGTAAATAAAGCTGGTACCAGCTCATTGCAAAAAAAAAACCAACAAAAACCAAACCAAA
>WEKY01016249.1:237894-330741 GCA_013390045.1 Picathartes gymnocephalus
CCCCCAAAAAAAAACCACCCAAAAAAAACCCAAAAAAACCAACAAAATCGGACTCAGACCAACCAACACACCCCATCTTGGTTGCCTTTGTTTTTTCAGTTGCCTGTATTTTTTTTTCTCGAGTGGCCAGGTAGCTTTAAAGTTTTGGTGGTGGTACTTTTCCTGTGCTGTATCCAATAACCCTCTGCATGGATTAACTGGCAAGTACAATCCCTGGGCATCCAGGGAAAAGGAGTATTTTTACAGCCTGGACCCAGGCATGACTCCAGTGTTTCATGCCACCACCTGAGCTAGGATGGGCTGTGAATACAGATCACGCCTCTCCTTTCCCTACTTTTCCCAGGTTTCTCATTGGGGAAAGGGCCTTTGCTCAGAAGTCACCAGGGAAGTGGGTTATAAAAGTTTTATTGGTGAGGCAGAAAGATGTTTCCAGTCTTGCAGTTCCTTGGGAAATAAGAGAAGGAAAGACAGATAATGTTTTGTCTCTTTATTAGTTTGGGAAATCATCTATAAAGCAGAGGTGTATTTCAAACCGAGCCCCCCATGTCTCTTGTTAATGCCAACTCAGCAGCATCCAGCTGGGCAGATGAAGGGTTTGGATAATGTAGGACTTGAAGGGATCCTGTTTTAGTGGGATGAGAGCCCCAGGGGAGCCAGATGTCTGGTGAGAAGACCAGAGCCACCAGCTTGGGTGCCTTGCACTCAGCCCTTGCAGTTCCTTGTAGCAATGCCACCAAATACTGATATTCACCCAGGACAATGCAGGCTGGAAGAACTCATCCTTGGGGGAAGTTACCTGCCTGGTGGGTAGAGTAGAGCTTGTGCATGCTCATGGGTTGTTGGTAGAACACTGAGGGATAGCAGTGAACCATAAAATAGCCTTAAAAGTGGCAAGTCCAAGTGAAGCTATGCAGCTTAAAATGTTTTATCATGTCGCATGCCAGGGCTATTAGTCCCCTTCTGTCCTTCTGTCAGGCAGCATGGCAACCAGCAGTGAAGTTTTATCAGATATTAAAACCTGCTTTTGAAATTTCTCCCAGAGCAGAATGCTAAATCAACCTCTTCACAGTGATATTTCTTTTTTTTCTTCTTCTTCTTGTGCTGTTTCCTGCCTGGCAGCTTTACCTTTACTTCCATTTCTCTCTCTCATTTTCCATCAGCTCTATCTGTAACCATTTTGTGTTTTATTGAGCATGAATGAATAGTGATGCCTTTTAGATGAGTGATATTTTCATCTGAAGATGCTTGTTTAATATAAACCTCCACTCAGCTGTTACCCCAATGGTGCTTTGTGTTTACCAACAGATTATTTCAACTAGCTTGAATTTGGAGTCAAATCTTGCATGAGGAGGTTTTCTCCCCTTCTTCAACCCCCAAAAAATTCTGCTTCTCTTCTGATGGGCTATTACAGACCTGGAGCATGCTTCAGAGGCAGTGTGAGCTGTGCAAGGGCTGCAGCTTTGCTCCTGGGGCTGTGTAACCTTCGCTTACCATATGCTACCACCCTCCCTTTTAGGTAAAATGGGGGGTGTTTCTGCCTCCCTGCAAATGATAGCAGAGACTGTAATCACTCAAGCTGCTGCCGTGTGGGTCTCAGTGCATTTGGGGAATAAAATTTTCCATCTGTGGGAATAGGTTATGAATCCAAAGTCATTAGGAGGGGTCTGGGTTTACCCTTGGTGCTGTAAGCAGGATCTCAGCTGTCAGTGACAGTGATGGATCCCCAAATATCTGCTTGTTGCAAGGCATCACTGCCACCCCCAGAGGTTCCCTGGGCTGTGCAACAGCAGCTGGACCTGGGGAGGCTGAAATGTGCCTCAATTGTTAAAAGGTTTGGGCTTTGCTTAGTCTGAGGTTTGTCGTGGCAATTCCCAGGAGGTCTCTGCTGGTTGAGCTCACTCTGGGGAAGTATGTGGCTATTTTTTGGCACTGGTGATAAGTGCCACTGCTGCTTACAGGAATTGGGTTCCCATGAATTCCATGAAGCCAGTGATGGAGAGCAGAAACAAAATCCCTTCCCAAAGGCTGACTTTTCTGTTTGCACTCAGATGGAGGGGGCAAATCATTGTGCATTGCTCCAGCCAGAGCTGAGTCCCTTCAGAGATCTCTGACCTGCATCAGATACAGATCAGCATCCAGACATCCCCAGGGTAGCACCCGGGAGCTTCTGGAGGCACAGTCGTGTTAGGTGGAGGGGAAAAAGAGGGATTGTGTGTCACCCTGGGCTGAAGATGCAGTCTCCAGCACACATTTCCATCCTTGAGAGCACTGTGCATCTTTAACCCCCGGTGGTTTGTTCTCTTGATCCTCATGCAACAGCTGGCAAGGGAAGAGGCTGGAGCTGAACTCAGTCCCTGACAAGGTGCTCAACCTGCCCTTTGCTGCACCAGCACTGACTTTTCCCTTGTGATTCAGTGCCTGGCTCTGCACCCTTGTCCAGAACCGTAGTGCTTCGGGAATTCAGACATTCATGGCTGCAAATGTTCCTTTGGGTAATGAGTCCTCTGGGGTCCACCCTGCCAAAACCGTCAGGGCTGCTCCTAGGGAGAGGCACTGCTGCCGAGCCTGGCCCAGAGCACTCCCATTGACACTTCCATCCCCTGCTCTGCCTGGACCCTATGCACAGTAATTTCCCAGCCAATCTGTTCCATTAGGGCATTACAGGGCCATTAGTTAATGAGGCTGGTTCTGAGAGCATGTTCGGAGTTAATCTGGGCTGTCCCCGCTGCTGCAGAATTTGCATCTGGCCAGGGTTGTGCATCTCGCAGCCGAGCTGCCAGCACTGGATGAATAGGGCAGCGCTTCCAGAAACCCTCGCCAACAATTTGTCTTGCAAATGAGCAAGGGTGGCTCGCACCGCCCCGGCCCTGCTGAAGTCAGTGCTGGGCTGTGGCTCCGGGTTCGTGGCACGCTGCAGCTGCCTCACACCGCTCTCCTCGCCGCCGTTCACCAGCCGAATTTCTCGCGAGCGGGCCACGTATCTGCATTAATTTAGATGGCTTAATGTGGGGAGATCATCAGCTTGATTTCCCCTGTGGCTCTGGGAGTCAGCTGGGGCTCCGGGGCCTCCCATTAGCGGCCCAGCCCGGTGCCAGATGGCGGGTGATGCCTTGCGGAGCCTCCGGAGCTGACGTGCCCCATTGTGTGAGAGCACAAAAGCGAGCCGGGCTGGATGTTTTATTCTTACCCCCCTTTCTGCTTTCATTTTCCTTCAGTGCTGTCACCCTCACAGCTAATTCCTGCAGCTCTCTTTATTTATTTATTTTGCTTCGTGGTGGGGAGGGCAGTGAAGTTGCTGACAGTGTTTTCCATGCGGATGCTCCTGCCTTGCGCCACGCAAGTATCTTAAGGACTTTGCTTCTCCTGTCTTTTATTCTCTGTCTGAATATGCATGTGGGGTGCACAGTCCCATGTGCATGCACACCCTCATGGAATATCCTCTTGGACATTTGGGTCACATAAACAAGTTATTAGGGTATTACAGTGGGTCTCCTCGGGGGCCATTATATGCCATGAGGTTGTGTTAAGATAGACTTAATCACCTTTCTGAATATTTCAGGTGTCCCAGCAGCTTTTCAGGTCTCTTAACAGTCTGTGCTCCAATCACCTGTTTGTTACAGAGTTTCCATCTCTTTTGTTAATGCTGGAAAGGCGCCTGTTTTTGGGTGCAAGTGTTTTTTCTGATGAAGATGCACATTTCAGGAGGGAGAGGACTGGGTCTTCAGGCTTGGTATAGGGCACACTGAGCATCCCTACAAGGGCTCCCTGAAGATCAGGCTTACAGGGCTTTGTCTCTGATTTCCCCAGTGTGCTGCAAACACAGGGGCAAAGCTCAAGTTCAGAGCTCAAAGTCACTAAAAATGTCCCTCTGCAATCCCTCCATTCAGATGGAGCATTTGACCCCTGCCTGCTCCCTAAAACTCACATTGCTTTTGCAGTGCTGCTGCTCCTCAGCATTCATCATTTACTGCTCCAGCCCACGCAGCTTTCCACATTCATGTGCGCATCCCAAACTTAAGCTTTAATTAAAATGAAATTTCATGCTGACAGAGAGCTTAGGTGGCTAAATGTGGTTAGCCTTGGCACCTGGATGGGGAATGAGTCTGGGAAGAAAATGAAAACAGCAAGTACATGAGCAGGGATGGAGACAGAGGAGTCCCAGGCAGTCGCAGGTCTGTCTGGCTGTCCCATCACTGACAGTCTTTGATAGCAAATGCTGGTATTTAAATTTGCATTGCATGGCTGCTTGAGTGTCCAGCCTGTCTTCTAACTCTTCCTCCTTTGGCAGGAATTGCAATGTCAATGTTGACCTCTTCTCCAGGCTTGGCACTGTGTGCTGGCTTTCTTCTCAGCACCTCCCCTTGTCTTTTGTCCATGGCACTGAATTTTGTTGCCAGGGGTTGTTTCGTATGATGGGTGGAGATCGATGGAGGGTGTGGGGACTTGGTGCTTTTGCAGAGGGCTTAGATGCTGGTAGTCACAGGAGAATCTGTGTCTCCTAATCGGGGAACCACTGCTCAGGGAGTCTGGCAGCCCGCCCACCCCAACCTGCCCAAGTGAGTTTCAGGGTACACAAACACAGGAAGAAGAAGGAACGTTTGGGTAAAATATTTGCAAATTTCACATTAGGAAATAACACAGGCTCTTCCAACCCCTTTTCCTCCCAAGAAATCAATAAAGCCCCTCCCTGTAGCCCTGTGATCTGATAGTTATCTCATCCGGGAGCATCCTGTGGGAATGCTCTTCAAGGGTTTCCTGAGCCTCACTGCCCTCTCCTCCTGTTACCCACGGCTTCTTGTCATATCCTGTGCCCATAAACAGTACCAAAGGTCCTTGCAAAAAGAGAAGCACTATCTGAGGTGACCTGTGTTTGTTTAACCAAGGATAAAAAAGCAAAAAAAATTAGAAGCATCTGAAGTATGTATCTGAATGCCTTAGCAAAGTGCTCAAAGCTGAAGTTTAGTTTTGCTTGACTGCTCATTTTAAAAATTTCCCGCAGAAAGGACTTGGTAATTTCTCTATGGCAGTAAGAGATGCATATGCAAAGTTCTCTATGTGGTTGTGACACAGTACAGAGGTTAGGTGATGGCAGATCACCATCGTGGCTCCCCCATGGGCGTGGTCAGGTTGTTTTTCTGCCATATCAAAACCCGCTCTTGCAAACCATCTTCTCTCAGAACTCTCGCCCAGCGAGCACAGCCCTGTGTGATGTGGCTGTAGGTACAATAAACCAGAGCTGTGTGACGGCCTCGCAGGAAATCAGTGTGTCCCCTCCTTCTGTCACTTTGCTTCCTTGACAAGATGCTCTGGGATGTTTTGGTGCTGGTGGTGATTTCCCAGGCAGTGTTGTCCCACCAGCCACCCCTGCTTAGCACCTGCCAGAATGGATGCACTGATCCACGAGCGGCACTGCAGGGTGATGGGAGTGTTGCCTCCTTGACTCATGAGCCTGCCACCTCTTTTCAGTGAGTCCTCAAAGGTAATGAGTTTAATTTGATAAACTGAGCCCAGGGTGAGGTGTCACAGTGGGTTTAGGAGATAAGCTTCCCTGCTTCTTATCAACAAGAAGCCAGTTCTCCCTGGAGAAATGTGTTCTCTGGAATGCATCACTGCTCCTCGAGTTCAGTGATGGTCTGATGATAGTGAGGAAGATAAAGATGGTGAGATTGGTGGTTTGTAACTCTGCTATCACTTCCTTCCTCTGTGTTACCATCTTCCGCATTCTTCTTTTCTTTCTCTTGTATCTTACTTGTGCTTGTCTGCCAGGATGGTGATGTGTCTCCCAGTTGTATTTAGGGTGCAGTGGGGTACATAGGGAGGAGAGGATTCACTGTAGGGGCAGAGGTGCTTTGGGATAGAGTGGCTTCTTCACATGGACCTGACATGAACTGTAGGCTGTCATCTTGTCATGGGAGTGGGTGTCTGGAGGGACCTGGGCTCACAGAGTCCAACCTGTGTTACCACCCCCCATGCTGTATCATAAAGTCATTGAATCCTAGACTGGATTGAATTGGAAGGGACCTTAAAGATCATCTACTTCCAATCCCCTGCCATGGACAGGAACACCTTCCACTAAACCAGATTGCTTCAAGCCCCATCCAGCCTGGCCTTGGACACTTCCAGGGATGGGGCATCCACAGCTTCTCTGGGCAGCCTGTACCAGGGCCTGCCCACCCTCACAGGGAACATTTTATTCCTATCATGTCCACATACATGCACATGGTACACACGCTACTGTGTCTACGGTGACGAGCAGTGCTGGGGTACCGCCCCAAGTGCACCCATCCCAGCGGAGGCGCAGGAAAGGAGTTAACACTCTCTGGCTCGTGCACAGAAATACAATCCCCATCTCCTCCGAGCTCCCAGGGAGAAATCGGTGAAAACATCAAACCGCACGTCCTGTACTGTGGGGCTGATACGCCGGAGCTATGAACTTTCTCTTTGAGGTGGTAATGGTTTGGCTGGCAGCCAGGAGCGGCAGCCCTGAACGGAAAGGGGGACTTCCAGAGATAAGCTATTTTCAGCCAACGGGGCTTCTCACCACGAAATAAATAGAAAAAAGGACGAGCTCTATGTCTGCGGTCATGTGTCCTGCTTTCGTGGATTTGGCCTATTTTCTGAAGAATGGCTGTAATTCAGCTTGAATTTCCCCTGGATTGCTGCCAGCAAAATAGGAAGCTGTTGCTATTGCCAAGGAGCCAACAGGAATTTATATAGTAACTCAGCCACAGGGACAAGATGACAGCTAACGGCTTAGCTGCTGCAAAGAGGAAAAGCAGACCTGGGAGGAACCTGGATTTTGTCAGGATCACAACAGTTCAGTCCTTTCTACATCTTTGACATTATTCCCTTCAATCTACACTGGGCAACATCAAAGCACACTATCTGTGCTCAACACCAAGGGATGGGAGCAGAGCAGCTTTCAGCATTTAGGAAAATCACTTGTGTTTGAGTGAAATTCAGAGTTAAAATGAACAGAAGGGAGTTTTAGAGCAGTTCTTTGCAATGCTAACCCTGTGCCGCGCTTGCTCTGGCTCAGTGCTGGGATCCTGTGGTCTCTCCTCCCCCTGTGCACAGGAGATGCTGAGTATTTCCCTTGCAGTGATGCGAGGCAGCTCCTCTGTGGGAATCCAGCCTTTTGTGATTATTTTTCTATTTAAATAACTTCTTTAGTTATCGTGTGCACCATTTCCACTTCTGTTTCATTCCCTAATAAAGAAGGGGAGCAGTTTATCATGCTCAGCAGAGTATGGATGTAGTGAAAGACATACTGTTCTGAAGGATTTAAAGTTAATTTCCATCAGACAGAGAGACTGTTGTTTGGGGTACTTCCACAGCCACCTTTCCACCCTGCTCTGGCTGCCTTGGGTCCACAGGGAGCCTTTTCCTTCTGTCTTTGTGCAGCTCTTCCCCCTGCCTGGACCCCGTGTGCTGGGAGGTTTGCAAATCTGTAGTGTTTTAAGAGTCTGAGGGATACAGCTGGGACTCAGACCTGCTGTGTAACACAGGGCAGAGAGATGCATCTGGGTGCCACAGAGCCCATCACCCTTGACTGCCCACTCTGTCAGGAGAGCCAGAGTCTCCATGCTGTGCTTGGGTTTTTGCTGTATGCACTGCCATCCCTTGGACCACCAGATTTGGGAAAGAGATCATCTTGGAGGCAGTTTCGCCTCTTCCAGGCACTCCCCAGCTGCTGCCCAAGGGAATATCTCAATCTGTGCAGCATGCAGAACGGGCTGTAGCTCATTTTTACATGGGGTTGGCCATCCCAGCTGAGCAGGAGCAGCGCGATGCCCATGGCTCAGCAGCACTGAGCACTAACTGAGCTCCCTTGCCGAGGCAAAGCTCCCACCTCGGCAGGGCTGACCCTGCTGCAGCAGGAGGGAGAATGAAGAGCAAATTGCCAGCACTGGTGCTGTTTGCTGTCGGCCCGATAAAAATGGCACCTTGCCCAAGTCTTCTATAAATCACAGGTTGCATTTGGAAAGGAGTTTTCTGTGGTAATTAATGAGCCAGTATAAAGACATTAAATGGAGAATGTGTAGTGATAGAGAGGCTTGTCATTCACTGAGCCATCTTCCCCCATGTGAATAACCACGGGGGAACAAAGGCCAAACTCCTTATAGACTGAAGTGCACTATCTCTGATAGCTGGGAATGAAGTAATTCTCTGAAAATAACAAAGGCACAGTGAAATACATTAGTAAACTAATTACAAGAGAGCTGGTAAAAACAGATGCTGAAAATTTAAAGCTATTACTGGAATGATTGCTGGCAGAAAAATGGGGGCTGACAACAAAAAATTAAAAAATGCATCTCATTTAAAATTCATTAGCCTGTAAATCAGGACAGCTCCCTGTCTGAAAGCGAGGCTGATGGCATTTCTGTGGGCAGTTGTGATGAAAAGCTTCCTTGCCTTCACCTTTACAGATTCCACCAGTGCCTCTGGAGATGCTGAAACAAAATCTGCGCTCGTTGGTGAGCACAAAAAAGCAGGGAAGCTGCTGGCTTTACTCAGGGAGGTCTGAGCAGGGATGTTTCTATCCAGAGGTGTTGTGAGGGCTGCTGAGGATAACACCTCGTGCTTGCTTGGCTCGCTGCCTCTCCGAGCTGATGAAAAGCAGGATTGCTCGTCCATCCACACTCAATATTGGAAGGAGTTGGCTGCAAACAAAGTGGTCCAGGGCCAAAACCAGCTGTGTGGGAGCTTCCTCTTTTACGGTCTCCATCAATATTTGGGAGAGGGATGGAAAACATCAGTATTGTGCAACAAATCAAAATGGTAACTATGTAATTTGTCTTAATTGTGTGTGTCAGAGTAGGAGAAACACGAGGAGCTCTGGATGGGAATCTGGCAGGAGAGACCTGCCTGCTGGCAGTGTGCTGCACGCTTTGCTCTGCCCTTGCTGAGCCAACCTTTCCCAGAGGCTTGTGGACAGCTTGCCCTTCATTTTCTCATTACTTCAGGGGTCTGCAGGGGCACTTGGATGGGATCATCATCACTATTTTGCAAAGAGCAAACGTATGCTTCAGAGGAAAGACCTGAAGAAGCCATTTCTGTGAATGCAACAGGAGGGGGCATCTTCTTGAGATGCTGGAGGGGAGCCCTGCTTTGGGGTGGGGGAACCTCGTGTGATGCTGGGGTTTCTTAAGAAGTCACTGTACAAAAACACAGGAGCCCTTCATGGTGAGCAGGTGTCACAGCAGCCAGTGTTGCCTGGCCAGCATCACCCTTGGTGCTGGAGCCCTGTGCTGTTGACAGATAACCCCTTTCTGCACTGCAGAATCACCAGCCCCATGTGCAGTCCACCCAGACAAATTAAGAGTTGTTTATGACATTTAATACTCCCCCTTCCCTCCAGCATCAGGGCAGCAGGACCACAGGTTTGGCTTCACAAATGGTTGCCTCAGGATACACTAAATGCTGTCATGAGCTGGAGAGCAATTTCATCTTGAAAAATTACTGCAATAGAGCTCCCTGATAAAGGTCTCTCCCAGCAATGCCTCCCTCTTTGCCAGAAACTTCTCTCCCAGTTTGAAAGTGCTAAAGGGGCTGTTTATTAGTCAATCCTCCTGCAAAACAAGAGTGCTGGAAGATGAATAACCGCCCTGGACTGTCTGCTGTGCTGCTCAGCGTAGCAGGTGACATGATGGGATGCTGCCATGTGCTCTGAGCATGGAGGGAAGTGAGATATTTGTTCCATGGGATTGCCAAGATGCATCTTTCAAAGTGGTTTATAAGGAGAAGCATTGCCTCATGGGTAGAGTGTGCTATTGGTACCCAAGAGATGATGTTGGATTTTGGTTGTGACCATGGGCGTCACTTCGTGCCTGTCCCTAAAATGACTGCTAACTTTATAGGAAAGGTGAGAGGGTGCTTAGACAGTCCTGGTTGCTTGCTGCACTTCAGGGAGGGTGTCTGTGCTGATACACAAGGACTCGCTGCTCTTGCTTCCAGGATGGGATGGTTTCTGGCTGCAGCCACATTGCAGGAGGTCTTGGGTCTGAGCAGGCAGGATTTGGGCAGTGCTGCTGCACAAGGGAGAGCGTGGCAAAGGTCAGATGCTCTCAAGGGTTTCCTCTGGCATTGGCAGCTCCCCTGGTGCTCTCTGCTCTCCTAAGTTAAGACAAACAAGGGTGGTGGGCTCTTGAATGTTGGAGGTGCTCCCTTGCATGCTGTACTGGGACAGTGTGAGGACAGTCTCTCTCCAGAGGTGCAGCATTTGTGAGTTTCATAGAAATTGTTAGATACTGCAGTATTAAACAGTGCTCAGGCCATAGGGCTCCTCTTCATTTCCATGTGTGGTTTAGAGGCTCCCTTTAGCCAGACAGAAATCTTTCCTGCTCACAGGAGAGTACCCCTGCATCAACAACTGATGGTGGTATAGTTAATTTTCCAATAAATAAGCTTTAATCAATACCATGAATACACTAAATGTTCTTTAGGACTGGAATATGGGCTTGGAGACACCTGTGATTGTGCAGGACAGGCTGGGTGTGCTGGTGATGAGAAGCACCTTCAGTCAAGCCTCAGGAGGAGAAGTGGAGCTGCAATACAGGCATTCAGAGGTTTTCCAGGTGTCACCCTGCAGGGACCTTTTCGGAAGAACTCATCATCTTCCTCACAGCCTGGTTCCTTCACTCGTGCAGGGCGGGTAGAGCAACCAGGGGCTCCTGAGGATGTTCCCTCTGACCCCTGCTCTGCATGCAGTGGAGATGTGTTCATTACTTTCACAGGATATTTATCATCCCTACGCAGAAGCAGCCCCCACAGGGCTCTGTGCTTTTTTCTGCTTCTGAAAGCAGCAAACCCAGCAGTAAATCATGGGTCAGTAGCGTCCATCAGGGCTGTTCATTGCGCTGCAGCAGGGAGCTGACCTGAGCTGGATTTGGCTCACAGTCATTTCATGTGTTTTGCAAAAAGTTGAGAAGCCACAGTCCCAGGCCAGGCAAAAATTTACCTCCTGGTGGACTTGAGACATGAGGTAGTAGATTTTCCCCTGTACTCCTCTTGTAAACTATCTGTTGCATGTTCCCTCCCATGGGCAGCTGCTATGTCCCACTGCGAGGCATTATCTCTGTTGTCTCTCTTTCCTCCCTGTCACAGGAGCTTGGGACAGGAAAAAAAACCAGGCCAGGTGTAGACTGTTTCTCAACCACGGAAGTCTGTATGATGTGCTGTCTTCTCAACCTATTTTAAATTCTTCCAGTTAGCTTTGATTGCAGGTGAAAAGAGACACAAGGATGCAAAATGCAGAGAGAACAGAGCCTGGACCATCCTCCATTCATGGTCTGAGCCATCCTGTTAGGTCCAGAGGAAGAAAACAACAGTCAAAGCAAAAGAGGAATAAGCACTTGTTTGCAAGTATTCCAAATAAAAAGTGTTCAGACTGACCCTCTTTCCCTGTACCACTGCACAGACTGAGATGAGTCATCCTCCCTCTCTTATCTCACCATATATTTTGGTTCCTCTTAAATGAACTACATGCCTCTAAAATGTCTTCCTTACTTTAAACTCTCCTGAGTCTAGCAGCCCATATTCTTTTGAGATCTGAGGCTTGGCATGGGCTATAGAGATTTAGGATTTTCCCTGCTATGATTAGTGGACAGGGGCAGAGAGGATTTTCCTCTGTGCTGGGAGAGGCATGGCTGCTCTTTAATATTTCCCTCCCTTTCCAAAGCTGAGAGAAAGGCGATTTTTCTTCCCTTTCGATGTGAGCGAAGGGCCCCGCTCCTGCTACTCCTGGAGAATTAAACAGATAAATGGGCGGCGCTGTTGTTCACGCTTCACTATGCACAAAGCAACTTGCATTCAAAATTGGGCTCATGGCAGTTCAGCAACAACCTTGCACAATAGCGTCATTAGACACGCAGGGCCGGCTCGCAGGCACAGAGGCTGCTCTGCAGCTGGACAAGCCACCGGGCTGGCCTGACGTGGGCTTGTTTTTTAGCTTTATAAAAATGCATCTTTAAAAAAAAATGTATAGAAAGAAGATTCAGTGTCTTTTTCTTAAAGGTTTGGGCAGGCGTTGCTGTTCGAAGGCAGGGGGAAGAGAGGAGATGATGGGATTTGTGGTGTCCACACGCCCTCCATCTTTTGTGCCGGCTCCTTCTTGTTGGCAAATCCTCCATTTCCAGAGTGTGGAGGGGACAAATAAGGGACCTGTGTGTGCAGAGCCTTCACCTGCTGACTTCTTTGAGAATGTTCCCTGGCAGGTTGCTGACTTAGCAGTGAAGGTCTCTAAGTTAAGAGGGAATTGAAAATTAATCCCTCTGTTTGCCCTGGCACTGGTGGCTTTCAGGGAAAGCAGTTGGGTGCTCCATGAATCTCGCAGATAGTGAAGGTTGGTTGTGCGGGAGCTCTCAACCTGATTTGAGAGTGGGTCAGGTTTGGCATTAATTGGCATGGTGTTCACTGTGTTTTAAAAACAACCCTGACTTCTGCTAACCTGAGGAGAATTTCAGTTTTATTAGAAAGTAGAGAAATTCAGTGTAAAAATTAGTAGCTGTCACTGTCATCACAATGGAGTCAATCTTGGAAGGGATCAGCTTGCCCATGGCTTGTTTTCTGCACTGGGCAAATCATTTGCCTTTCAGATTTCACCTTCCTCAGTTGTAATGGAGGTAATGAAGCTCGTCCTCCTTGGCAGGAGCATCTGGAAGCCAAATTACTGGAGGCATGTCCTCGTAAAATTCTTGTTCCTTATACTATGTTAACTTTGAGGCATTTTAACCACATGCTTCCATTGGAAAAGGCCTGAATTTAACAGGTTGGTGACAGAAATGTGGAGAAAGGATCTTCACTTGTGGGCTGCTATTTGTGGACTGCATGGCATCTGTGGTGGTGTGGATGCTCACTCCTCCCCAGCATCATCTTGTGTCAGAGCCAGCCTGGGTTTCTATTTCACTGCAAGTAATTTAAAATTGAAGCAATTTGATTGCAGAACTAGCTGGCCTTCCCAAATGCTCTCCTAACACCATGTTTGGCACTGAACCTTTCAAGTCTTCCTCCTCTCCTTGTGCCTGCTCAATGTTTGTGTTTTAATGACTCTGAAGACCTGGGATTTGCTTTGACATACCAAGTTAATGTTTTCTTTTCTATATCAAATCTAGGTCAATCTCTGGCTTAGCACTAATGCTGTAGTGAGCAAAAAAGGATTGGCCACTAATGGTTTCAATTTAGTTTTTTATGGAGTAGAGAAAATTTCACTCGATAGCTATTTTCATTTTTATTCCATTGGCCTTTCCACCAGGCCTGTTGGGATGGAGAAAGTGCTTGTGATTTGATTAGAGGAGACCCCAGAATGAATCCTCCATGAATATGGATGAGGATAAGAGTTGCTGCTCACCTGTGTCCATAGGACATGCCTTCAGGGACTGTATCCCTGTGGGTTTAAGTGGTGGGCAATCCCAGGCATGGAAGTTTCTTTATGGAAGAGCCTCCCCTGTGATCCAGCATCATCCTAGCTGAGGTCCTTTGTTATATAACACAGGGGAAGGAGAGAAGAAGAGTAACTCCTCTGCTTCATGTGTTCGTGTGCCTGTAGACAGTCAGCATTTGATCTGAATCTAGCCTTGGCCAGTATCTTTGGGAGGAGGTTCCTCTGTGCCTGCAGCAACAGAGGGCTGCCAGGGCCATTCCCTGTCTGCTGTGAGCCCTAGTTTTGTCTTTCCCTACCCTGTGGCAGTCTCTGTGTACCACAGCCAAAATCCAGGTAGGATGGTAGCAGAAGCACTGGGACACCACAGCTTGGAGCATTAATGTGGAGAAATGAGTGTGCATGTGATTTATGGCTTGATGACACAAGGAGATGGCAGAGGGAAGTTTAATGGGAACAGGCTGGCACTCACCCCTCTGATGATGGTAAAAAAGGCCTGGGGCAGCACCAGTCCCTCCATTGGCATGTGGATGCTGCATGCTGGATGGCAGAGACCGCTGGCAGATGGATTAGAGAGTGCCTCCCCTCTTAGGAGCTCGCGGGTGAATATTGTGATTGCATGTATTTATTTTTAAAATTATTATGGCCATTAGCATAGAAATGAGCTGCAGCTCCCTGGCTGCTGGCCAACCCACCCGGGCTGGCTGCAGCTCTTCTCCATGGCGGCTGGAACAAAAGCGCCCGGCTGGTAACGGGGTCCTGCTGCTTGCCACGGAAAGACAAGTGACAAACAGGAGCAAGCACTCTGCTGCATGAGTTTGTTACAGTCAGCTGGGACATATACAAAAACCTCACATGGGTCAGCAAGGATTTAGCCCCTCCAGGCAATGCCCTGGGAAGCAGTTGAGCTCCTCTCCCTCTCCTCTCCATCTCCCCGGTGATTTATTTCCAGGCTGAAAACCCGGTAATTACTCACATTGAAGTTTTTTTTGCTGTTGTACAGTGATGCTCCTAAAGTCTTTTGTCTCTGCAACTGTAAATAAACTCATAAACCTGTTTTAAAAATAGCATTTTGTAGCTCAGTGCATGAATTTTTAATGCATCTTCTGCAAACCAGCTGGTCTTGGAAAGGGTCACAGTGTTTCCTAGGCATTTAACATAAAACTGTGCTTCAAAGCCACGTTATAGTGTCGTTGAAGAGTAATATTTTACTTAACATCCTCATAACTGAATTATTTATAACTTGCCATGTTTTATTCATGATAAATATTAATACTGGTGTCTTTAAGAGTAGAGGTTATTGCTGCAGTTTTACCTATAAGAGGTGATATTATTGAAATAAAGGAATGGCAATGAATTCTGTAGCCAGCAGAGCAAAGTCTGTGCCGGGGCTGTTCTCATTCACACCTCCCTCTTTTATCAACCCTGTCAGCCACCAAAAAACCTCAGTGCTGAGCATCTGTACATTTGAAAGGAATTTTCCTTCAGGCATCTGAATCCCTGCTTTTTTTTAAAATTTTCTCAGAGAGGTTTGTGTCATTCTCAGTAATTCTTGGATTCATTTCTTAGTGAGGGTCCATAAGCTTTGGCTTTGCAAAAATGCTCACCCTGGTCTGGATCTCCAGCCTTGAAATGTTCTGCAGGCTCCCTTGAGCTTTCCTGCTGCAGGCACCCCTGGATTCCCCATCTTTTGAGCATCCTTTGCCACCTTGGAAGAGGTATCACCTGGTGCGGGAGACCTCTTAGCAGCCTTTGGGCTCCTTTCCATGTCTGAGTGCTCTGGGCCATGATCAGTCTCATTTCAAGGCTAAATCTGTATGAATTGGGTAAATTGCCATTGCACCACTGGGCTCCATCCTTTACCAGAGAGGATAATTGCATTGGCTTTCATCTTGGGAAAGGGAAATACAATTTTCCATGATCTTTCACCTTGTGCTGGTGTGTCCCCATCTGGCTGGAACATTGCGCAGCCACTCCCCGGTCCGGTTCCCGACATGGGGCTGGCTGCCCATCCCACCCTCATACCTACAAAACCTTCCCAACCCTACAAGTGTGTGGGGCCAGGGCTTTGCTCTGTGTTACTCCATCAGCTTAACAAATCTGCCGTCAGCAGGTTGAGTGCGGTGGTTGCGGGAGCAGCGCAGGTTAACGCAACACATATTTAATGTATGATTGCTAATGGCCATCTCCCATCTGCCTGAGCCCAACTGCAGTTTGCAGATGAATGATTAAGCTGCGCTGACACATAGGCAGCTTGCTCCTTAGCAGACCCACAGTCATTACACTTGATGCATGTAAAAGGGGACGAGGCTTTCTTGCTGGGGAGAGGAGTGTCATAGGGCTGGGGATTCTCTTGGAGTTTGTTTTGTATGGTAATGTGAGTGATCTTCCCGTGGATGCAGCACTTTAAATGAATCATGAGCTCAATAACCACTGGGATGTTTATTAGCTTTGAATATGTTTATTGCGGAGTCAACAGGCAGCACCTTCCAATTAATTAATAGTAATAATTATGGTATTATTTATGTAGCTCTAACGGCGTGCCAGAGTGTTTCCACATGGTGGTTACAGCTGTGGCTTGCTGGAACAGGCTGGTCTGTATTCACCCTGCATGGGCATACTGAGGTTCATCATTTGCTGTCGGGTGGTCCCACGCCCAAAAACCTCACTTGGCTGAGCTCTTGGCAGCTGCTGTTTCATTTGGCCAAATCCTTCTGCTCCCCAATCTGGGGATGTGGCTGTTCCTGCTGCGGTGCTGAAAGGCAGAGTATGCAATGAGCAGGAGCACCTGCAAACAGGTGGAAATCAACAGCTGTAGGTTTCACTGGGGTGTTTTGGTATTCTTCTGCTCAAGGTATTTAAACAACATGAGTTTAGGAGTCAATCTGTACATATCAGGGTATTTACAGCAGGTAAGACTTTGATGGCAACAGAAAGAGTCCATCTCTCTTCTGGTGTGGACTAGGATCCAAAGGCTTGGAAATGACCTCTGATAAGCGCCAGTGCAGTGCCTGTTTCTTGCTGCCACCACAGACCTTCCTGAGGACCATGAGGGTCATGGAGCAAAGTCTCCTGTTCTGATTGAGTCAATCAGTTCAATGTGCAGAGGCAGGTGGGATACCAAGAACTTGACACTGGTCTTGTTTTGCCATGCAGAAGGTTAGGCTGCAAGCTGGCCTTCTGCTCTTATATTGCATTACAGTCCCATTTGCGTTCTGTGGGAAATGAGGGTGGTTCTAGCTCATGTGAAGTTGCTGACATCTTCCAGTTGTTGGATCTTTCTTCACATCTGAATGATTTTGTCTCTCTTTTTGTCTTCCAGCAATGTCTGACTTCCACATCCACCCTCAGAATGCGGTGGTGGAGGAAGGTGGTGTAGCGAGATTCCAGTGCCAGATCCACGGCTTGCCTGAGCCAGTCATCCTATGGCATAAGAACAGCATGCCAGTCAACACAGACAACGAAAGGTAGGACATGTCCAAGCCATGTGCTGCTGGCCTTTTTCCAGCTGGGAAAAGATGGCCAGATTTTCTGTTGCTTTCACAGTTGTGCTGGGACACAACTAACCTGGGCTAAGGGTCTTGGCCAGTGCTTCCACCATGGAAGACTCTTTTGTTTAGTGTTGTGGTTTTTCTGGTTTGGTTCTCCTTTTGGCCAAACACCTTGTGGGAGTACTGCCATTTCCCAGGAGAGGTAGATAAAGCTATTAGCTGATTTCAAAGGGCTTGAACTGACCCTCTCTGATCAACCCTGGTCCAGGTTTATTTTCCAGCATGGAGACCTGCCCAGCAAGCCTCAAAGAGCTGAGTAGCTTTGGCATCCTTTATCCCTCCGTGGCTCCATTTTGTGTAACTCTTTCTGAGACAGATCCATGACTTAGGATCTTGCATATGGGTCCTGGCCTCTTGCAAGTGCTGAATTACACTGGTGCTGCTACTCCCAGGTGGACTCCCTCGTGTGTGGCAACTGGGCAGCACCGCAGCGAGCTTTCCCCAGCACCCTGAGCTGCCATTTCCCAAACAATCTCCTAAAGAGAAACTCCAGCTGCCTCCCTTCCCAGCCTAGACCTGGAGCAGCACGTCGCAGCTTCCTGTGTTTGACAGGCTGCTCCCTCCATGTCGGAAACGTCCCTCATCACAGTTTGATCCTTGGCACGGCGCGGGACAGGTGGCAGGAAACGCGTGCCCGGTGCCGGCAGCTTCTGGCAGCCCCAGCTGCAGCTCAGGAGCTGCACAACCAGGGGTGGGAGACAATCGCTCACAGCACACCTCGAGCATGGAGTGATGTCCCTGCCTTGGGAATAGGCGAAACCAGGAAGCTGTAAATATTTTCTTGAAAGCCCCTATTCTTAAAAATGTCAGTTCTGCAGCAGAATGTGGTTTGGTTCTTTGGAGGCAGGAGAAAACATGAGGGCTGGAACAATGCGTGACCTTCTCAGAGTGGCAGTGAACTTACAGTAGAAGGGCCCAAGAGGCCCAAATCTGCTGTGGAAAACTGCAACTGTCAGGTTTTGTTTTTCCTTGCATTTTTCAGCTGAGCTTTTTTTAGCACAGCACAGAGTCTATTTTTTAAACTTGATCTCCTCTGAAGGCTTTTTGCTCATACAGGTGCTGAACTGGGGAGGTGGTAGAGCAAAGCAACTGGTCTGAGGTGGTATCAGCAGATGTAAGGAATGGAGAACTGTGCTGGATGCCTGTGACATCCCAATGAGATATTGCAGAATAGGTGAAGTTCCCCTGAAGTCCTTCATGCATCATTGATCCTTTCCATGTGAGCCCAGGGACACAGTTGTGGAGATGGTCAGAGATGTGGCAGGGATTTAAAAGTGACCAGGAATTCTTTTCTCCAAGGCTGGTGAACCCCAGGGCTGAGGAACCCCCAAGACTGAAGAGATCCAAGACTGAGAAGCCAAGACTTTTCTCCAATCCTGAGAGCTCCAAGCTGTGCTTGTTCCTTCTGCTTCTCCTCTGGGGAAAGGAGCTTGCCCAAGCCCTGGAGAATGTGGCCTAGGAACAGTTTCCCTGCATTTGTGTCCTGATTTTGAAGAGATTTGGTTTTTTGTAGGAATAAAGTTACTGGGGAAGGTTTTTATTGTCAGCTCAGTAGATTAATGTCTGACACCAGAGCCTGGGTGATGAAAGTTGCTTCTCTAACTGAATTGGATTTCTGCATTAATCACGCTTGGTGCATTTCTGTGTATAAAGTGTATATAAATTTGTATGTCGAGTCTTGCACTTTGAGGCTTTGAAGGCAGAATAATAGCTTTGGAATTGAATCTTCTAATGCTGTGGGCAGATTGTTAACAAAAATGAAGGCTTCTTGTAGTATAATTCATCCAAAACAACGGGCATTTTAAAGTCCCAGAGAGATTGCAATCAACTTCGGGCTGTGTAAAACTGATTGCTGTCATGCTGCCACCGACACGGAGCCACACATTTGGAACCCGGCACAGGGAGCAGGTTATAGGCACTTAACCATATGCTGATATAGAGAAAGATATTCTTCATCTTCCGGACGGAAATGGATTATTAACTCATCACAGTGTAATGACTTACTACCAGCCAATTTAAACAAGTGGTTGCCAAGCAACCTGTAATGTATGTGTACATATATGTGTGTATGCATGCGTGATTTAAATGTGCCTATGTTTTAAAGATATAAAATATTTATTGATGTTTACATTTGCCCACTCAATATTTATTTTAAACATACCTTTTCATGCATCTGAGGTTTTAAGGTCATATGGGTTTGAGTCCTGGACCTGGAGTGGGGAGCGTGGAGCAAAGGTTTCTGATGCCTCTCCGTGGTCACTGTGCTTCAGCTGATGAGTGGTAATTCCCATGTCATAACTCCAGTGTCAGCTGTCTTCACAGGCAAATGCACTGCCAAAGCTCTTCCACAGGTAAAATAGGAAGCATCTACTTTGTAGCCTTCCAACAAAAGTCACCGTTTCTCAAGGATGTATCAGGAGATAAATGATTTTCTTTTACCCCCCTGTAAAAGAAGACCAGAGGCTCAAGTATCCAAAAAAAAAAAAAAAAGAAAAAGAACTGATGCAGAGGCAGGCATGGGCTCAGTCTAAAGGGGTATTGACACCTTGGTGGTATTGGCACTTCTGCACTGGCGTGCAGGGAGCCAGCCTGCCTCGCCTGGGTGGGTGTGCAGCCTGCTGTCACATTGTGTCCTGCTTTGCAAGCTTTTGATTCTGTTTTCTCTTCCCACAGGTACACGTTGCTTCCCAAGGGAGTTCTCCAGATAACGGGGCTAAGGGCAGAAGACAGTGGGATATTTCACTGCGTTGCCACCAATATTGCTAATGTGAAGTTCAGCAGGGAGGCCCGACTCACTGTGTCAGGTTAGTGCCAGCTACACTGTTCTGGCTGCCTTCCTGTCTTCTTCCCACTGCTGTTCTGCACCAGGACAGTTTAAGAGAGCTTCAGGCTAACACACTGGGAGGCATTCCTCTGTCCGGCCATAACACCTTCCTTGTTCTGGATTGTTATTTGTTCAGATCTCCTCGGATGGGGGACATCCCAGATTCCCTGTGGAAATGGAGATTGCATCTTTGGAGATAACAGGCAAGGGATGTCTGCCCAGGGGATGGTTGGGTGGGTGTTTCTGAGTTTTTTCTTACATGCAGACAAAGGTCTTTCCCCTGAGCTGTGATCCTCCTGTCCATCATATACACGTAATTGCTGGTACCCAGGAGCTGGGGGCTTTCCAGCATACAGTCACATCTCACAGCTTCCCATGACCCTCCAAAACACTGCCTGGCCAGTGGTTCTGGAGCAGAGACTTAACACCTGTATGAAGCATCAGATTAGCCTCTGCTGACTGTAAAAAAGCAGCACGTGTGAAATGGGGTGAAGCCAAGGGAAGAGTGATGCTGTGTATATCAACTCTGATGGGGAAAGAAAGCAGGTTAACTGCTTCTGAAAGACCTGGGAGCTTGGGTGCCTGTTACTTATCTGTTTGCTTGATCTACGTGAACAGTAGCCACGTGGAGGGAAAAAAGAACAGTAAATTATCGATGTGGTGAAGTTTGTTGTGTCAGTTTACTGGCCTGAGTTATTTCTCACAGGGCAGAAAGCTCTAGTTGTTCTCGTCTGACCATCCCTCATTGCAGATGGATATTTTCCAGGTTTCCTGTCTGTGAAACACTTGTGATTTTTTCTCCTCCTTAAAGCAGTTGCATGATGAATATGGGCACCGTGTGTAAGTGTTTGTTGAAGGGTTTGGACCATGCTTCAGTGCCTGCACGTCAGCAGAGCTGCTGTAACTGGACATTTGCATGGAAAACTCATTGCACTGGGTTAAACCTCCATGGAAAAGGTTTATGCTCTGTGGTGTTTGCTAAGAACACACAAGTATCTGTTAGATCAGGACAGCAGGTATGTGCTAGCATGTGAACCCTGGGCTTTGGCACCGCAGCAGAGGCTGTGGTGAGCCACAGAGGTGCATGGGGCATTGCTTCACTGGTGTGGGTGTTGTGTCAGTAAACACTGAGCTAAGGTGACTGCTGCTGTGCACATGGCATTAGGCATGATGGGATAAGCAGAATTCTTGCAAATCTTTGCATCTCCTCCCTTGTATCTGGGGTGAAAGGAATGGTCTCTCTGCTCTTCATGGTGATAGGGGTGCTCCTGCTTTTCCCTGCAGGGCAACAGCTTCAGCCTTTGCTTCACCAACAGAGTAGCACCAGGTCTGCCTCCCTCAGGTTTCCAACCCAAGCCCTGCCTGAGGAAGGAGAGGGTGAGGATGGGCTCTGGAAGCCTGTGCCCTGCAGGGCACTGCCACAGCCTGGCAGGGGAGGAAGAGGAGGGTGGCTGCCTGTGGGGGATCAAGGAGCCTGCTCACAGTGCTCTCCCTCCTCTCCCCGGCAGTGGTGGTGGGGCTGCCGGCAGTGAGCAGCTCAGAGATGTCTTCCAGTCCTGCTGATTGATTATTTTCAAGTGCCTGCTCAGCGGAGCTGCTCCCGAGGGGCTGCCTGCCTCTCTGCACTGACACCTTTCCAGTGAGAGCTGCGGCTCTCCCTGCTGCTGTCCTTTTGATCAAGATCTGGCAGGCAACACTCCCATCCCTGCTGGAGTGCCTGTCACTGCTGGCAGTGCTGGGAACCTCCCCATCCTCACTGTGACTGCTGCTGGCGGAGTCCCTGGGGACCACGCGCATCATTAGAGCCTTTTCCCCTTTCAGAATAAATCCCTGTGCTGCCCTGAACCCTGTTGAGCTCCAGCAGCACTCGCCTGCCACAAGTCCCTCATTTTGTCACTCCTTCCTTCCTAACCCTGCATCAAAGGGCTGGTCTGGTTGAAGAAGGAAAGCTCCTCTGATGCTGGGATATAGTTGGCCCCTTTGTGTCATGCTGGCATCTGACAGCTGTGTCCCCGTCCCTGCTGGCCCTGGAGCTGTCACTGTCTTGGGTGGTGGGCTCAGCAGCAAAGCTACGGGACCATTCTCTGGCCTTTGCAGGAGAAATTGAGCAGTGGTGGAAATACCACTTCCAGAGTTGGACAGCATGTGCCCAAACTCAGGGAGCTGAATCACAAAAACCTGAATGTCTATTTAAGACTCAGAGTAGAAATCAAAGAATGTGATTTTTGAATATTTTATTGTCAAAATAGAGTATTTCATAAATTCTGCTTTGAGCTTGGCTCCCATCTGCTGATATTCTTGGGTGACCTTGGACAATTCATTTCATTTCTCCGTGTTTTGAAATATTGAAATCGCTATATAATATGCTGATAATACAGTATTATTCTAAGCGTGAACATTTAGTATTGTGATTCAGAACAATAAATCTACATGGGTTTTAAAGGCACTCCGAGGTGCTGAGAGGAAGGTATTGTTTTTCAGATCTCTTGGGGTTAACCAGCCGGTCATATGAATTTATTGTGCATTCTGGTTCTCATCAAAAAATCTGCATTTTATGGCTTGCAGTGAAATGCATTTAGTGAGAAAGTCAGCTCTTAAGTCACACTGACACGGTGATTTTTCTTGGATTTTGCCCATTTACACACAAGCTCGGAATTGCTTTATCTCTCCCTGCTTAGCCCCCGTAGGAACAATTAACAAACGAGCTTCTCTGATCTGTGCTTGCCCTTGGACCACTGTGGAATCCCCCTGCTATGCCCTGATTCCAGCCCCTGAGCTGCTGTGAAAGGGTAACACTCAAAAGTGCAGGAAGAAATTGTTTTTCTTGGGGAAAAGCCCCTGTAGGTAGATTTTGGTGGATCACTTCTCTTTAACGAGCCTTTTGCACATCGCAAGGTCCATGCACAGGAGTCAGTGTGGGTTGGTCCCTACAGCAAAGCCCAGCCAGGGCTGTGCTCCCCAGCCCTCCCTGTGCCCCGCTCCTGCTTGGGGGCAGACGATCACCCCAAGTATTTCTCTTTGCAGGTGTACAGACCTTTTTGCCAGCAGCTGTAAGATTGATGGAATCCCTTAAACACTGCTTGACCTCAGCATTTCTGGAGTATAACCCAGCTCTCATCAGAGATGGGGAGAAAGACTAATGCAGAGATTTTCAGTGTTCCTGTTTACTGATAGAGAACTGAGAAAATCTCTTGGGTTTCCTCCTCTCCTGCTCCCAGCAAATGGGAGTAAAGGCTACAGGGACATTTGGCCCAGGGATAAGGCACTAAGATAAGAAACTCAGGAGATATGAGTTCAGCTGTGGTATACGTAACACAAGATGAGGTTTTGTCCTGTTCTCTCGTCCTGTCTAGTGAAGTGTATTTTCTTTTGCCTTTATTGTGCCTTCTGGTGTCCAGGGTCCTTGTGCCAGGATTTTATTCTATTATGGGCCTATACATCCATCTTGCACGATGGGTTTCATTCTTGGTTGCTGCCACTTGGTGCTACTATAGTGTAAATAAAGGATTAGTGATTGTATTGTGAGCAGCAAATGTGTCACAGTTATATCAGAGCAATGGGATGCATCCTCTCCCTGCAGGAAAATGGTAGGAAAATGTGGGGTGCAGTCATTAGAGGAGTTTCCTCTCAGAAAGATCCTCAGCAGGAGACAGGGACTGTCACCTCCCTCACTCCTTGTCCCAGGACAGGGCTTTTGGAGCAAATGACACCAGCAGCAAGAGAGGATGCTCACAGAGACAGAGTTAGGCATTGTGGACTGTATGGATTACTTTATGGATTGAGATGCTAAAAGATAAAGCAACGACTTCATTTATTTGCATTCCTGCTGTCCTGCATGCTGTGTTTTCCTTATATACCATGCATATCTCCTCTTTGCAGGTCACAGTGCAGTTCCTTCTTTATGCTGCTGAGATCCAAGTGTTAACAGGGCTGTTTGTGGCTGGATCATTGGTTCAGGGGTTTTCCCCAGAAATAATCAATGCACTCTTTAAACATGTTCAGTGTGACTGTCACACAAATACTGTGCTCCTTTTGTTTCATGTACGTCTTATATTTACTGAGGATTACACCAGCCACATCACTGAGAATCCTGGAATGGTTTGAGTTGTAAGGACCCTTAAAGATCATCTCATTCCACCCCCTGCCATGGACAGGAACACCTTCCACTAGACCAGGTTACTCCGAGTCCTGTCCAGCCTGGCATTGAACAACTTCTCTGGGCAACCTGTGCCAGGGCCACACTGCCCTTATAGGGAAGAATCTCTTCCAAATACCTCACCTTAATTTTCCCTCTTCCATTTAAACTCATTACTGCTTCTCCTGTCACTACAGTTCATGATGAAAGAGGATATGTACTTAGAAGAGAGGTGCTTAGAGGATGCCTGGAGTCCTCGATGTTCCCTTTAAACAAGAGGGAATCAGAAGCCTTCTGACGATGGTGCTGTTGTTGCAGGCTCCCACTCCAGCGTGTACAAGGACCCCATGATTCTCGTGGGCCCGGAGAACCTGACGCTGACCGTGCACCAGACAGCGGTGCTGGAGTGCATCGCCACCGGCAACCCCCGGCCCATCGTCTCCTGGAGCCGCCTTGGTAAGCCCTGGGGTCACTGGGATTTCCTCCTCCTCCTCCTCCTCTCCATAGGCATCATGTAGGAAATAGGTGGGTGCCACTGACTATTTTATACAACAACTGATTCACCTTCTCCCTTCCCATAGAAGGTAATTGTAGGCTTGAAGTGCTTTTTATCGTCATGTCTACACTTTTTTTCTCTCTGCCAAGATTCTGTTTTCAGCTGTTAGAAAGTGGGTTGGTTAAATCTGTAGATGTTTCATGAAAGGTGATAATTTTATCTTTTCTCAAGTGACAGCATCTTCTTCTGCTGCATCAAAAACATCACCACTGTTGGCCTAGAGAAGCAAAATCATACACAAACACATCTTTCATATAAAAACAGCCTTGAAAGAAATTTGCTGTGGGTTCAGGGAGTTTTAAAACAATTTTAAGGGGGAGAGAGTGTTTAAAGTAGTGTGTCTGAAGCCCTGAAAAAACAAATGTTTGCTGCTGGGGTCCATATGTTTTTAAATCAGCATGGAAACCAGAGACAGTGTCTGATGGCATCATGCAAGTGAGGAAGAGCAAAGGGTTGTGTTTCTCTAAGGTTTATTTTAGGTTCTAACTTTGTGATGATAGCTTAGAAACTGTTTTGCTCAGAGCAACACTCCCATTGCCCTGCAGAAACCTTGTGCTGAGCAAAGAGCTGATGGATTTTATCTCCCAGAGCTTGTAACTCTGCCTGTGCACACAGTGGCGTTGGGTTCAGTTAGGATTTCCTGCGATCTTGTGGTCCTCGAGGTCACATCATTTTTGGGATGCTCATCTCCTGGTGTCTCCCAAGGTGGCTGTGAAGCACAAACAGGGATAATCCTGTCTCATGCTGCTGTGCTGGATGTGGGACTCCACCCCACGGCTCTCCAAGGGTCAGGGTCAGCTCATGGGCAGGGTAGGGTGACTTCCCGCTCCAGAGCTGCCTGTCAGGGAATGAGGACTTGCATCCAATATCAGCTGCACATTTTTTCCACGTTTTCTCTTTGTGCATCCTCTGGTGGCTTGTAAAATCAGCCTGTGTGTGCCACTAACTGGTATTTTTGCCTCCAGAGCCATAACCATCAGATTGATGCTGTTTTAAAAATTCCCCAGATACTCTGTATCACTGGTTTGGTTCTCTTGGACACAAGGCAGTTCTATGTTAGTGCTCAACTATAATAAACTACTTTATAATTGCCTTAATTATAAGTGCTTATTACCTTCTTCAAAACACTTGTCTCTATAGAGCAGTGCAATAATGAAGATGTAATAGCACCGTGTGATGTTTGTCTGGATGGTTTGAGCTCAGCATTGCCTTCCACCAAAAATAAATACCCTCTCCACACTGCTTTGCAGCACAGCAGCAGAATCAGAGCTACTGAATGGGAAACAGATCCTGTTATTTTCCCTCCCCTTCAGCAGGAATGTTTCCTGTCCAAAGCATCAGAAGGTCTCATTTAATATGACAGTGATCCTGACAGCAATGCAGTGAATGGGCTCTCTGATGACTTGGAGGGTTTGTCATCTCTTTGTAGCCATTTTGGAAGCACTTTCATGTCTCCTTGTCTGTGTGATCATGAGGAGGGAGAGGGGTTTATGCTGGACAGGGAGGTCCTCAGAGTTTGTGTCATCTCTGGCTTCCTCCATGCGAAGGTCTTCTTCCTGAAGTTCCTCCTACAGAGCTGGTTTAGCATAGATAACAAGTTAATTCACTCAGTTTAGGTAAAAATCCACTTTTAATCCATTTGCAGAAATAGAAGAAATAAGGCCACAAAGTCTTAAGAGACATGTAGCTGATTTAGCAATAGGAATGGCTTAATTTAAGCAAAAAAAGTCAATTCTGTCTAAGCATCTTTCTTGCCTTGTAGAAGTAAGGAAGAGCTGCGGCATTGCTTTTGTGCTGGGGCTTTGCACAGGGCACGTTGCCTTTTTGGAAACTCTCTCTGAACCCCTTTGCTCACAGTTTTGACATTGTGGCATTTCTTCTGTCAAAAAGGAGCAAAAGAACAATTTTGCTTTCACAGCTTTCTGGTACAGGGGAAAGCAAGCCATAAACACCATTTGCACTTCTTGCTTTGGCTTGCTAAAACCTGGCCAGTTTTCAGTGGGAAAGGCAGCTATATTTTTCTTGAAGGAAATAATTCAAATTCTGGGCCAGTTTTTGAGTGTCACACCATCAATTTTGAATATAATTTCTTTGGGAATATGTTGTAGCCCCTGACCGCAAACAGAATTCCTGTGTCTCGCCGTGCATGAAACGTCAACATTCATTAGAGAGCAGGCTCTGAGAGAGATGTAAAATCATTAAGGGTTTGTTCAGGGAAGATAGGGCTTTTCCTTTCAGAGCTACGCACTTCAGGCTTGGACCTGTATGTGTGCACAAATGAATATCCTGGGCACTTACTGCAAAGCCTTTTGAATGAACGACGATTTTAATGTATCCTTACCCTTTAACTGACAGGCCACTGAGCTGGCCTCCATAAAAGGTACCAAAGCAGAATAATAAACTATTTAGAGAGATACAGAAAAGTGAGGCGAGAAAGAAAGGACAGTGATTATCTGATAGCGTTATACAGAAGTTGTCAGAAAGGGCCGCACAATGGGAAGGAAATTACTAAAGAGGGAGCCATTCAAGAAGTAAACTATACAACAATTGTAGGAGCCAATTAATTGGTAACTTATTGGACACAGAAGCTTGCAATAGATGGCTGACTGGTTGACAGGAGCACCGTTCCAGTAAGTGTTTAGAAATAATAGAGTAAATTTCACCACTTCACATACTGAATAGTCAACTGTTGCAATGTACTCTAAATATGCTAATCCACAGTGCCCAGTGTCCGCAGGAGCAGGAGACCCATGTGTCTAAAAAGTGGAAGGCTACTATGACACAATACAAAGAATTCACAAAAGACCTAAACGATCAACATTAGAAAGTTGTTACTTTCTTTCTACTTGCTACTTATAAAAGAAAGGCGTTGGTGTTGTTGCATATTCATATTGCCTGGCACGTTTTAAGGGGGCTCTGTAATTGGTGCTGGTGTGCCAATCACTCAGCAGGAGGAGAATGGGCTCCTGAAAGCATCACATACACCTTGGGAAAATAAATAATGTGGCTCCCAAACCGCAGGTGTCTTTCAACCAGACTTCACCCCCATGGGGAACCTGGAAGTACCTAAAGGGGCCTAAAGGAAGGCTGGAAGGAGACTTTTGCAAGGGTGTGCAGTGATAGGACAAAGGGGAATGGCTTTAAGCTGAAAGAGGGTAGATTTAGATTGAATATTAGGAAGAAATTCTTCCCTGTGAGGGTGGGGAGGCCCTCGCACAGGGGGCCCACAAGCTGTGACTGCTCCATCTCTGGAAGTGTCCAAGGCCAGGTTGGACAGGGCTTGGAGCACCCTGGGATAGTGGAAGGTGTCCCTGCCCATGGAAGGGGGATTGGAATGAGATGATCTTCATGGTCCCTTCCAACCCAAACCGTCCTATGATTCAGTGAAGTCTCTGTCTGTATCCAGAGCATCTTTTGGGAGCGTCTCCCATTTGGAGAATGATCTCCTTTAATAATTAGAGGTCTGCCTGCTCTTCACAAGAGCTGAACCTCCCCCTTCTGTCCTCATCAACTGAGAATCGAAAGAGAGAATCTGTCAGGCATTTTCCTCCAGCCTGGCTTTTTTTCACCCCTCAAATTTTCTGCTTTTGACTTCTTTAAAAGAAGTAGAAGGTCCTGTTAAATGAGCAGTGGGTTCAAGCCTGCCTGGGTCCTGACAGCTTTGGGAACTGAACAAGTGTTGGCTTTTGCAGTCTTTCAGATCTCCTCCATGAAGAGATGGCTTTGTGGTGGCAGGTGATGTCAGGAAGGTGGATTTACAAGGTTTGGATTGCTTCATCCAAACCATTCTTCAGGTCTCCATGTAAAGAAAACAGGGTTAAAATAAATAGCAACCTTTGCAGAGCAGGTGTGACATCAGTCCCTCAGCACAGCGGTTCTGCAAAGTGCTGAGCTTTCAGGATGCAAGGAATTTCTTGTGTAAACACTCTGTATTATTTATATGTGTTGTCAGTGTTGCTAAGTTGGACTAGATATTACCTGAAGACCTTCTAGCTGATTGTAGGATGGCTCAGGCTGAGTGAGGCACAGTAAAGTGAGAAGGATGAAACAGAGTGGGAAAGTAGAGATGTTTCTGTAGAAGCCCTTTTCAGTGCTTTTTGAAAGGGAGGAGTTGAGTGAGAGGTGTCAGTTATGATCAGGCACAGTGATCTCTGCTGGCTGTTAGAGGTGGCCACACTGACCCAAATGGCAGATCCACCCAGGTTTCTGAGCTTGGAGGGCTTTGTTCTCCAGGGAAATGAAAGATGTGTGGATAGATGTTTCTTCAGACCACCAGACTTCTAATAGCTGGAGTTGGAGAGGTAACTGAGGGCATATTGATGCTGGTATTTGGACAGGGGAGCACCTGCTGCAGGCTGTCTTGCATGCTTAAATGATGGAGCACATTATAAATAATACAGTAAAAGTGCTGACATTCAAGTCACATTTCCGTGGTATTTCTCAAGGCAGTGATGTGATAAAGGATCCAGTTATGACCTCTTTGCATCTTTCACTGGTCCCATCCCTCCCTCGAGAGAGATTTGATTTTTACACCTATTGTAAATACAGACTTCCAAAAGGTCTAATCTAAAAGATGAAATCAAGTTCAATTTGGATTTAATTCAGACCTCTTTACACTTCAGTTCAAATGCTGTTTGGAAGGAATGGTTCCTTGTTATTGCTCATTAAATGTGAGACGGGTCATGTTTTACTGTCCTTTTTATGACTGAACCATTTACTGCTGCGGTGGCCAGCAGCGTGATCATTTAATGACATTGTTTTTCTCTCTCTAAAAGAACTGAGCATTTTTCTTTGCAATGCAAATAATGAAGAGGTCTGGCATTTCCTGTCTAATGAAGCAAGGAAACCTTTAAGCTCCAAAATTTCCTGAAATGCAATATATGAAGAGTAAGGCATGAGATAGGTTTGGGAAGTGTTTTTGTAGCTCTCAGTCCATGCTTTGGTGATGTTTCCTAGCAGGATGCTTCCTGAAATCTGAAATGGGGTACCTCACTCCTATGGTTGTATTGGGTTTGCATGACAGGGTTTTGGTTGTGTGGGGCTGCAGGGATGGCTTTAGTGAGGAGTTGCTGGGAGCTTCCTCATATCCAATGGAGTCAATTCCAGTCAGCTTCAAGATGGGCCCACCACTGCCCGAGGCCAAGCCCATCAGCAATGGTGGTAGCACCTCTGGGATAACAGATTTAAAAAGGGAAAAAAGTTACTGCACAAAGAGCAAATTGCAGCTGGGGAGAGGAGTGAGAACACATGAGAGGAGCAGCCCTGCAGCCCCCAAGGTCAGTGCAGGAGGGGCAGGAGCTGCTCCCGGCACCAGAGCAGAGATTTCCCTGCAGGCTGGGGTGCAGCCTGTGGTGGGGCAGCTGTGCCTCTGCAGCTCATGGAGTTCCACAGGGAAGCAGAGATCTACCTGCAGTCCATGGAGGAGCAGTTTTCCCAGTCTGTTCCAGAACCTGTTGGTTATGAATGACCCTAATTCTCTAATATTTTTTATTATGCAAAGCATGATATTTTAATCGAAAGCATGTGATTGCAGGGTAAGTTTTAGCTAACCCTGCATGCTGTCTATGTCATGAGTGTGAAGCTCATGACAAGTTTATGGCACAGACTTTGGAGCACAATGCCAGGCTCTTCTGCTGTAGTGGAGCACATGAGTATGGAAGTCTCATGGGATGGTCAGGTGGGTCACCAGGGCTGGTTCTTGCTTCTCTGGTTTCTGTAGGCTCTTGAAACTCCTCCATGAACAAACATAAAAGAACTGAATTCCTGATTCCTGTCTGATGAAAGTGTGGTCCCTGTAACTGCTCCTCCAATAAAACTCCTTCCCTACCTTGCCCCTCTGCTCAGACACCCTCACATGTGCTAGGCCTGATTTAGAGCTGCCTTTGTCAGACAGGGTCTTAAAACATAAATCAATGAAACAATAGAAAGCAATAGCCTGATACTAATGAAACACATTGTAATTAGAGCTGGCTGGGAATTTTCCAGAGAAAACAGGAAAATGTGAATTCCCTGATACTGAACTATTTCACATGCCTCATATCCAACACTTGGGATGGGGGCAGCCCTTTCCAGTTGCCCTTCCAAGCCATAGTAACTGAGATCTAACCACCAAGCTCAGAGACTGGCTCCTCAGCCCTGAGCTGGTGTGTGTTCAAGGGCTAAGGAATCAAAAATTCAGTGCTTTCTTACTTTCTGAAGCCACAAAAATCCATCAAGGGTTATCAGGTAAAGAGGTGTAACTTCTGGGTCAGGTAATCTGCAGGTCATAAATTGCTGGTGGCTGGGAAAGTGCATCGGGGAAGCACCGCAGCAGGTCGGCTGGACTTCTTCCTGAAGCCTCTCTGTTGGAAATAGGCTATTGAGCTGATTCGATCCCTGCTCATTCTAATGCAAGAACACAGGCAATGGCTCAGAGAAGCTGAAATGATTTAGCTTGGTTTAACCACTCTGTTGAACTGTGTCCTGGGTGTTTCATCTTAATTTGAATGCTTTCACTTTTCCTGTGGTGGTACTTACTGTTTTTAAGCAGTACAAAAAGTGATTTTGGGCAAACATGTAAATAAGGATCTGGCTTTCTGCAGAAGGCAGTTCTGATAAGAGCATCAGCTAAATCCCATTGATTTTACTTGGCAAATGCCAGTAGCGGAACCATGGCACCACTCCGTAAGTACTTAGATTGGATCTCACTGGGGGCTCTGCCCTGCAGAACCTCACACAAAAGCCCAGCGTGTGACTCTTGTCCTTCTCCCCTTCTTTCAGACGGCCGCCCGATTGGCGTGGAGGGGATCCAGGTGCTGGGCACAGGAAACCTGATGATCTCAGACCTCACAGTGCAGCATTCTGGCATCTACGTGTGTGCTGCCAACAAACCCGGCACGCGGGTGCGCCGCACTGCCCAGGGCAGCCTCGTCGTGCAAGGTGAGCCCCTGGGACCCTGAGGGCTTGGGTTGGACAGGTGCTGACTTCACTCCTCTGGTGGTACCAGACAAAGCACTGCTTTTCTAGACACGTGGTTTCCCCAGTGGGTGTGTGTGTCCCACACAGGTGAGTTGCAACCAGGTACCGTTCAGCTGAGGCATCAGCTGCATGGGCTGCAGTGATTTCTCACCCCATCACAGGCATTTCTTTGTCCTAGCAGACACTGGTTGTTACTTGTTATCAGACTTGTACATCTTAGCAGAAAGCCTGAATTAATCAGCCAAATTTGTCTCATGGTCTGTAGTGATACAAGGACATGGTCACTGTTCTCATACTGGACACTTCTGAGTGATAGATACGACTCCTGCAGTGATGTGCAGCAGTGGATACCACTCACAGAGTATTGCTTTCCAACTGAAATGGCACCATTAAGTCTAAAACCATTTCTAAAAAGTCTGTGAGACTGTTTCCTCTACCAGTTGACACTATGTCTAAGCCAGTTGCCACAACCTAGTGAAGCACCCTTTGGGGGCTGTGCCCATGGGATGGGGGAAGAGGTGCTCCTCTTCCTGCAGCAACTGTCCTGAAATGCTACTTGTAAAGAGCAGTTCAGCCTAAAGTAGAGATGAGCACTAGGGAAAGCACACAAATCCCTTCCACATTCTCTGTGTGACTAGTCTCCATGGTGAGGGGAGCCAGGCAAGCATTTGAGAAGGCAAACCCAGCTGGCAGCGTGCTCTCGATGGCAGCAATCCGCCCCTGATTACAGGCACTCACCTCCTCTTCAAGCTAGTCCACTTAAAGCATCTCGCACTCTCATCAGTTCACTCATTAACTATTGACTGATGATATCCTGAATCTAAAATTACACACCTCCTGCCGGAGCCGCTAATTGAACCTTTCGTGCTGCTGATGGGGAAAGTGCCCTGCTCCAGCCCTGCTGCTCACCCTGCTCCAGCCCTGATGTCACCCGACAGATCGCGGGAGTCGCTGGCAGTGATCCCACCAGCCGTGGAGGAGTAATGCAGAAAGGGTGTGGAGAGGGCTGCCTGTGCCTTCTGAGCCCCAGGTGCTGATCAGACATGAGAGAAGGCGAAAACTCACTGTTTCTTTTGCTCTTGGATTGCTGGGTGAGCAGTGCAATGAGGAGACCTCCCAGCTGGCACAGCTATGAATTCCCTTATTAAGAAACATCAACGCCAGCATTAAGAGCAACCTCTCTGTACTGATACAAACCCTTCAGAACTGCTGCAGGACAGCTCTGCACATGGTGCATGTAGGAGAGTTCTCCTAAGCCCAAATGCCAAGCTGACGTCCAGGAGGCAGGGAGGCAGACCCAAAACAAAATACTTGGAAAATCTATGAAGATTTAAAAATACAGCTATTGAATATAGTTGAGTGCTCCTGCTAGCAACTGAATGAGAGGGTGAAAGGTAATAAAACTTCTGATTGCTACAGGTCAGCAGTTTTTAGTCTTTTTGGAGATGTGAACATCAGCTATCAGCTCTCAAGCAACTGGTCTAGTGCTGGAGTTCAGCTGCTATAGAATTACTGTGGATTTTCTCCTGGCGAGCCAAGATAAGAATTTGTCCCTAAAATGTTACTCACAGGGCCATTGGAGCCCTGTCTTTCTGTGGAAGGAGGATGCTCCTGCATTTAGCATCAGCACAAAAGGTGGCAGTGGTGGGGAGAAGTGTGGCCGGTGTGTCCTTGGAGTAGCCCTTACACAGCACCTGCAGTGTCCAGGACCCCCACCTGTACTGCCCATCCTTAAAATGTTTCATGCTTTTTAGGGGAATGTTCCCCAGGCAGGATAATGGCAGACCCTGGCCAGGCAGCTGAGCTCATCCCAGGTTTGCTCACCCTCCCTCTGGAAGCAGTTTTTCCTGCCTCTGCATCTCATTTTGCCTGAATTTTCCAGCTGAGAGGTACAAATGATTGCTGTTCAGGTTCGTCTGGGAAGAAAACAGCGATAATGACTGACATGGGAGACTGTGGGTTTTATCTTTGTCAAGATGTCAGCGATGCAAATTACATCCGTAAAGAGAAGAAAAGCAAAGAGCGGGCTATCAAAAGCCTGGTTGGAGAGGAAGTTAGCACAGGGGTAGGACAATACGGCATCCTCAAAGCACACCAGGCCAGGTACTTGCTGCCTTTATGCAGGGGCCCTTGAAGTGCCTGGAGGCACAAATTAACTTGTCCCACGTCTTTTGAAGGAGGGACGTTTTATAGGTGGGAAACTGGAGGAGAAAGGGAAATGTTTCCTGTTGTAAGGCAAGGAGTTAGCGGGAGGCTGGAACTGAGACCACATCCTCCCTCCTGCTGCCAGCGGTGGTCCTTGTCCCATTCAGCAGCTGCGTGGGCAGAGGTGTCCCAACACAGGGCTTTGCTCTTCCTCCAGCAGTAATGTCCTTTCCATTGCAGGTTTTCCTTCAGATAATCTAACATCATCTTATTATCTTCCTGGGAATTCCTCCTCCCTCTAGAGGAGAAGGCGTCAATCCCCCACTCCTTCCCTCCCTGCCCTCCCTTGGCCATTTAGGCTCCTTTGATCTCTTTTGTAAGGTTCTCACACAAGAAAGTTTCCATTTTCCCTTCAGATCCT
Source organism: Picathartes gymnocephalus (assembly GCA_013390045.1). Classification (NCBI taxonomy): domain Eukaryota; kingdom Metazoa; phylum Chordata; class Aves; order Passeriformes; family Picathartidae; genus Picathartes; species Picathartes gymnocephalus. The sequence goes on from WEKY01016249.1 coordinate 271,862, forward strand.
GGCACAGCCATTTGAATATTGCTTTGTGTTGGCCTTCCAATGAAAGTCTCACGGGGGGAGTTGTTGAAGGGCCGAATGCGGCGCCGACTGAAACCGAGGATGTGTGTGTGTGTGAGGCAAGGGAAGAGCAGGCTTCGGTAGCAAGGAAAAAAATATATCAAAGCACTTTCGCTCTACCTCCTGTGCAATCTTTTGTGCTTTATTATGTGTTTGGTGTCATAACAAACTGATGGGCTGTGAATGGCCAGATGGTCACCAGTGTTCTCTACTCCACGCTTCATTTCCTCCTGAAAGCTATGCAGAAAAATGAGATCCCATCTCATAAATGAGGGCCCATCTTAAGGACATGGGTTTGAAGGCTCTGCTGACAATGCCTGCCTTGTTTGCCTTGCTTTCTGTTGGCAGGACTGGGCAGCGCTCCTTGGTCCAGCAGATCCGGCCACCGCTGCGCTTCCTGACGTTTCTTCCATCGCTCTTGCTCGCTGGCATCACAAGCCTTGGCTGTTGGATGGAATTCAGCAGCAGAAGTATTGCAGTTGCTGTAGTTTAGGCTTGGCTCTGTGGTACTTGGTTTGTCCTTGAGTTTAGTCCTGAATTCATTCTGCAGACCAGCTTCAATACGTGCTGTGTGAGTCAGTGACCTCCATGAAGCAGTTCCCTTCCTGTCCACATTTGCCTTCTCAAGGAAAGCCACCATTCCAGGGACACATGGGCACTCAAATCTTGTCTGTCAGGATGCTGGGGTAAACTGCGGTGTCTGATCCCTCTGGAGCATTCTTCCAGGACCACACTTGTGGGTGACATGGAGTGGGCTGGAGCTCCACAGCATCCTGCTGCTGTGGAGCTTCAGCCTGCACCTTGCTGGGACAAGAATTTCATGAGGGTTGAAAGACAGGCTCCATGACAGCCCCCTTGAGTGTTCTCTGCCTATTTTCCAGGGGACATGGGCACAGTTTCCATCTTTGGCCCTTGCAGTCCCATCACTGCTACTCAAGTTACTCGAGTAAACATCTGAGCATCCTCTATAGTGAAGCCAAGTGAGCAGCAGTTGTCTTCAATCTCCTGTCACCATTTGCTGTGCTTGACTGACTTCCCCGTTGACCTGACTTCTCCTTTATACCTTTATTGTGGGTGCCAGTAGCCTATTTTACGAGGTTTTGTTGTTTCCATGTTACTCTTCCTTCTCTTCACCCCAGCCTCCCTCCCTGACCCTGCCACTCTGTCCACTTGAGAATTAATGACACTGCACACTGAGATGCAAGAGGCACGGATTGGTTTAGCACCAGAGCATTGGCTGTCAGTGCTCCCTTATCCTTAGGATTTTCTCGGTGATCCTTGGGACCTTCTGTGAGCCGTCAGGTGCTGCCATAAGCACCACACCACAACCTCATGGCAAGGACAGCAAAGCTCGCTGCTGTCTTGGGGGAAACACTGGTGGCTGGTCCCTGCTGCCATGTCCCCAAAGAGATGGAGCCCATCCAGGTCTCCCGTTGGAAGCTGCTGTTGCAGTGCATGTCCGTGCTATCACAGTTTGCTGAGCACAGTAAAAGCTATTGAATCACTTCGTTAACGATTCTGGGGGTGGTATTAACTGTTACTGCTTTTTGATACCAATGTCATGCCTTTAAATATTCATTAAAACTGCATGATCCCCTCCCTCCCATTAAGTCCTGAATAATCAACGCTCTGGCTTCTTCATACTTCACAAGCCAGGGCTGGATCCTGCCCACTCCTCCTTGCCAGGTTTAAATCCTCTGCTCTTAACAGTGATCTCTGTTAATATCTTTATTAAAATCTTAATGGAGGGCTGAGAAACGCTTCCTGTGGCTGCCTGCGATGGCCTTCTGGCATGTAGTGTGGAAGGGGCAGAGGTGTTCAGGCCACTGCACCTCCATGCAGGGTGGAATGGGCCCTGACAAGTTGCTCTATTAATTATGACTGAGGAGGGTGAAGGGCTGGCAGTGGGCAGAGCTTGGCGGAAGCCAGGGCTGGCAGCAGGCAGGGTTGGCTTCTGCTCCTTTCCCACTAACCCAGGCAAACTCTTGGATCCTGTTGAAATCATTTGGAAGGGCAGGGGAGAGGACTTGGAAGAGGAAAGCAGGCCTTTTTCCACCCAGGAAAGGAGCCATTTACCCTGAGACCACACACCAGCAGTTTCCTGAGGGCACCTTCCTTGGGGCACTGGTTATGAGCACCAGCTCAGGTGCATCCTGGTCCAGGTAGCAGAGGGGCACCCACTCAGTCCATGTCCTTTAAACTCCATCTGTTCCCAGACCACGTCCTTCTGACTCCATGGGTTTCTGACCTGGGCCATTTTGGCATTGCAGCTTCACACTGTTGAGACCTGAACAGGAGAGAGCAATGCCTGGGGAAAGCCAGGAGGAGCAAGAACAGTGGGAGGGCAATCTACATCTTGCAGAGAGGGATGCCATGGAACAGGGGGACAGCTCAGCACAGCAGAGGTGGGAACCTGCTCCCCAGAGACTTTAAGCAAGTTAAACAGGGGCTGGGCTTGTGTTTAGCAAGGCAGCAATGAGGAGGGATGGCAGGGGGGAACAGGGACCCGAGAAACCCGCGGGGCCGTGGCACTGAGCGGTGTCACTGGCGCCGAGCCAGCGGCCGCAGCTGCACGTTCGTTACCCTGAGTCACACACGACACCGCTCCAATTACTCCCTCTTGACACGGGCTAATAAGGGAGGATAAGGAGAGCTGGTGGCTCCAGAAGGTTTATGCTGGAAGCTTCTTTCCATATTTCAGCTTTGTTTCTGCTGGAACAAATGGTGGGTTTGAGATTTGATGAAGCGAGGGGGAGGCAGAGGCAAAGAGCCAAGAGGATCTTTAATGAAGCTGCAGCGAGGAGCTGGAAGGTGGCTGTGCCCTTCCTTGGCATGGTGGGTTTGCACCTGTGAGTGCTGTGGGTGCAACTCGGGAGCCCAGATGAAAGCAGGGAGGTGCACAGCCACTTGCAAAATAATTGCTCCTGCAAAACTGCGCCAGCACAAAGCAGGGGGCGGGAGGCTGAGGAAAATCAAGTCTCTAATGCTCTCACTGTACACCACAAAGGGGCCATTCATGGCAGGGAAGAGTGATTTATCCTTGCTTCCAACTTTTATTGAACCCATCCTGAATTTTGTTTTAATCTGTAAGTCTAGAGCAAAAACATAGAAAGGAAGTAAAAGGGCAAAAGATTGATTAGCACATGGAGAAGTTTAGCAGGAGGTTCTGGAAGTACGTGTCCATTGGGTTCCTGGGATCAGGTTCATTAGTGGAGCCCTGTGCTGACAGTGGTGGCCTGACAATAAACTTGGCTGGTGGATACCCCATACGAGTAACATAAGTCAGACCTGCCATGCTCCACTTCCCTCTCATTATTAAAAATGAAGGAGAGGGCTCCTTCAAGGGGGACGGGCTCTGTGATGAATTTCTCTATCTTCCTGCTTGGAGGACTTAGAATATGCACAACTGGACTTTTACTCTCACACAAGCACCTGTCCCTGCAGTTTGGCTGTGTTACAGCAGTAGCCATGCCCTTCTCTTACCTGCACACAGTTAGGAAAGAGTTTTATCCTTCCAAAATGTTGCAGCAAACCCCAAGGGGTGTTTTGGCCATGAACCACACAACTCAACTCTTGCATCCCAGCTGAAGCCTGGCCACTCCTCAGCATATTTCACTGGACCAGTTTGCTCCCTTCTCCAATCCCTGCATCTCTGCTGGTGGCACAGCACACCAACCCCATGCTTGGAAAATGCCAGTGAGTGGCTCTGAATATATCTCCCTCAATAATCTTTCTTTTGTCAAAGAAAATTTAATGTCAGCCATCCATTATGTGATGTTAGTCAGTAAATTTATTATGGGCCTGTGCCTCTTATCTGTTTGTCTTCATTGTGTCTTCAGACGGTTCCACCTGATTTTAGGTTTCAGTAGCAACATGCAGTATATTTATCACTTTGCCCTTTGAAGCAGAACTGCTTGAATAATCTTACCTATTTGGCAGTGTCTGTCAGGCCCTGCTTTCTGTAGGCTGATACGCTGGTTTATTCTGATAAATAATTTTAAATCTAATTTGAGCTGCTGGAAGGAGGAGATGGCTTTCTGTTTTAAAATGTTACTGTCAAAGGTGAAAACATTTGGTCACAAGGTGAACAGCAGTTACAGGCATGGTGTAGTCTTCTGCCAGGCTTGGCAGGACCCCAAGGGTCCCAGGCTGAAGATCTGGGGTAAAAAAGGTTCCCCAGTCTTTTGCTGACATCAAAAATTGGCAGCAAATCTGATATTTACTGGGGAGAGAACACTCTGTCAGATTGCTGTATGATATCCGTACATTTCTTTCCATTTCAAGCAGTTTGCTAACGCTATTCAGGTCCTTTGGACAAAGCCAGGGTGTTGCTCAGGCTCTGCCACTGAAGAAATAGCACATCTCCCCAGTGGCAGCATTGGGGTTGCTTTCTGTGGGAGACCAGGGAGAGGTGAAGGGGCTTAAACCTCGGTTCTGTTTACCTGAACCCTGCAGGACTCATCTGGGCTTTCCATCACTTCTGATCTGGCCTTCAGACACCTCCTGTGAAGCCATGACTGCCAGGGTAGGCAACCAAAAGGCAGCATTGCATTGTTTACAGACACAGCATCCAAACCAGAGTGATCTGCTGCCTGTGCTGTGGGTTGGCCAAGTGTCCCATGTTCCCAGGCAGACAAGGCTTAGTGACGAGCGAGGTGTTTTTTGTACCAGGATGAAGTGGGATCATCATAACTTTTCTCACTCTCTTTCTCCTTCCTCCTCTCAGCCCCAGCAGAGTTTGTGCAGCATCCCCAGTCCATCTCCAGACCCGTGGGGACTACTGCCATCTTCACGTGTGTGGCCCAGGGGGAACCCCCTCCCCAGATCACGTGGCTGAGGAATGGGCAGATCCTGGAGACCAGCGACCACATCAAGCTGAAGAATAACAACAGGTGAGTCCTGGTGCACTGGGCTCTGGCACTGCTGTGGAAATGGGAGTGGGAGAGATGTTGGATTGTTTTCTGCATAGCAGAGAGCTGATGTGAAGGTGGCAGTGTTCTGAAGCAGATTTGTGGATTCAGCTTGAGTTTTGATAAACTAAAACACTGCTCCAGTCCTGCTGGCTGTGCCTTATATTCCTACATTTTGGTGCTCCGTGTTTTTTTTGTGCCAGGACATCAACATTAGACTTTGACAGTTGATGCAGAAACCCAGACAAAGTTTCTCTTTTGTCCTGATCATCATCTGGGTATTTCTGAAGGGCTAAATGTTGTTCCTGGAGGTGACAGGAACCACATTGACTCCTCAGTGGAGGAATTGTGCTTTAATGCCTGAACATTGACCTACCTGGGTGTGCAAATGCAAATACATTAGAAATAATATTTGTATGGAGCCTGACTTCCACTAAACTTAAGCCTTTTATCTCACCAGGGAAGAGTGTGTTCTCTGAGTACTAAATAACTGCATTTTCCTGTGAGGGGATGAGGATGTTTGTACTGAGGAAATAATGCACTTAGTGTGAAAATTACCAGTTGATGATGTAGTTTCTATGGAAATAGCATGGAAAAATACACTACAAAATAATAGCACCTGTGTTGTAAACCTGAAGTATTGATAGAGGTTTGTACTCGGTGGTGTCATATAGCTGTTCTCTATTTTAACAAATGTGTCTCAGGAAAGCAACTACCCAGCCTTGCTGGAGGGTCTGGACCTTCAGTTTAGACAGTTGGAAAGTGCTGTGCAGGCACCACAGCTTGTTCCTCAGGGGACAAGAGTGAGTTTATTTTTCTGAGGTTCTGTATAATGTGGCTTTTTGTTTTCTTGTTTGAGGGGTTTTTAAAGTTTTGTTACATGAGTGATGGAAGGATGTGTGATGCAAGAAGGCTAAGGTGTGAGTGGTGATAAAATCATCTCAATCAGTAGAGGTTTTCTCCAAAGGAAGTTCTTAGAGCTTCAGGAAACTTTGTATGTGCACATATATATGAGACTCAGTTCAGGCTTGTGGTCTTCTGGTTCATGGCATGGCTTTTTGAGGCATGTCTCCCGTTCATGGTATGAAGAGAGCAGAAGGGATAGGAGGGAAATCAGTGCATCCTCTTTTATTGATGAGGAAGTGAAGTCAAAAGTGATGAAGTCCAAGTGGTCATTAAATCCATGGCAAAACTGACACTGAGTCCAGCTCTGTGTCTGGCCCAGGTGTCTCCCCTGTGAAATCATTCCTCTTTGAGGAGAGCAGGAGTCAGGTCTTTGGTCATGGTCATGTCTCCTGGCCAGGTCCCTGTGCCTGGAGCTGTGCTACCCATGCATGCAAACTGCAACTTGGTGAACACTGCTGTAATCATTTTCTTACGGGAATCATTTAATGCAATTTCAGTGTTTTCCACAGCGAGCTGAATGATCAGATTACAGCATCTGGCAGGGGCTGAGGGAGCTCAGCCCATTCCTGGGGCTCAGCTGACATGTGGCATCTTCTCCAGCTATAGTAACACGATTGTAAAGCTGAGCCCTCAGGCCCTCGTACTCGACAATGTTGAACTTTTGTCTTCTTTCACACTAGTCTTGGTCTACTCCAACTTCAAGCTCCAGGGAAGTGGCCATGCCTGGTGGTTTCCAAAGCTGTTGGTTTGGAAAACGCCCTCACTGATGCAGCAGGGCTGGGAGCTCCATGAAGTGGAGGACACACATCAACAGATGATTTTTTTTCTGAGCTTTTTCAAGTTTGCCCTTTGTTTTACTTTCATGGGCATGACTAAGCGCTGTAACCTGCTTAGTTCCAGGCAGAATCAGTTTGTGGTTATGTCTTGGATTTATCAGTCTGTTGTGCTTGAAAAGTATTTGTCTGTGTAAAGATGGATCTCAAATCTACCAGTAATGAAGCTACTAAACTACACTATGAGCTTTTTAATTAGATTACATGGTTTCCTTGAAATTTCATTTGGATTAAAACTCTGCTTAATATTGCCATAGAGGTCTGAATGCCCCCTGAGGGATTTTTAGGAAAAAAAAGGAGTAAATCATCCCAAAACATATCATGTGCTAATTGATTGCAAAATGTGTCGTTAGGAGCAGCTTCATTTTTGTATATTAACACAGCCAAAAGTGAGGTCTAGACCTGCAGAAGATGGTGTGTTCGAGCTGCTGCTCTGCTCCTGCGAGCTTGAGGCTCTGTGGGCAGCAGCACAAATCCACAGTCAATGGATCTGTTGGTTTCCAAAGCTGTGAAGGGCCCTTTTGCATCTGCCTCACCCCACACTGTCTCTCATATGCGGTAATTGCAAATCCAAGGAGAGCAAACCCCACAAGGTGAGGGGACTCCAGAAGCCCTTCATTGCTGGGATGCAGGACTGGATTCACTGCAGACTGGATGTGGCTGCTGATACAACATCAAACATTCACTTGCTAAGCAACTTCCAGCCTTTCAGCACAGTAAAATCAGCCTCACAGGCTGCGTCCAATAAATATCTCGTCCCTCGTGGTCCCTCAGATCTGAATTCCCATCACCTGATGTGTTGATGGTTTCTGGGACATTAGCATTAAAGATCAGCCTTCTGCTGTGCCCTCTCCAGAGGTGGTTGTTATGTTTTGAAAATGCCAGCTGTGTGGGAACAAAATAGCCAATCGATGATTAGCAAAAAATCAAAAGCAGTTCTGGGATAGCGGATAATTGTTAATGAAAAATGCATGAAGGCTCAGGCATAGGGAATTGTGGGCTTTTCCATTAAAAGCTGTGAATAAAAATGACTGAAGGAGCTGACGATGAGGCTGCCTTGCCATGCAGCCCCTGGGCTGGGGATGCAGCCAATTGCTGTTGGGGTGATGCTGTGCTGAGCCAAGCTCTCCGAGGGAGGAGCTGATGGAGCCTTTTGGCCTTTGGTGGAGCCATCCCTGTGTCCAGCAGCAGCAGGGTCTGTCCCTCTATGCTGATCAGAGATGCCCATGTTGCTCCTGGAGTGATTCTGATTGATCACGATCCAAATGCCTGAGAGGTATAAGGGGAATTTCTAGCAAAATTCACACCTGGCATCACCAGCCCATCCCAAAAGTGGAGTATTGCTACAGGAGGAAGGTGCGGTTAATTGGCCAAGTTAACAGTGGGCTTGTGTAAAATTGTGTTTCTAGGTTATTACTTCAAAATTTACAAGGAAGCATGAAATAGTCCCCGAATTACCACTGTGAAAGGTTTATTGCTTTTCTTCCTTTGACTCAGTCAGGTTCAGGGGGGTAATTTTCAGCCTGGAAGTGTATCACACTGTGGGGTTTATATTGCCATAATAGCAAGGAACAAAGGCCAACATCTTCAGAGAAGGCAGGCTCTAAATATTGATTTTCCAAGAAGATTTTATTTACAAATTGTAATTAAGGGACTTCATTTGTTCCACCGGAAAAAGGCTTTGTTAGAATTTGGGCTCAGGTGGCATTCACTCTCCTTGATGACCTTTTGTAAATTATTCCTCACTGGTTTGCATGCACTTGGTTTAGTGCTCTGGAAATGTCTCACTTCCAAGGCCATGAATGTTCAAGGTTCATCAGGGGAAATATTCCTTTGTAAATAAACGTCAGGACAACTTTGCTATTCTTGCACTTCTCATGCTGTTAAATCCCAGCGCAGATACAGAGAGGGGCCTTCAAGCACAAACATCCAAGCACTTGGGACCAGCCAGCCCTTCCGGTACCAAACTCAGGGAAACCAGAGCCTGTCACTCACAAGCTGGGTTTTTTCTATAAACCTTCCATTAGCTTGGTGTGGAAAGGTGCAGATGTGTTTGTACATCCCTTCATGGTGCACGCTCCCCACAAACACTTCAATTTGTAGGGTTTTGGACCACATAAGGGAGGACAAGAAAGCCTGCAGTTCCTTATGCCGTGAGTTTGAAGACGGTTGTGATTGAGGGAAGGGTGCTCTATAGCAAATCATATTCCAGTTCCCAGAAGCATGACAAATAAGTACGTGGAGGATGGGGATGTGAACCAGCTGCTCCTGATTTAAGCATAATTTATGGGTTTGACTTTGGAAGACACATGGAAGTGGCCTTTGCAAGGAGGATCTCTGCACGAGCGCCCAAAGCCCCGCTAAGCAGTGGGGAATCGGCGTGATCTCTGCACCAAGCAAGGATCGTGTGCTGGGATCACACAGCCGTGTCCCACAAAAACGAGCTGCAGCAGCCCCGGATCAACCAACAGCAACAGGCATCAGTCTCTCCTTCTCATGTGGCTGCGATTATTTTGCTACCGAGTTGCCCGTGTAATTTCTCTGTGTGCTGCTCCACTGAGCTGCTCTTGAAGTGCATCGAGTCAGGAGTTTTAAGTGTTTCTTCTAACTGTTGCACACAGTAAAATCCATCAGCAGAGAATGGTCCTTGCACAGGAGGCTTCAAGGCAGGACTGAACCCATAGTGGTGCAGCCTAAAATTAGTCTCCCCTAAATTAGGATGGATCCTTCTCTTCTCCAGTATCTGTGCTGCTTACTTTGAAAAAGGTTTGGGGGACTTTCCATTTAGCAGCAGAGAGCTCTCCCGCATTTGCAAATGTCTGCATTTGCAATCCTATCAATATAGGCTCTGTCCTCCCTTCCAGTAGCTTTTCCTGAGATGTTTTGTGCTTTCCCATGATCCTGAAGATGCAAAGACTTCTCTGCTTCCTGGAGCAGGATTCAGTTAAATCTGTGATTGTACTCTGGCTCAGAAAAACAGACTGAGTGGCTGGGACCAGCAGCATTCTTCCAGAAGCTGCTCTTGGGTGAGTTTGAAATCACAAGATTTCAGCTGGGATCCTGGCCAGTGGGCTGCAGTACCTGCAAAATAGAAACCAGTCCTTTTGCATAACCCAACCCAGTTTCACCTAGGATGCTCTGTATGATACTTAATTTCTGGATGTGTAAGAATATGCATATAGAGGGCTGGGAATGATATGCAGTGTCCCTCTGGGTTGCTGAGTGTCACTTGTCAAGCTTTGCACCTCATTTTCAGCCTGTATGAGGCAACCTTCAGAATACAGGGCATTTCTGCAAACCTGGGGGCCAAAGGCTCCTTCCCAGCACAGACCAGGAGCAGATCATTCAGTGCAGCACAGCACAACACAGGCCATAACAAACAGAACCAGAGCAGGGATGGGGCATCTGAATGTGGCACTGGTGGCTTTCTGTATCTGCTGGCACTCAGAACGCTGTCCCTGCTAGCCACAGCCTGCTCTCTGCATTAATTTCATTACACTCCTTCCTTTGTGCGCCTGTGCGCGCTCAGGCTGATGCCCTCCCAGATGGGCCCCTCTTCTTTGTGCTGCTGAATCGATGAAGAGGCTTCCTTCAGTTTGCAGACTTTTTCAGAGGAGCCTTTGGAAAGCCGATCTCCGGTCACCGGCCTGGACCCCTGACCCGAGCCAGATCAGTCATCCTGATTGCCTATGAACTGGGAAGACAGCTTGGGAATATTGCGCCTTTCGAGCAGCGGAGGCCTCTCGTTTCAGCTCAGCCGGGTGTGAATCTGCAGCAGCTCCTCTCCCCACTTCCATCAATGCCTGTCAGGGCATTGTGTGGAGATGTGATGGAGCCCTCGGCTCGCCGAGCGGCTCTGGTGACCAGCAGAAAGCCTTCTGGCATCTCGCCTCGTCTGACGTGCTCACGGCGCTGCCAGTCTGGCACTCGCGGGAAAGTTTTCCAGCAGCAGATGTCCCAAAGTGACAGATTTTTTCGTGTTGATGGGAAGAAATAAAAGGACACTGCATATTTCAGATGGTTGACACACAGAGACGCTCTGCGCCTTCTCACGCGGCAACTACAGATTTTCCTTTTGTTTGAGCTTTCTTAGAAAAAGAAAAAGACAAATAGCAGCAAAACCTGGGACTGAACACTGGCCCTGCTGCACCACATCCTCCACAAGCTGGGAGGTGATTCTCATGGAGCTGTGTTCAGATGCTGGGTATTCTGTTCACCAGCTTCTCCATGCTCTCATAGCCAAAAATCCAGCTGTCTTAGTGTCCCATTGCCTGTGTGTCATTCTAGGCAACGTGGGCTCCAGGTAAGGGATGGCAAGGCTCTCACTGCACAGCAGATAGTAACACAGCCAAGGAAATCTCAGTGAAAATTAGCTTTTTGAAGCCTGAAGCAAGTTTCCAGCTACGTGCCATGCCAACTTTCCAGAAAATACTGTACTTTTTTCTTTTGACTTGACTGTGCATGACAGAGACTCTGCTCAGCTCCAGGTCCCAGTGGCCAGGTGCCATCCTTCCAGGACCACTGGCATCCTGCACATCATCTGTGTCCCACATGAGGAGCTTTGCTCATCCCCAAATCCTCCCAGGAGAGAAGTTTTGACCCCAGAACCACAATACTACCATCAGGCTCCTTGCACTGCTTTTCAGCCTAGCTCCCCTCTTCCTTCCTCCACATCTTTTCCTCTCTCTGTGCAAAGCAGATAAATGCACCTGGAGCTGGTGGAACCTAAATGCTCCTTGCTCCAGATTCGCTTTGTGCTTGGGAAGCTTAAGGCTGCTCTTGACCCATGTGCCAGCCCAGCCTGGCCGCTCTGGGTGCCCAGATGCACAGCAGCCACATGGAAATAATCCCTGCATTGATGGGGCAGAAGGAAGTGCTGCTGCTCCTTCCACACATCTGCTTTGTGCAGGGCTGGGCGTGCAGCCCTCGGATGGCGTAATCCTGCCTTCTGCCATCTGTCCTCACAGGAGTCAGCCCTTGTTGACACAGCTGAGCCACACATCGGGTCCTTCCTCCCTGTGCCCTCTCCCAGCTCTGCCTTTCTCCTTCTATTTAATCAGATACGTTGAGCCTGTGGCTATGAGAGGAGCTTAGGGCTGATTCTCGAAAATCACCATATCAGCTGAAACCATCACATTTGATATTCCATTTACAATGTTTCCAAGGAAACAAAGACACAGAACATAAATACATGACTGTTAAACATTTGCTCACTCACCATGGCCCCCGATAATTTGCAAGGCAGAAATAGGAATGTTAAATCAACAGCAATAATAAATTTTAATATAGGAAGACCAATATTTTGCTGCAATTAGAAGAAGCATTTGTTCTGACATACAGGCAGGCAGTGGCAGGTTATTTATCATTTCCACTTCCAATGTTTAATTTTTCATTTACATAAAAGGCAGCTTTGATTGTTATTCCCAAAAAGCCATGAAGAGCCCCCTGCATCAGCAGGGATGCTTGGGATTTACTCACGTGCAGTCAAGTTCGAGGTCCACCTGGAATTCACTGCAGGAGAAGAAACTAATTTATTTGTCCTTAGAAACAAGTAGTGGATGTAGATTTGGTTATGTTTGGGTAATTTCTTACAGAAAAGTAAGAAAAAGCTCATGTGAGCTTCTGAAGTTTTCCCAAGGATATCCCATGTGTGAGAACATCCTCCCAGGACCAACGGCCTTGTAGGCAGATTTTGCCATAACCTGAGATGTTTTTTACAAGACTTGGGTAAAAAACGTCTCCAGTCAAATCTGCCTTTCCAGCTCCAGCTCAGAGCTCTACCCAGTGGTGACAGTGACCATCCCGTGCCTTGGAAGGAAGATACACTTGGTGTTTGTTTGTTTGTTTGTCTGTTTAGGAGGTCTTGTGTCTGATGGATTCACATACTGAATTGTGTTGTTCCTGGCTTGGTTTTGAGTGGAGCTTTCATTGATGGGTCCCTGTTTGTGAGCAGATGTTATTAAGATAAGCTGCTTTGCATGTTCAAATGGCAAAACAGAGCTGATGTGCCACACAATAATTTCTAAGTCAGTATTTGCTGGTGTTGTTTTTAAGATATTGAGTGGTGCAACCTTTGAGCTGGCCCTGAACTTGCTCCAGTTTTCCACAGCCATTGCTGGAGATTCCTGCAGGACAGAAAGAGCCTCCAGTTCATGTGGCCACATGTACAAAGACTCTGGTTGTCCCTGTGCAGAGATGGGCACCGTGCTCAGAAATATGCTCATACACGGCTGGCTTTTCCCCCTCCTTTAGGGACGTTTTCCAGGATAGCCAGTGCTTGTCCTTTCTTGGATGGTGAAAACAGTATCTAAGCCTGATATAGAAGCCTCCAAGAGCAAGCTGGAAGAACTGTTCTGGTTGTTTCCCTGGAAGGCAGCAAGCCGTGATGCACCAGCATCAAAAATACACTTGGAGGTTCTGCAGACAAAGCCTGTGACTTGCTCATAAGCTTTGGTTGTTGACTTGTGGTGATGGTGTTTCCGAAGTGTAGAAGCGGGAGCTGAGGCTGTAACCCTGCTGGATAAATCAGCTAATCCCAGTGTTACCCTAAGACAGCTCTAATGTGCTATAATGCAATTAGAGCATCACCAGAGGGCTTTCTGGCTGTGTTTGATTAGACTTGGCTTAGCAACTGTGTGTGGTGCCTGGATGGCTCTCACTGGTGTGTACTGGAGCTAAGCCAGTTAAAGCTGTTTTGGGTGTGTGGATGCACTTGCCACAGAGCTGGCTCTGTAGTGTGGCTGGGATCTTCTTCAATCCACAGCTTTAGATCCTGCTGGTCCCTGTCTCACCCTGTGATATCTGGCTATACTTGAACCACGGTATCTGCAGGCTGAGACAGATAATCTGCCTAGTCATGGGTTCCAGGGAATCACACATCCACCCAAAAGCACCAGCCCACAGCTTCCTGAAAGCTTTCTGTGGAAATAGAGGCCATGGGATGCCCTGCCACAGGAGCCAGAACAGGGACCATGGCAGTCAGTGTGACGCTTGTCCCCGTTGTGTCCCCACACAGCACTCTCTCCATCTACGGGATCAACCAGGCGGATGAAGCCATCTACCAGTGCCTGGCCGAGAACAGTGCGGGCTCCACGCAGGCCAGCGCCCGCCTCACCGTGCTGTGGGCTGATGGGCTGCCCAGCCCTCCCCAGGGCGTGAGGGCAGAGACTGTCTCTGCAACCACCATCCAGGTGTCCTGGGAAAAGCCCCTGCAGAACACCAAGGAGATCATTGGCTATGTGCTGCACATCCGGAAAGCTGCAGGTACCGTGCTACACCGATTGCTCAGAGAACCCTCAGCCTTCCTGTAATTTAGCAACACGGCCCTCTAGGTAAAACCAGGTCTGCTCTGCAGTGGTCTGTGCTGCCATCAGTGTTCTCCTTCACCTTCCAGTTTCTGAAGGGCAGAGATGAGGCTGTAAATACACTGTAAATACCTGCAAATACTAAATATACCATCGTAAATATCAAAAGGGTGGGGACAATGAAGCCGCATGGTCAAATCTTTCTGCCCACGTAGCTCTCTGCCAAAGCACGCAGAAATCACAGAATCAGAGAATCACAGAATGGGTTAGAAGGGGCCTTCAGGATCATCCAGTTCCAACCAGGAATACCTTGCACTAGACCAGGTTGCTCAAAGCCCCATCCAACCTGGACTTGAAAAGTAAGCAGAAATATGTGGGCAGGTGCATATGTACCCCAGGGACCAAAATTACTGCTTGCAACATGTATTTATTCTCTTTACCCCTTGCAAAGCCTAACACTGCTCAGTTCTCTCTCCCTTTGCATTTCAGATCCCGTAGAGATGGAGTACCAGGAGGCTGTTAGCAAGAGCACCTTCCAGCAGCTAGTGACTGATCTGGAGCCCTCGACCAGCTACAGCTTTTATATAAAGGCTTACACCTCCCGGGGTGCCAGCAAAGCCTCAGAAGTCACGGTGGTGAGCACGCTGGGGGAAGGTAAGGAACGCTTTGCACAGGGACCCTCAGATGCCGACGCCTGCTGTGCGTAGCAGCAGCGCCGCTCACCCTGACACCGCCCCGCAGCGCCCAGGCACTGTAGCCTGTGGTGCTGATGCTCCTTGTTCCTGCTGCTCCTTGTACTCTGGGATATTGTGTAAAAGTCACTTGTATCGTTGCAGGGGGGTTGACTGATTAAACACAGCATTGCCTCTTCCAGCTGATGTTGTAGCAGGGGGTGAGTGCAAACCTGCCTGGCCTCGTGCATTGCAGCTGCTCTGGGCTGTTCCTAAACTCCTTGCTAAATGCAGACTTCCTGCTCAAGCAGCATCTCAGCATCTTCTAGCAGCTCTGGTACTCACACCTCTTACTTGATAGGTGCTACATTTTTAAACATTTTATTATTTTCTGCTCTATCATGGGTAAATTACACTAGAGCTGAGCTGTCCTGACCTACAAAGCCCTGCCCTGGAGCAGCTTTCTGTTTCAGTGGGAAGTTAGGGTGATCTCTAACGCTTTTTTTTCCTGACTTGGCCACCAGTTAGCTTCATCAGTAAGACAATGGGTGTTTTGATACAGGACCCTTGTACACAGATACCAGGCAGAAACCACAGCCCCAGTGTGATACGTCAGTCAGAATGTTTTCCTAGAGAATCATCTGTTTCTGAATCCTGGCTTGTCTCAGATACGGAGACTAATTTCTTAGGAATCATTCTCATGAACATTCAGTAATTATGAATTTCCAGTGGAGAGGGCCTTGGGTGTGAGGATGTTATTTAGAATCAAATGGAAAAGTGTGTTGACTTCCAGGTAGGGAATCCAGTTCTCATTCTGTTCTCAGTCCTTGCAGATATTTATTACAGAATTTAAGCAAAAACACCAGTAAATCTTCGCCTGCTGGGTTGTTGCTCTGCAAGTTTATTTTCCTTGGTACTCTGCAGGGAATCAGTCACCCTTGGAGTTTGTTTTTCCTTCCAATTTAGAGGCAGAAGGATGGGCTAAGGCAAAGCTTGAAACTCCTTGACCCAATGCTCTGAGTTCAGCCCCAGGAGCTACAAGCCAGCCATGCTCCATAGAGCTTGGTGACTCTGCAGAAGTCCAGGTCAAGTGAGAGAGGACTTCTTGTCATTATTACCTTCAGTCATGACAGGAATAGTTAGGTATCTGGTAATGGGATCATAAATTTCCTGGCTCTCTGAAGTTTTAAGGTATCTCTGTCCTGCTGTGCTTTAAAAAAGGCTTGTCCTGTGTAACGAAGCTTCAGGAATTAGCTCTCTGTCCTGGATGGACAAGCTGGCTTGGTTCAGATCACTCAGCCATAGCCTGTGTTTGCCCTGTAGGAAGGTAAAAAGATATTTAAAAGCCCCAGTTCTGGCTTCTTTTGTTTGCTTTGCTTCACTCGAGTGCCTGTTGCCTTCTGCTCACAGAGGAGAGAGCAGCTCAGAGAGCCAGGGCCTGGTGGCTTTTGTCACCAAATTTAGGTTTCACTGCCCATTTGTCTCTTCTCATGGCCAAGCCATTTCACACTGTGCCCTCCCAACATGCACAGGAGAGCTGTGTTCCCCTGGGCTCGGGGAGCCCCTGGATCTGTGTTAACAACCTCAGAAAAGGATGGATTTTCCAAGATGCCATATCCTGCAACCAGGGATGGCTCAGTGAAGCCAGGGCAGCAGAGATGCTGCCAGCTGGAGACTGGTCTGAGTGACCATGTTATACTGGTATTGTTTGGAGCAGGAATATGAAATACTTCTCAGAAAACAGAGGAGCAGGGTTACTTTTGGCTCAGGGCCATCAGCTTTTCAGGGCTGGAAATACGCTGAGAGGACGCTTGGCTGAAGCCTCTGATGCTTTCTAGAGACACAGTGCTCCTTCCTTTGTGCCAGTGCTGATTTTGGATAGAAAGTAGAAGGGAAGACGCTGTAGAGAAGGGACCTAAGTGAACCTTGTCCTCCTCCAAAAACCTCACTGTCTGGGAAGGCCCTCCTGCCTCCTCCCTGTTGTTCTCCTTTATGCCGTTTCACAAATGCCATGGTATTTTAAATCTCAAACGCTCTCTGCTTTATTAAGCAGCACACACTCCTTGTTCTTGTCTTTTAATGCTTTTTAGGGTTTTCTCCAGGACTTTTTGACATTTCTCTAGGATGAAGACTGTTCCTTTAGTCATCTTCGGCTAAAGACGCCTTCCAGAAGAAAGTTGAAATGACCTGGGGAAAATTCCAAACAGCACGGAAGAGGAAAACAAGTATCCCAGCCCTTAGCATGAGGGAGATGCCTCACTTACAGTAGCTCCATATTATGTCTAATATGTACTTCTGTGAAGCACCTATCTGCTGGTGTGTGTACATATATTTACACACAGACAGATATATTCCACTGTATACACTTATTTGTGTAATCACATTATCAACAGCACGTGCATTCTGCGAGTGCATATACCTATAATCAGTATTATACATATATATATATATATATACTCAAAGTTTGAATAAATACGATATATTCCGTACTTTGAAGGAGAGATATTCTTGTGGTTTTTAATAAATGTAAGGCTCTGCAACCATAAAATAAAGCCAACTCTTCACAAATCAGGATGGCCCACATCAGTGTTTCTTTGTCCATGGGATAATGTGATAATTTCCCTTTCTGTGGTGTTTTCACCCGTGGCTGGAAAAGTGATACTTGAAGCAAGGATTCAACTTCTCAGAGCAGGGATTTTGCCCTAGAGGGAATTGGGAGAATGAGAAAAAAGGAGTATTTAATTGGATTGCAAAAATACACAGCCTTGGGAGGAATTGCACATTCTGATATAAATAGAATTTACTCTGTTTTGCACCCAAGAATTGTTAAGTTCAGCCTTCCCAGCAATGAAATGCACATCAGAATAAATCCTATCAAGAAGGAGTACTTCAGCCCATTTTTTTCCCATTGGCAGCACTCAGGCAGGATGAGATCTCATTAATGTGACCCAGAACACTGGGTCTTTCCTCCTGAATCCACGTGCAGATACGCAGCAGTCAGCAGGGACTTGTTCATCTCCATGGGCTTATTCAGAGGATATCAAGCAAAGCCCCTGCAGCCTGAAGGAGGGCATCACTTTGAGAAGAGACAGGATTGCCCAGACCCTCCTGCTCAGCTGGAGAGGCATCCATCCTTCCTCTAAATCTCCTCGTGGGAAAGCTTGAGCTCTCAGTACCCGGGAAAAGGCAAATGGTTGTGCTGTGCAGTTTTACAGTTAAATTGAGGAAATGCCCTTTTTAGCTCTCATCAGTCTTAGACTGCCATGGCCACATTTCATCTGCTTTTCCCCATCGCTCACTAATGGTTGTGCTGAACTCTCTGCCAAAGGCTGGGTTTGCACTGCTCATCCTTAGAGACCCTTCGGGGAGAAACAAGCCAGAAAGCAGCTTCGGTCCAGTGCAAGCCCAGAAATCCTTATATTTGGGAACTGCTGAGCTTGTAATTGTGGGACTGGAAAAACAGCTCTATCTCAAAGCCTGGAGGCTGCTGGACAAGTAGGGCTGTTCTGCTGGATGATTTTGCTGCGGGGTGAGCTGAGCTTGGTGCCTTGGTGCCCAAAAACTCTTCTTCCTCCTGGTGCCGGTGCTGGAGCAGAGCCCTGGGCAGAGCAGAGCCTGCAGCACCTCATGATTCACACCTTCTGCATGGTGCCAAAGGCTGGGGAACTGATGGGAGAGTTTAGCCTGGGGGTGTTTTGTGGAAATGAGAAAAAAAATCATCAGTGAAATGTCCTGCTGAGACACATCTGGTATTGGTGTGATCAGTGTAGCAGAAAGGGAGGGAGGGGAGAACATGGACTGTATGCCCCAGTGCTGCCCAGGGGCACGGGGCTGGGCTTGGGACAGAGCCAGCTTTGGAAAACCCAGGTATCACAAGAAAATTGGCTTTAATTTGCAGATCTTTGCCTCTTTTAAGGCTGGAAGGCCAGACTTACAGGGCAGGATGGGGTCAGGCAGCTTTTTTGGGGATCTGGAGAGGGAATGGTCTGATGCCCTCTGCAGCACACCCCAAGAATAAGGGCAGGGTTTTGGGGCATTGACTGGAGCATGTTCCTGGTGGACTTTGAATCAGCAGCAGGGACATTTTCCCAGCTAACCCCTCTGTGTGCCCCTCAGGCCAGGTAAGTGCCTGCCTTCCAAAACAATCCAGCCCTAGCTGTGCAGGGATCTCAGGTTGCTCAGCTGTTTAGGGCTGTTGAAGATGCCCTGGTTCTCTCCTGAGTCCCCAGCATAGTAACAAATCTCCCTCCTAAAGCTGATGGGGAGAGCAAGCCCCCTGCAAGCCAGTGCAGGTACCTAGAACACTTTTAAGATGGATGTCTCCAGCTCCAACTGTTGTGGTTCCTTCCTCCCAGGGGGATTAATCACTCTGAAAGGTCTGTGCCTCAGGGTGAGGGCAAAAAATTGGAATTTGAGAACGCATTGCTAAAGTCACTGCATTCCTGCCCTGACCTGGCCAGACTGAGCATCAGATTGCAACCAAAGTGTAAAAGTGCTTGCTGATCTGAGCAGAGGAAACCCTTGCAAACTCATGCAGCTCCCTGAAGAAGCTGTTAAATGAGATTCTGGTCTGC
Organism: Picathartes gymnocephalus; assembly: GCA_013390045.1. Taxonomy (NCBI): domain Eukaryota; kingdom Metazoa; phylum Chordata; class Aves; order Passeriformes; family Picathartidae; genus Picathartes; species Picathartes gymnocephalus. The sequence goes on from WEKY01016249.1 coordinate 291,117, forward strand.
TCAGATTTTTCTCAGTCTCAGCCGGCACATTCTTTGGTGCAGTGACTGCAGGGAAAGGCTGCTGGGGAATTTCTCATCAGGCAGACTGAAAATGCACATGGAACCCACTGTCCTTCTCTCTCTGTTTCAGTCCCAGCCATGCCATCCCTCTTTATTAAAGTCATTAACAGCACCACCGTGCAGGCAACATGGGAGCCCTCCATCAAACTGGGTCAGCACGAAGGCTTCAAGCTCTATTACCGCAAAGTCCACCTCTCCCAGTACACAGGTCCAGTGCTCCTGGCCAGCAACGTCACAGCCTACAACATCACCCACCTGGGTGAGTATGGTGACACCTTGATCCATATCCCCTCGTGATTAGCAGGAGAGAGCTCAAATGTGTAGCCCAACCCCTAAATGCTGCAGCTTTCCCCCAGGTTTTGTGGGTGCTTTCCCAGCAACAGGTACTTTTTTGCAGCATCTTGTGTGTATTTGGTAAGATACTCTTTTCCCAGATAAGCATCACTGGGGGAGATAAGGCTCCTGGTTACACCTGAACTGTCCCTCTTGTGTCCCCTCGAGCAGACGCATCGGTGGTGTACGAAGTCAAGCTCCTCGCCTACAACCAGCATGGGGATGGGAACTCCACTGTCCGCTTTGTGTCCCTGAGGGAAACTGTGGAGAGGACAGGTGAGATGGGACCTGGATCTCAGTGGTGCTTTGAAAAACAGCTGTGCAGGAAGGTGGTAAGGCCAAAAACATCCTGTGTGCCCGCGGTGGCATTACCCTCATCTCCCCTTCAGCCACTCATTTATTTTAAGCATCACAAATAATGCTGAGGCAAAACTCTGCAAGGCTGAGAGCACTTTACCAATGGGGAAAAAACAAACCAAATGTTTTGTACATGCCAGGTTTGTCCCCTAAGCTTGAGCCAGAGGTGAGGCTATGAACATGAACAATCCCACATGCATAAGGCACAAGCTGCCATCCTCAGGTGAGACGTGGTGCACTGAGCATCTCTGCTCTCCTGGATCTCTCCTGGATATTTTGACCTTCACTGGTCAAAAGGGAGGACATGTGGCTTTGGAAAGGGAAATGGATGCAGAGCATGAGCCCTGCATTATGTGGCAGCAAAGGAGAAACCTCTAGAGGGAATCTCTTAACTGATCACACCTTTCATATTCATCTATGTGTAAAAAACATCCTGCTGCTCTTGGAAGCCTTTTAAGCCTCCAGTGGGAATATCTTCAAGAGATAGTTATTACTCTTCTGTCTGTGCTGGAGTAAATACTAATCTCATTGGCATCTGTCTACTCCATCAGGTTTCAGCCTGCTTGGTGTGGTGGCTGCCTCTTACCTCCCACCTCAGCATGGGGGATTGTAAAAATTAACATCAAGTGGGTTTTTTTCATTAATTGTGTCTAATGACAGCAGCCAAATAACAGGGCTGGCTTACTACAGACATTCTAGTCCTGTTCTTGCTGTGTCTTCCTTCCTGGGGTGCTGGGAGCAAGGGAGCTGCATAGGCAGGCAGCGATCCCCTGCTTCCCACATGGTTCTCCTTGTCCCATACACAGCTCCCAGCACTGCTCAAGGCTCTGACTTTGGCTCTGGGCTCCCCAAAAGCTGAGGGGCAATAGGAGAGTAGCACCACTAACCTCTCTCTTCTCCTTTTCCTGGCAGTGCTGAATCCTCCCTGTGACTGCATGAAGGATGAGCAGAACAATAAAACCTCCACGACCGGCATCATCATCGGGATCCACATTGGCGTCACCTGCATCATATTCTGCATCCTCTTCCTTATGTTTGGGTACCGAGGAAGGTAGGGATGCTCATGCCATTGCTCACAAGGGGTGATGGTCCCTGGTACTGTGGGTGTGTTCACCTGAGTCTCATCCCCACTCTAATGTTGGAGTTTATAGGATAGATTGAAGGATGAAAGAATGTAGCACAGGGATAAGGCAGATGCCGGCTTGGGAGAAGGAATAGAGGATGAACCACCCCTCTCACTCTCAGGCTCCATCTCTTTATTTTTCAGGTTGCTGATGTGCAAAAACGTGCAAGAGCAGCTGTCAACCCCTCAGATCCCCCGGAGCCAGCGGAGCATGGGCCTTGTCCTGAATGGGGCCACTCGTAGGGACAGGGACGACCGGGACCTGAATGGAAAGCAGCTGGATATGAATGAGCTGGAGAGGTTATTCCCAGCATCCCCGTCCCAGGAGCAGCAGGACAAGGGAATACTGGTAAGTCCAGCAGGATGGGAGCACACTTAGCTGTGCATCCGTGAGTTGTCACTGTCACTGCATTGTCCCCTTCTCTCTCTCTCTCCAGTCGGCTCACAGCCCATCAGCCCCACACAATGAAACCCAGATCTCCACACTCCCTCTGGATGAATTCAGCATCATTGAGGAGCAGCCAGACCCCCTCCCAAAAAATCCCCATAGCAGCAGTCCTGCTGCTCAGGCTCCTGACCATGGTCCTGCCAATGAAGGATAAAACTGCCAAGACTCGAAGCCTCTTGTAGGAGTTACCAGAAACCAAACCCATGGCTGGTGATGTCTTTACGAGTTGTCAATCTCAGGTCAATTGAAGATTTTTACGGTCTGATTGTTATTTTTTTGTTTTGCTTTATTTTTATATATATATATAAATATATATATATATGTATACAGCCTTTTGGAAACTCTGTGAAGTTTATCTTTCTGACCTCTCTCGAGCCTCTCAATGTGTTTCTTCTGATGATGGCTCTCTGGAGACGGGTCATGATGGATTTTTTCCCTGCAGCTGCTATGTAACAGACTCCTTGGCAGAGTTTGGCAAACTCTCCAGTCTCTGACAGACTGGGGATACGATGGAGCCCCCATCTCTTGGCATCCCAGACTTTTTCCTGATCAGCAGCTTTAGGACTACTTTTTGGATCTATTTTTTATTTCCAGAAGACTGGATTTGGAAAAATCCTTCTAACTTGACTCCAAAAATCGAGGCCCAGGAAGGCTGTCTCTCCGTGGATTTGATGATTTTGTACACTTTTGCTATTTCTCAGGATACTTCTTTTGCTGATTGACTCTACATAATATGAAAAAAAAAAGGAGAAAAAAAAAAAAAAGAGTGCGTGTGTGTGTCAAAGGATGCCTGAGGGCTACTGAAAGACTTGGACAGACAACCCAAGTGAACTCAGAACCTACCTCAACCGGAATGAATGTCTTCTGGGAAGCAGAAATACCTGCGTCTTCCTTCATGTTCAAACAAACAAATAGTGTAGCACTTGGTCAGTACAAGCATGGTCCTACCTCAGCAGTCGCTCTGTACCTGCCACCTCGGTGGCTTCCTTGTCGTTGTTCCCATGTAAAGCACTTCCAAACCTTTGAAACCAATGTTCTACCTCAAGTGTGAGAGAAACTCGTGTGGGCGTGTGTATGTGTGTGTGTGTGTCCTCCCCTCTCCCCCAAGTCCTGCCTCTCCCACCCAGCCCCACATGAAGCATGATGCTTCACTGGTGTTATGAGCTTTACTTTTGGGGGCTCCGGTGTGATTTTGTGTGGCGGAGATTTGTGTTGTGGTTTTTTTACTTTAAAGATTGTTGGGGCTGTCACAGACAAGCAGTGCGATGCCCAGTGGCTCCCTGGCACTGCTGCCCTTCCAGGGCTGATTTGGGCACTGGTCCATCCTGGGTTTAAAGGGATGGGGTGCTCAGATGCCAGTGCTGGGGCCAGGGCACCCTTCTGCCCCATCAGTGTGCTGCTCCCCAAGGCTGATTCCCAGCAGGATGATCTGTGGCATGTGCTGGCACGAGCAGCACAACACACCCTTGGGAGGTGGGAACCTGGACGTCACTGTCTTGTCCCAAAGCCCATCCTGCTATCAGGAGCACCCATGGGGAAACCCCAAGAGAGCACTTCCAGAGCCCTTTGAGAGGGCCTGCTCCCAGCTCCTCCAGCGCCTTTGCAGCCACAGGAGAACATCCAAAGGATGAGTGGAGCCAAAACGGGCTCAGTTCCCTGGGAGGGACAAGGCAAGGAGGATGCTGGGGGCTGCCAGAGCTGCCCCTTCCCCATGCCCAGCAGGGGCAGAGGAGCTCCTGACACCAAAGAGAGGGTTTGTCCCCTCCAGAGATCAGCCACCAACCTGACACTGTGGAGGCTGGCTTGTCCTGGCATGGTGCAGCCTTGTGAGTCAGTGTGTGACCAGCATCGTCTGTGGGTGAGATGGGGGCACACATGGGGCACAGGGACACCATGTGCCAGCTGGTGCCAGAGGGCAGCGCTTTCCCGTCTGTGTGAGGTGGTTAAATCCAGGCAAATGTGAAGGTTTGATCTCTTTGTGTAGGTGGTGGTAAATCAAACATTACTGTATTTGCGAGGACAGTGAAAGGAATCAGGAAAGGAAATGAGTTTAAGTTTAAAAAAAGTATTAATTGTATTTTTTTAAACGGTACCAGCGGGAGAGTCCCTTGTGTCAAAACACCCCCCATCATCTGCCCAGCTGGCAATAGGATGCAACCGATGGCTGTGTAAATAATAAAATATACAGGAGGATGAGCAAATACCTCTTCCCTGAGCTGAGTCCTGGTGCTGGGCAGGCTTACCTGGGAGCAGGACTTTGTCCTTCCACGTCACCTCAGCCAGCTTGGCCCAAGCAGATGTAATGGCACCAACCTCAAGAGCAAGGAGCTGTTCAGGCTCAGTGTTCCTAGCCCTCTTCCATTAAAATTCCTCCTCCTGTAGACATCATGCAGGACAGAAAAGATGCAAAGAGTTAAATTTTGGCATTAACTCTCCCCCCCACAAACAGCCTCTCCTCACCCCACCAACGAGGGTAAATGGGCTGTCAGACCATCCCTGCTCACACCTAGATGCTGAACCTGGAGACAGCCTGGGAGGGGACTGTGGGGGAACAGCACTGTGTGAGACCAACAGCACAGCCCACCCATCGCAGGAGCCAGAGGATGCCAGGGTTAGGGGAAGGCAGGAGGGAGGAGAAGACAACAAACAGCTTGAGTTATAACCTCATATCAAAGACAACCCTATCCTCTCCTGCCATCCCACTCCCACACCAGCCCAGTTTTTCTTTTTATTGTTTTTTTTTGGTGTGTGTAACACCGCCGTTCACATTGAATAAGTACCGTTGCCAAAGTGAACACAGAACCTAGAGTAGTGTTCAGCTCAGACTTCCTGGAGCTGTGAACATGCTATTAATTTAATATCATATTATTGTGATATTGTAATAGTAACAAGTATTTGTCACTACTTCCTTTTATTAAAGGGAAATGCTGTGCCATTTGACTAGTTGGAATACAATAAGCATGTCAAGAGTAGAGCTTTTTCTTTTGTTGTTTTTTTTTTTTTTTTTAATTATGCAGAAACGTGGTGGCTTAAACCAATGCAGATTCTGTGTTGGTTTGAGATGGTTGAAGATGGATGTAAATCTTTAAAGACTATTTTTTAGATGTTTAGCTTTCCTCTTTTTTGGGGTTTCTTTTCCACCCTTGTCAATCCGTACCTTTGGGACCTAACGCAGACAGTTGCGGTATCTTGGTCCCTGAAGGGATGAGGCTGAAGTCTGGTGATCCATGAGGATCCATGGTCTTCCCTGAATTATCTTAGTCCACCAAACTGGGCAAAAAAACCCACTCAAAATTATATATTGGCTTGGTGCCTCTAACTGCCACTCAGCCAGAAAAGCAACAGGTAGCAGCCCCACTTGCTGTACTTGAACTGGGCTGGAGGCAAAGCTGTCTGGCCCTTAATCTGTGAAATGAGAAGGAAAAAAAGAACAAAGAGCTTGTGTTTGGTTTCAGCATGGGGGACAGCCCTATCCTTCCTTCATCCAAACTGCTGCCCTGGTTTGGAAGGAAACTGATGGAATTTTATTCTGTGCTTGGGGCACAACTGTACTCAAGTAGACAAGTTGTACTTGGGTAGAGACGTTGTATTTGGGTGGATGTGGGACAGCAGGTCCCCGGGTGTTGCAGATGTGGGGCTGTGCCACAGGAAAGGGGTCAAGGCATCATTGGATGTCCCCAGACCAGAGGCTGAGGCAGCCAGACAGTCCCAGGGTGGTTCCCAGCGCCTTTCACCGTTGGCGCCTGCTGCCAGCCAAGAGCAGCGCTCCCTTCACACTCCTTTACACACAACAATATTTAAGGAACATCTTGCCAGGTTTCTTACTCCTTTTTTTCCCCCCTACTTTTTCCTGAAGGGAGGAATCAGTTCTACCCAGAGATAAAACCACTGGATGATGGGCAGGTGTTGGATCCAGTGCAAACCACTGGAAACCGCCCGTGTTTGGGGTAAGAATCTCATCCTATAGTATTTTTCAAATAATTACACTAATTCAACCTGTTGCCTTTTCTCAGCTGATCCCAAAACCCCTCTTATTTTCTGGCTGTGGTGAGATGAAATGATAGGAAGGAATAAATATCCAAAAGCTGATTTTTTTCTTTTATTTTTGGTAACCCATAATGGGCACAACCTATTCTTGGAGATCTCAAGTTAACCAGAGATGGCTGCTTCCTCAGGGATAGTATCCACATTCTCTTTAGTTGAACAGGGAATAGTTTTATGCTGTGACAGGGTATTTTCACACTGTTGGATTCAGGTATTTATTTGTCTACCATTATCTTTCTTCTTCCTTGTTTTGTAAAGGTGCTGATATATTTAAGTGCTGGACCATTTGGGGAATTTTAAAGCTTCCACCCAAAATTATACTAAGGGACTGTAGGCTTTAATTTGGCAATAAAAGAGGAGAGAAGCTATGAAGTTTTGTTGCCTCTGGATAGTGAAGGGAAGAGTTTTGCTGCCTAGGGGGGTGTTCCTCCGGGATAACCATCCCATGGCATTTCAGGGGGGAGCAGTGCAGTGTCCGAGCCCTCTCTGAGCTGAGTTGACAGCACTTAAGTCTGGGAAGATTGGTTAAAAAAAAGGAAATTAAAAGCTTATGAAAACAAATGGGGGGAGCTCCTCACTTCATCTGTGCAAACAGTGTGTGGAAATCTATCCCTCCCCGTGCGTGCCAGGGCAGGCGGGTTACAGATCCCATCGAGCAACTTGATGCTGGTTCATTTATTTCCCTCACCCGCCAAATTAAAAAAAGGGAAAGGAAAAGGAAGGTGCCTGGGCTGGAGGTGCAGGTGGGGAGATGGGGGCAAGTGAAGCACCAGCACTCCCAGCCGAAAGCGCTGCTGGCACAGGGCCATGGCACTGAAACCCCCTGAACACTGCGAATCAGGGCAATGGCTCCAGGTTTACTCCAAGGGCAGAGCCTGGGCTTCAGCATCGTGTGGGAAGAAGGGACGGGGCCAATGCGAAGCCCAGCAAGTCGGGGACAAGTCTGATTTCATGGGGCTTTGGATCAGGGTCTGACTTAAAAAGCGAAGAGGGATTTGTACTTTGATCATATTTCCATCATTTAAACTTGCAATATCTTTAAGTTTGTAAGAAGGTCATAATAAAACCAATGCTAAACCTTTGTCCCAGTCCTTTTTGGGAATCAACTGTTAGGAGTAATACTAAAAACCCAAATTGCAAAGCACTTTTTTACTGTTTATTTTCTACCTTTCTTACTTTGAACTGTCTTGATATTGAAATCCCACTGATCCTATGATTGTTAGCTCTGTATTAAAAAAATAATAATAAAATAAAACCCAGGTTTTTTGTAGTTTGCTCTGTTTAGATTTTAGCCTGTGGCTACTTGTACAAGAAAAATAAAACTAGAATAAATGAGCCTGTGTGGGGCTTTTCTTTTCACATGCAGGGCTGTGGTGTGGGGATCGTGCAGGGCAACTTGGGGCATCACCACTTCAAGTGGATGGCGATGAATCTGGCTCCTCTCAAAGAGCAGCTTCCAAAACTCAGCATTTAAGGGCTGAGGGGTTTTTATTTTGATGCTTTGCTCATAGAACTTTAGCCAAGCCATCAGTAGAGTCCTGCTGGAGCATGGGGGCTCTTTGGGAGCTGGGTGAGATGAGACCTCCAGGGTCACAGTGTGACACCTGTGCTTGGAAGTGCAAATCAATTTCCAATTAATCTTAGCTCTTGCTCAGATATTGCTGCAGCTGCTTTTCCCACTGCCTCCAGTGCTAACAGGGGAGTGGTGGGGAGGCCCTGGCACGGGGTGCCCAGAGAAGCTGTGGCTTCCCCATCCCTGAAGTGTCCAAGGCCACTTTGAACAGGGCTTGGAGCATCCTGGGATAGTGGAAGGTGTTCCTGCCCTTGGCACGGGGTGGGAACAGAGTGATTGTTAAAGTCCTTTCTAATCCAAACCATTCTGAGATTCTAAGGTGTATCCTTGCCCCAAAATGGGCTGTGAACCATGAGCTACCCTCCTGCCACTGTCCTGTGTGCTGCTGCTGCCCTTGGTGCCAAAGGGCAGGCAAAGTGGAGGCTGCAGGGAATAAATGAGTGAGATTGAGCCCAGCAGCGCTTTCTAAAGGGGTTTCAATAAGCAGGTGAGTGAAAAGTCGCTTCAAACAACTCCCCAAAGCTCTCGGAACTGCTAAATTGCAGCATGGATTGTCTAAATATATACTTCATAATAAATACCAGCATAAAAACTGATTTTATTTCCCAGAGGCAATGCAAGAGGTGAAAAAAAGATCAGAGTGGGCTCACTCGGGGGATTTTCATGTAAGTTCAGTGAAATCTGGTACTGCAGATAGCAGCTGCAGATTCAAGGTATTGCACAGAGCTTGTGGCTTTCATTAAAAAGGACTTTCCCTGCTTTCATGGCAATAAAAAAAAGGTTTGACAATATTAATCTGAAGTCTTAGAAACTGAGGAAATAAAAAACCCCAAGCAATACGTTTAAATCGCCTTGATTTCAGGCTGTTGGAAATATTAAGAGCCCTCAAAAAAACCCTACTTGAGTGCTCAAAACTCATCTTTAATAGAAGCAATCTCCTTTTGACCATGTGCATTCAAATTTCTGCTGGAAACATCGCAACTCTTCAGCTACAGAAACACTAAAAAAAAATAAGTTGGGTGTTTTCAGCTCCAAACACACCGTTCCTGCCTCAGATTTCACTGGAGAAGATGTTACTGCTAATGTCTTGGTTATAACCCTGGCAACACAGAGAGAATTTATAATATCCCATAAAACCCTAACTATTGGAAAGGTCATTTTGGCGTTAATACCGCTCAGGCATCACCGCTTCATTTGCTGACACTTCTACAGAGCCACGCTTGATTCCAGCACGGCTGCTGTAAAACCTTTACAGCAACGGCCTCGGCCTCCAAAAATCATCTTTAAAATCAAGAGCTGGAACATCTTCAGCAGGTGCAGGCAGCCCGGAAAGGCTCTGCTCTCTCTCAGTGTGGGGTCCCCCAAAACCCAGGGTGAGCACCCCAACCCCACTGCTCCATGGGCGATTTAATCCTCAAATATTCTCCAGCCATGTTATTCCCAGCACCTTCATACCCCGCCAGTGCTTGCTGCCTTGGCTAAATTAAAAGTCTCCTAATTTCATACAAAATTACCAACCCCTCGCCTTGCCCAGAAAGTCATTTCCTTAGTCCTAAAATAGCTAAATTAGTCTTGCTCGGCCTCGTAAAGGAGCTTGTCTTGTTTATTGAGCAATAAATATAAAGGTACAGTAACTAAATTCATCAGTCCCTAAACGCAGCCGTTGGGAACGGCCATTTCCACCATCCAATCTATGGCTGCATGAATATTTCAGCGTCCTTTTTCCCTTGGGTGCTTGCCTTATCTCTGGAGCCTGGATATTATTTTCTGCTTTTCAGCTTTTTGGATGTATTGGAGGAAATGTCATTATTTGGACCTGGGTGGATTACAGTTGACTTTCCTAAGCCAATTTATATTGGCAAGCTGCTGTTTTTAAAAACCCCTATAAATCACTCCCATGAATTTTAATAATATAACGTGGTTTCAAACATGCTCCCTTAATACGTGACACACTATTACAGCCAGCAATCACTCCTCGGGTTGTGAACTCCGTTTTACCATCACCTTCAGTGAGCGCCACGGGGGATGAGCAATGCCTTGGCCAGAATCATGGAAATGCCCATTCCTGCCCCAAAAACCTCATCATTGTGGTGATTGTGACTTAACAGTGAGACCTTAAAGATGCTGGTGCAGAAATCGTGGGAATTAAGACTATTTGCTGATATTTCCCTAAATAAAGATATAAGATGCATGTCCAGAGTGCAGCTCCAGGCTGGGATTTGTGGCTCCAACTGGTCCAGAAACTCCCACATGCCAGGAAACAAGGCTATACCTTCGCATCACCTATTGATTTACTCTGAGGAGTTCTGTCCTCTTCTTGTGCAAATTATATTCATTTTCTTCCCATCCCCATTGCAAGAACTCTATGGTGTCTGCCAGCTCTCAAGGGGTGTCTGTTAGTGGAGAGTGGTCTCTTGGCCAGAAGAAAAAGGGCCAGGAGGGATAAGGAATAAAAGCCAGGGCAAAGGAGAGACCTTGAGAGACTTTTGTCAAGGAACATCTGTGGATCATATGGAGGAACTGATGATGGGGTTTGATGCCCCAATGGTGGCACTGGTGATGTCCCCACTGGAGAGCTGCTTGTTCATGTTGCCTGGTTTTAGTTGTATGGAACCAAAACATAAGAATATTCCAACCCTGGAAGTGTTCAGGTTGGAAGTGTTCAAGGCTAGGTTGGAGCAGCTTGATCTAGTGGAAGGTGTCCCTGCCCATGGCAGGGAGTTGGAACTGGATGGTCTTTAAGGTCCCTTCCAACCCAAACCAGTCTGTGATTCTTGGGTCACAACAATCTGCAAGAAAAGGATTGTTAAGGGATGGACTAATTGCAGGCAGGGAAAAAAATAATGAGCCAGACTTTTGTTTTTTGGCTTCCAAAAGCAGTGAGTGCTTCCCAGCACAGGATGCAGCAGGATGGGGGTAAAAAGGGGTGTAAGGACCTCCTCAGACCTTGCCACTGCCTGCTTGGCTGCACCCAGCACCACTGAGACCCAAAGCAATCCCTGGATTAATATGATTGGGAGAAAAAAATAAAAATCCCGTTTGTGCAGGGAGCAAACAGGCTTTTCAAAGGCTTTTGCTGTGATGATTTACCCTGAAATGTTGTCACGTTCATCATTAATCTATTTTTTCCCTATTCTGTAACTTAACCTGCGACAAGCTGACATTGTAAGTGCTTGATTTTCCAAGAATAAATTACAGTTTCATAAATGGTATTTTGCTTCGCTGCTCAATTTGCAAGTGAAATGATGCCAATTGCTTTGTTCACAGAATTTTATCTAACGAACAATACCATCCTCAAGATTTATTTTTTTTTAACTCTCAAGTTATTTTCGGAGCCTATATAACAGGAATACGTGGGAAAGTACATGACAGTCCATATGTTTTGGCATTATCAACTAACCATGAGCAGATACAAGGGCCCACATGCGTATAAAACATCGATCTAGAAATGAGATGTCACACATAGAGCGAGCCACTGCCCAAAGAGAAAATAATCCCTTAGATCAAAAATATTTACAGTTGCCCCATGCTGGGTTAGAGTGCCCTGAGTGACTTTTTATATGCATGATTTATTATTTGGGACTGGGAAATCAACACCCCCAGCTTCTCCCAGGGACCACCAAGTTGCCTCATGGACCAGCATATCCCCAGTGGGTTCTCCAGAACACAGGGTCCCTCAGTCCTGTTGAAAATACAGGTTTTACACCAGCTTAATTTTTTTTTCTTATATGATAAAATTATGAGAAATAGGAAAAAAAATAAAAGCACCTTGGAGCTATTTATATTTTTTAAATGCAGAGGAATCCTCCCTGCTGGGGACACTGGTTCTGCCCAGGGACAGCCAGGCCACACAGGCTGGGACATGTCACCATTAAACCTGGTAAAGCCTTTTGTCAAAGAGAAGAAAAGAGAGAAGAAGTCCCTGGATGTGAAATGTTAGTGTTACAAGATTTGGTTAACAGCCATGGCTTCTGCTAGGGAGAGACCTTGGAAGAAATGCCCTCTTTGGGGAAAATTTTGGATGTTACTCACTTCTGGTATAAGACAAAAAGTGAATGGAAATGGTTGTATTAGGAATGGAAACTTGGTGTTTGAGGTGTTTGTACTCACTAATACACTGGGATGAGTTTGTGAAGAGCCTGGAGCTTCATCTCCATCTTTAACTGAGCCACCCCACTGGAGCTAGCTGGCTTCTGGTTTTCCTGCCGTTGATAAATCATTTAACCAAAACCACGGAGCTCTGAACCTGCAGATGATGTGGGCAGTAGAGGCAAAGTTTGCATTTCCAATAGAAAAACTAAGGCACAGAGAGAATATTTGTCTTCCCCTTCAGATATGAAAATGAGTTTGCTCTTATCCCTCCTCTGCTTCTCACTCCGCTTCCCTCATCCCCCTGGATGAGACACCAGGAAAGGTTTTTGCTTTTCCTTGCGAATGGATGCTTCAAGACAGTCCCAGACCTTCAGAGGCACTGTCATTTGGCATTGAACAAGAACAAATTTCTGGTAACAAAACACATCACAAAACAGAATTGTCACCTTTTGGGTAACCCTAAGAGGCAACATGGAAATTCCGGTGAAATGAAACATTCTCAACCCAAGTTTGTCCCAGTGCCCCTGCTGAGGCCATCACTAGATAGTTATAACATGGAAAACGAGAATAAAATTGAATTTAAAAGAAGTGAGGGGTTGCCCACTGCAGGTACTGTGCGTATGGGTCCCTCCGCGGCTTCCCCACACACAGGGCTGCTGGCCGTGAGCTCCGGGCTAAGGGGCTGGGCTGCTAATGGCTTTAAGCGGCGCTAATTGATCCATGCAGTCACTGTAATTACGGAGCGGGATATGGTGGCAAAACACTGGCAGAGCATTAACTGCTGCGAAAGGAGAAATCCAAATCACGGGTGAATCGATCCTCAGGCAGCCGGCACTGACAGCCCCGGCCCTCAGCGCTGAGGATTTTCAACGCGCTGAGGTTTTTTGCAGGAACGTGCTGATTTCAGGAATATTTGATGGGAAGAAGGGTGGCTGTTAGCTCTTTTAATCTATTTCTTTGCATTTTGCCTTCAAGCCCAGGCGGAGCCACTGCACAGCTCCCCGGGTTTGTCTCCGCTGCAATGAGCAGCCCCTAATCCAAAGGTGCCCAACAGAAAGCACTGAGTATCTTTGCAATTAATTAGCCTTAATGACAACCTCCAGCAGCATTAGTGCAGGGTGTTGTAGGAGCCACAAAGAAGAGCTGCTCTGTGCGTGCAACAGGGACCCATTCCCATGCTTTTCCTAATGCAACTCATTGATTATTCTAATTAAAACCTGAGATAGTAGGCACTTCTGATGCTGAGGGGTCGTGTGGGGCCGAGGGGCAGTGGGAGCAGCTCCCAGCTCCTGCCTGCGGACACGGGCTCCCAGCAAGCGCCTGAGGATGGCAAGTGGAATGAACACGGCAAGGAGAGAGAGTTTGGTCCGGGGACAGCGCTGGGAAGTGACAAGGTGTAGGAAGGCGACATTGTTTTGCAGTAACCTCCCAACCTTCGTTAATAGTGCTGTCACAGCGCCGACGTGCTGCGTTAATTAAAATGAATGGTACATGACAGAGCAATAATTCCATTATTTCTCCATGCTTGCACTTTCCTGTGCTTCATCCTCGAGGAGCAGGGGAGGGGGAGCAGGGGGCAGGGTGCCAGGCCCGGGGTCTCTGAGCAGCCGAAGGTCCCTGACCTGCTGCCTCCAGTCAGGGACCTGGTGCCGACAGCAACCAGGACGCTCGGGGCTCCACGGCTGCCGATCCCGCTCGCACCCTGCGCCACTGCCACAGCAAATCCCTGCCCCTGCAGCCGGGAGGGTCCTCATGCCCCATCCATACAGGGACACACCGAGGGTAACTGGAGCCATGAAGACCATCCAGTAAAGGGACAAACCCTTCCCTCCCGCAATTAGCAGCCGCAAGCAACAGAGAGGCACGGACTGATGGTGAATCAAGCTTTTTGCTAAAATGCCTCTTCTTCAGAGGCTGTTCTCCCCCCCACACACCTCTCCTTGCCTCTGTCCAACAGCATTCCCAAAAGACTAAACACCTTTGGTTTCCATGGCAGCCTGATTTTCAATGAGCATCCTTCAAGTCCTAACCGGAAAGAAAGTGTTTCATTAATGCACACAGGACATACTGGCATCTCCAAGGGGCGACAGTATCCTTCCCCCAAAACTAGCACCTTCTCCCCATAGGTTTTTTATTTTAGTGGATCGATGGACTGATGGAGCCATGGGAAGGGGCTGGCCAGCTCTGCCACTGACTTACAGAGCTTGCTTAGAGAGGGAATTGGGCTGCTTTTGCTTGCGGGAAATTAAATTAATAAAGTGTTTCCGAGCATCGGGAGGTGGCACATGGAGCTTCCCTCTGGAGTGGCTGCCTGCCTTCCAGCCCACCGGGGGTGGTGGGGGGAAACACTGACGTCTCCCCAGCTGTCCCCTTCTGAGCTGTCCTGGATACCAGTGTTCTGGTTTTAGTTTGCCTATTTCCAACCAGATGCTGTTTCTGTCTCCCGTTTAACAGAAGCCGAGCAGTTTGCACACTCACGATTTGCCATTTCTTTTGGGTTTAGCCCCATTTAGTAGCTCTGCCAGGCAGATGGTCTCCAGAGCTGGAGGATGGGAAACTAAGGAACTAATGATCTGAAGCATGTCACTTCAGTTCCCCAGGATTTCATCAGAAAGGGTCAAAGGACGTTCCCTCCAGCCCAGGGGTGCCAGGGCAGGGCAAAGCAGGACGTGTTTGCTACGTGATGTCCAAATAAAGTAACCGTTAAGCAGAACAAGTGAAATTTTTTAGCAGAGGATGCCTGGGGGAGGATACGGAGGATGCACTAAGGCAAAGCAACCCAACCTTCACTAGCCTGGAACTTTTCAAAGGTTTTTTAAGAGACCCCAGGTCACAGCACAGCCTTGGCCCCGGCTTTTCCCAGCCCAGAGGATAATTGCTGTCCAGCCGTGACGTACCCTTTCACTGACCCCGCCGGGGTCCCAGCCACCCTCCAGGATCTGGCAAGGACAGATATACGGCCGGACCTCAGGGGGCTCCTAAAAGCAGGTCACGCCAAAACAATACAGCTTTGTCGGAGGCAAAGAGGGAATGAAGCCGCAGCCAGCCCCGACTGCTGCTGCAGGATTTACTGCCCACAGATGGGATGGTGGTTGTGGATGATGCACTAAGTAGCACCCTGGGGCAGACAGGGAAAAGAGAGCTAGGTAAGTGTCCCCACACTTGGTTTGGTTTTTGGTTTGTATGTGCAGCATCATCTTTAGCTGCAGCAGAGGCTGCTCTCTGGAGACCAGGATTTGGGAAGCTCAGGTGGGTCCAATGCTTGGCTGAGGTTCCCTGCTTGGACTCATTCCCCCTCCTGCTGGGATGTCTAAATCCAGAGCTTGCAGAGCTGAGCTGAGCCCCAGAGCAGCGTTTGCCCCCAGGGAGGTTTGCTCTGCCTTTTACCTCACCCCACCATGGGATGAGCCTGCCCATGTGGACTCCAGCATCTCAGAGGGACCTGGATCTCAGTCCTCCATCCCTGAATGGAAAGCAGGATGCTGCCATGCCAGAAGCATGTATTTAACCACCATATTTATCCAAGAAGTTAGGAAGGAACTATAGGGACATGATACAGAGCCTGTCCATGCACCAAGGAGTGGTCAAAAAGCACCAAAGGTAAATGCAGACAAAGATGCTGCAAATGACACAGTTGAGATAAAAGGTATTATTTCTCAGAATATCGTCTAATAAAGTTAAACTAAGCATATAACAACCATCTTAGCACCTCCATCTCAACTTCTTTTGAGAGGACACACTTCATTATGACTCAAAATCTTCAGACACACTGAAAAAAAATCCCCAACCCAATACATTTTGTCTTCTCCACTGCTAATAAAGACTTCTGCATTGCACGTGGCTTTTTAAGAGAGAAAAGCAACTTTTCCTAATCCTTGTGCAAAACCAGGGCAGTTTTTACAGCCAAAATTTAGACCAGCCTTGCAGTTCTCTGACTATCCTTGCTCCACCAGTCTGATGCATTTCCACAGCACAGGGCAGCCCATGAGCTTTTGCAGAAAAGCCTCTGGCGCTTCCATGAGGCAGCTCTCTGCCAAGAGAGAAAACGCGTTAGAGCTCCCAAGAGCAGAAACACACTGGAAGCCGGCAACATGGTTAAATGAAAAATTATAAAATTATAAATTATTTTGCTACATAAACAATATTAACATCACACCTTCCACCTTCAAAAGCCTATTGCAGGCAGGCACTCATTAAGACCCCAGCAAAGACCACTTGCAGACTTTCGGTTACATGGAAACTCAGAGACTTTATTAAACACGAGCAATATATTTATTTTAATAGAGTACAAAGCCTGGATTTGGCCACCCTAAAACACCACTCGGAGCACCGAATCTCTGAATAACCCGATCAAACAAGGCTAATGTGTGCAATATATCTTGGGTGAGTAATATACAGCCACATTTCCTGCTCCATTTACTCAGTTTTAACTACACCTGACCTACTCTTATCCTAATAGAAAACGGCTGCTCTTCTCATTGCCCGTCCTCCACACATGTTTTTCTGATAATGACCAAAACTAAATCACTTCCCTTTCTCCTAAGTGCTGGGCACCAGCTGTCTTGTGACATTTAACTACAACAAGTCCTTTTGCAGGACCTCCAGATTAGTTCCTGGGGCCCTGGACCTCTGTCCCTGTGTCCTGTCTCCTTCCTGCATCCGGGCATCGGAACTAAGGCATTAGGTGAAGTGCCAGGTCCTGCACTTGGGTCACAACAACCCCGTGTGACATGACAGGCTTGGGAAGAGTGGCTGGAATGCTTCCTGCTGGGAAAGGACCTGGGGGTGCTGGTTGACAGCAAACATGAGCCAGAGTGTGCACAGTGGGCAAGAAGGCAAATGGCACCTGGCCCATATCAGCAATAATGTGGCCAGCAGGACCAGGGCAGTGACTGTCTCCCTGTACTGGGCACTGCTGAGGCACCTCGAATCCTGGGGTCAGTTTTGGGCCCCTCACTCCAAGACAGTGAGGGTCTGGATCATGTCCAGAGAAGGGAATAGAGATGGGGAAGGGCCTGAAGCACCAAGAGCGGCTGAAGGAGCTGGGGGCACTCAGTCTGGAGAAAAGGACACTCAAATGGACTCGGTGGTCTTAATGGTCTTTTCCAACCCAAGTGACTCCATGCTTCTATGATCCCAGCCCCGTGGGATTTCCCTATTTGGCCTCATCAAGGAGGTATGTGGAGAAAAACCTGGGAGCTGCCTCAGCTCCTGCTGCCACTCTCTTTATGAGCCAAGGTCTCCCTGCAGCAGTGAGGATGCTGCTTGTCAGCAAGCAGAATGCATGGGTTCATGCCTGGGTGAGAGGTTCTTGCAAACCTGTGAGCATCACCTCCCAGAGCATGTTCAACTTTGGAAAGGAAAAAAATCTGCTTCCAGCAATGGTTTTGCCCCCCATGGAGCTTAGCTCAGAGTGATCCATCGAGGTGGATTTAAAGCTTCCTGAGCAGCATGTTTAAATGGCCAATTTGACCAGAAAATGTGCTTGATTCACAAGCACTGGCTGCGTTTCTCCAGTGCTGAGAAATCACGGCTATATTTCATTATTGTTACTAATTGCTATAAAGTATTATGGGGAAGCAATGGCACAGGCAGAAAGAAATATAAACCATTTCAGTCTATTGAGCCCAGAGAACATTTCCCAAGCTTGCTTAGGGGTGCAGAAATCAGTGCTCGGTGCAAATAAATGAGCAAAAGCATTTGCCAAAGGAATTAGTGCATGGCACGAGCAAATTGCAGCAATTGTGTCTCTTCTTTCTAAGCACTGAATTGCCTCTATAATTCCCCATCATTTAGTTGCATAAATCTTGCACAAATAAACCACCAATTTGCATATGCACAGAAAAGAAATTATAGAAACACAAGGAAAGATGTTATATTTTTCCTTCATGAGCTGGAAATAAATATGCATTGCTTACTGCCTAAGCTGTGTTTGGCCCAGCTCAGAAATAAAAATTTAGGAAACCCTTTAATTTTCAATAATAAATACATATCAAAGGATGAAAAAAATACAATTTGTGGCATATAGAAGCCACAAGTTTCTGAGTTGTTGAATCATGAAGTGCGATGGCAGAGCCATGCATGCATGCAGAGGATGCAGCGTGATCACAGCACCACAGAAGCCTAGAATGGTTTGGGTTGGGAGGGACCTAAAGATCAGCTGGTTCCAACCACCTGCCATGGGCAGGGACATCTTCCACTACACCAGGCTGCTCCAGACCACTGGTCACACCTATGTCTTCATGACAATGGCCAAGGGATGCAGCTCACCACAGCTCGCAGGAAGAGTGATGCAGAGGGGTGAATGCAGCTGCCTCTGGTGCAGCTCAATCAAGTACTTACTGAAATAAATGCAGAGGCTCTTGGGGAAGCAAACATCTCTTGAAGACAACACCCCCTTTATGCATCATCTTGATTTTCAGCCACGAAATGCCTATATTTGTTGTGATTTCTATGGAAGCCTCTGGGGTTTCACTACTACAGAAATCCCAGGGTCAAGGCTAGAAGAAATTAAATTATATCTCTAAATTATTGAGCCATAATGCACCATCTGGCCTTGGACCCCACCTGGACCAAGGCACCAGTGGGCAGCAGGGGTAGGAGCAGCTCCAACCGTTTGTCATGCTGGTGGAGGCTTCTCAGAGGAGAAAAATAGCTGAATAGCTGTTTCCGATTAACTCCCCGTGTGACTGATCTAATTCTGGAATAAGAGGGTGTTATTCCAAAATACCATAATCCTCTTCCAAATGACTAAATCGCATTTGGAATAATATGCTTTTCTTCTAAAACATTCATATAGGAAAAAAATGGGGGTGAAAAAAATCAATCAGAAACAGCCCTTTGGAGTAACACCTTAAGCAGAAGAGTATCTCAGTGCGATACCGTGCTGGCTTACAAAGATTTAACACATCACAATTTGCAGTAATTCCTGCAGGCTGGGAGAGCAGCATGACAGAGAGGGACATGGCATTTCCTTCCTCACTCCAAAGCTACAGAACTCCAAAAAGATCCCACCACACATTGGTGCCTCAGGCGCTCACCCATGTCCCTTGTGTTCCCTATGGACCTTATGTGGCTGGAACATTGCTGCAAACCTACTGCTCAGGGATGGGCAGTCAGGCCAAGTTGGAAAGCTAAAAGAAGGTAGGAACACCCAGATTATGTCCCAGCAGAAGGTGCCACCAACATCCACTGGCTCCCAGAGTCATTCTCTCTCTCTCTCTCTCTCTCTCTCTCTCTCTCTCACTCCTCTGCATCTCCCACACCACTGGGGCAGGAGGACCCTCATGTCAAGGAAGAGAAAGAAGCAGTGACTTGGATGAAAGTGTGAGCTCTCACATCTTCCATCCATTAACTAATCATTCCCCCTGCACAACACATGTGCCGATTCATCACAGGTGATCAATAACTTCCTTGATGCCCCAGGATGATGAACGTCTCTACTGATATTCAAATGACCTTGAGAGAACAGGGGCAGCTCCCTCAAGAACAGGTCAAAGAGCCAAGACTGAAGCATCATGTAAGATGATACATGGTCCCAAAAATCTCTCTGTAAGGCACAGAGAAATGTTTTTGGCTAAAAAGCTTCTCCAGAACCACAAAGGAAGATTTTAGGTCATGCAGAGGTTGAAAGATGAGGCTGGACGAAGCAGACCTGGATTTTGTGTGCCAGGCTGGAGCAGAAGGCTGTGATAGCCACCTGCAAAGGGGCAATATGGTTCCTATCCCGTGCTCTTGCACTGGTGTTAGGGACAATTCATGGCATCTCTGTGTAGAGTTGAGATGGAGTCACAAGCTGGGATCTCCATTATGCACAGAGACCAAGAGTTGATGTCCTCCTGTGTGGCTCCTCTCTCAAGTGCAGTCCCTTGCTCAGTACCTAAGGCCATTTCCTGTGGCAGGGCAAGGACTAACTCTCTCCCTCTTCAAATCACTGTTCATCTCACCAACCCAGCAGGTCCCAGGAGCTGGCATCCTCCGGCGTGAAGAACTGCTGTCTTCAGCTACAGCTTTCCCCTCTGCCCATATCCAGCAATGTCAGCAGGAAAATAAACTCCAGTCCATGTGCACTGCAAACCAGGCTCCGCCCTGCAGGCTACCCATGGACTATGTACAACATGTAGGGTTTCTTTTTCTCAGAAGAGGAAAAAAAATATAACCAAAGATAACTAAAGCAGCTCCCCACCATCGATAAACTGAAAACCAATCCTTTAAGACAGCTGTTTGTCCTGCAGAGCTCCACGTTTTGCCCCAAAAATAATTGAAAGAAATGCTGAGAACTGGCAAAGCTCCTACAGTAGTTGTTTGCGTGATTTAGGTTAAAAATAATTGCTGTCCAGGCTTATCTGCCTGACATAAGTAATTAGATCACAGAGTACTTATAAGCTGCCATTTCCTATGAGCATATTTTAACATGGCCTTTATCGTTTGACCTTTATATCTGCAGAGGCTTCATCCGCTCCCTGCTGCTGTGACGGATTTATTTTTGAAGATTGGGCTCAGGCTTGCCAGTCCTCAGGCAAGGATGCAGCACAGGACACAGATTACAGCCCCAGAGCTTCTGCAGCGAGGAGGAGAGAGCCTCTCTTGAAGAGGAGATGTGCCAGACCTAGATTCTGCTGTAGCTCCACCAAAATTAATCTCCATGGTTAAATTTATTGCTTGCACCAAAAGAAATTATTGATGGGCACTAGAAAGGGTTGGGTGTGTATAGCTGGTGGAACATGGCAACACACCACTGAAAGGCAATGGTCCTTATCATATGAGGTATATTCATATATCTCATATATTCATACTTTGAAAAAAAATTCATACATTTTCCCCCCAAAAATGGAGAAGAGTGGCAATCTCATCTTGTACATCTCAAAAGCAGGAGATGTGCTTCCTGGCTCATGGGTGAAGCAGCTCCCTGATTCGACGCTCAGAGGAGGCCTAAAGCAAAATGCTAAGAAGAAAAGAATCCAAGAGTATAGATCACTGTCACTATTTTCAGTCACAAGAACAGCTACAGGGAGACACTGATCCTATGCACAACAAAACCTATAGATACAGAGAAGGGACTTCCACAGCTGAACAGCTCTCAGTAAATTGAAAAAACCTCAAACAAATCTAACACAACATCAACTACTTTCTGTTTTTATGAATCCCAGACTTGGGTAGGTTCCCTCTTCCCATCAGCATCCCTCGAGAAGCAATTTGACTTTGCTGGAGTTGTCAGATTTGTAAAATAAGAGATTTCATTTTTACACCTCATTCAATTTTTTAATGAAATCTACTTTCCCTTTAAAAGACATTTTCAAACTTCCCTCACAACTGATGGATATGGTTTTCTTTTATTGTCTAAACTTCCTTAATTATGTAAAAACCCTAAATTTGAAAGGATTTAATGTTTGCAGAGCCTTTTAGTGTCTTCCTGGATGGCAATCTTGTCCCTCTCTTCACACAGATAAAGTGAGACACTGGGGTCAGAGTTATTTTGGGAGAACACACAGACTAAGGGGACCAGGCTGAAAATCCTGGAAGCTGCCAGTCCGGTACTCTTCCTGCTGAGTTTCAAATTATGAAGCAGAACAATAATGCTGAGTCTCACCTCCATCTGGCAGTGGTGGGACCTCTCTTATCCAGATTCTCTAGCACTCCACACCTTTGGAGTAGGTGAAAAAGCCAACAGGACAATTCATCCCTTGCCACTGGTGGGACATGATGTGGATTGAAAAGATGCTGTACCACCCAATCAACCAGTGCTCCCTTCCCACCACATCTCAAGCAAGCCCCCTGTCCAGTTGCTGTGGTTTTCTGCTGGTAGCTTGAAGTGGATTTGAGAAGCTGAGAAGGACCATCAGTCAGTCCCATGTAAAAGCCAGGGCTGTTTTAGATCTCCAACTCCTTTCAGAAGTCATACAGATGGGAACAGCTACTGCAAGCCAGAGCTGTTTCCCATCAGGTAGGCAAAGCCAAGGGTCTCTTCTGAGTTCCACAGAAGTTTGTCTCATCTGTGAGTTTGTCTATGTTAAGGGGAGGCAGAATATCTCTTAACAGGATTTCAAGACCGGTTTATCCATCAAGGACAAAATCCCACAATGAGACAACATCACTGAGAGATTATCCTGTGTTCTCTGAAGGACAGAGCACAAGATTATCCTGAAATGAGGCTTGTTTCTGTTGAGGTAATGAGAGATAATTAGTAACCCCCTCTGCATAGCTGGGTAACCCAGCAAGTGCTCCCAAAGTAGAAAAGCAGCAGCACTTCCAAAGGGAAGGAATCCAAGGTCTGATGTGGACTCAATCTGAAAGAAAAACTTCTGGAAAGGATCAGGGCAAGGCCATGAATTTATGAAGTAGTTGTTCAGCTGACTCTAATTTTTAAAGCATTATTATCCTTTTAGCGGGGCTGTCGGGTAGATGGAAGCCAGAGCCAGTGTGATGAAGAGCAGCTGAATAGTGATTTGCAGCAATTCCTCCTGCCTTCCACACTTTTTTTCTGCAGAGCAGCGAGCCAAATTGCTTGTAACCTGCTTACTGCAGCCTGAAATGCTGCAAAAAGGGAAATTTCTGGGCAGTGGTGTGCGGAATGAAGAGAGAGAATGAAAAAGGAAGAGAAATACCAATGGCAAGTCCTGAGATTCACTGGCATTCCAAAGCCCAAAGCCAGACAGGTGTTGGAAACATCTACATTGAATTCTTGAAGATTCTTCTAGACTGACCCAAATGGGGCAAACCAAAGAGCCATTTCTGCAGATTCAAATGCATTTTGCGTGCCCCTGCAGCAAATCCTCATCTTGCTCACAGCCATATCATCTGCATTTCTCCAACAAAAGCAGCCCAGTCAGATGCAGCACCCCTCTAACCTTCCAGGTGCTCAAAAGCCACCTTCCAAGTAATGCAATCAAAACAATCCGGCTAAAAGCCTTTCTTCTGGCCTAGACTGACATGAATTGTGTCTAATAAAGCTAAAGCTCTGTGGGACAACTAATGGGTGCTTATTAGTACAGGCAATGGACTATTCAATCACCCATATAGAGAAATTAATGGGGATTGATGGCCAAAATAATGGATGAGGATTTACCTCTAAATAAACAGCTGATAGGCTGGCAATCAGATTAATCTTAGGTATCAATGGGGAAAGTTCATACTTGGCTAATAAAGAGATAAACAAAATATGTGGAAAATAGCATCACTGGGTCCCTGGGTGGTTTAATGTTATTGCTGTGCCAGCAGGTGGGTTTCCAGAGATGTCCACCTTTACAAACAGCACTGGTTTGGGAGCGAGTTAGAAGATGGTGTAACCCAGATGATGCAAGAAAGCAGCTGGAAAATCTCTGGATGAACCTCTGCACTCAGTAAGAGTAGGCTTAAATTAGATATTAGGAAGAAATTCTACCCTGTGAGGGTGGGGAGGCACCAGCATAGACTGCCAAGGGAAGCTGTGGATGCCCCATCCCTGGAAGTGTTTAAGGCCAAACTGGAGGGAGCTCTGAGCAACCTGGTCTAGAGGAAGGTATCCCTGCCCATGGCAGGGAGTTGGAACTATGTGATCGTTAAGGTTCATTCCAACTCACACCATTCCATGATTCTATGGTCCTTTTTTTTAAAACCACCTTGCATACAATCCTACCTTTTCCTGTTTAATCTTCTCCCTTCAGCAAATACTTCTCAAGATTTTTCTAAAACCCAAGACTTATACCTTTGTCCTAGAGCTGATGGAGGAATGGAGTGATTTGCTGAGCTGAAGGAAGGGCATGGTCACCTCTGGGGCTTCTAAGTCACTTTTCCCTGCAGCAAACCATACCTTGATTTCCATTCCCCCATTTCCTTCCCTTTGAAAAGCTTCCGACCGGATCACAGATGGCAATTCCTATGTGACAGATCCTAATGTCATTATTGATGACAAACCAGATGTCCAGGGAGACATAAGGCTCCTTTTAATCCAAAATTCATCAAGAGCCTCACCTTTGTAGTTTAGGGTGAGCGCAAAGGTATCTTCATCGGAAGGGGTTGGGGTCACACATTTTTTTGACTCTTACCTCAGTTTTCCTTTGCACAGCATGGCTGGAAGTGACTAAACCAGACACCAAAGGGGTCCTGTTCTCAATAGCAGCATCATTAAAATGCTACAAAAATCTCCCTTGAACTGTAGAAGGGCCTGGGAAGGGACATGCTGTGTGTGACAGAGTGTATATGAACCTCAAGCCATTACAACATGCTGCTCCTGCTCCTAGCTGCATTTTAGGTATGTAATACCTAGTCAAGAAAGAGTCCTCTTTTGGGTTATGGGGTAATCTTGACTCCTAATGCATCAGTTTGTCTCCTGCCTGACAGTTAAATAGGACCTATTTTTCCACAGATTAAGTGTTGTACAGCTGTCCTGCTATAAGCCACTGGATAAAAAGGGCATGACATGGGATCAGCATAAGTAGGAGATGCAGTGTGGACCACAGCTAGTTAGCAGCAGGTAAAACACCACAGGTGACTTGTTTCACTAATATTTTAAAACAAGAGCTTTTGTGCTCGTTATCTCTCTTGGAGACAGGGAAAAAATCTCAACAGCCTTTGTGGCAGAGAAGACAAAGCTTTGCTCGGTAGGAGATGTTCTATACAGCATAATGTATGCCGGGAGCAATCCCGGTGTTTTATGGGCCCGCTTAGTGTGAAGTGCAAAACAGGCTAGGGGCTGAGGCTGCATTATTCATGGGGGACCTTAAATATTTCAGTGTGAGGCTGAGGTAGGGAACAACATAATAGTGTATTGTCCTCTTTCTTCCCCTAAAATCATTGTTTGTGTTTAAGAAGGCAAGCGGGGAATCTTTCTCTTTCAGTGTAATGCCATGCACTGACACATCCCAGGGAAAAGCAGTATAGCAGCGAGGCAAACCCCACAGTCCCTCCAAGGGAGGGGGAATTGTCCTGTCATCTCCCAGTTCCCAAGGAAATATCAGTCCTGTCTTCAGAAAAGGAACAACTCAGTGCCTGACATATATTTTTGGAGATGATTCACCAGTTTTGTGCGTGAAGCGACACATCAGCAGGTGGGTGTGCACACAAAGAAAGTTTCTGGTAGTTGTTCCCCTTCAAAGCAGCAGAATTATTTCCACGCCATTCTCCTGTGTATGACTTGCTTGATCAGAAGCAATGGCTGGTTCGTAGCAGGGCAGTGGGAATAACCCGAAATTGCAATGTTTGAGGTAATGTGGTCAGAGCGGCAAAGGGCAGAGGCAGGTGAGGAGGCAGAGCTGCCTCTGCAGATCCGCTGCTGCCATCAGCCGGCAGCTGGAATCCAGCACAGGGCCTCTCCCTGGGACGAGAGGTAAAGCAGACACAACACACACCACTTACACTAAGCCCCTCCTTGGCTGTTTTCACCGAGAAGAGGCATCCTCGGGCTCAAAAAAGAGCAACACAGCAGATGGGATGCTCAGACACAGGGGAAAGCTGGACCTCTCCAGGCAAAATTTGCCTTTAAGTGCTGTTTTATACTCTCCAACACCACGGAGCTGAGAGTTACAGAAGCTTAAGGACAAGCCTCACTGCATCTCAGACTGGGTATTTTGAAGCTCAGTAGATGTGGGATCACTCTGGCAGCTCCTTATGTACTGTTCACACACTGCTGAATTTGGACCAGAGCTTCAGGGTGCAGTCCCCTTGCAGACAGCCTGAGTGTTGCTATTTATCCCTACAGCTCTAGTCTGGTGTTGAGACTCTCGTGTGGAGTGAGGCTTGGCCAAACTTCAGATAACCAGTTATTTTAGATAACATGATTCTGGCCAGAGCTACATGAGATTCCAGATCTTTCTCACTTCGGTTTCCCTTCCTGCAAAGATAAAGCTTGGCAGCTGTCTCTTGCATGAGATAAAACAGAACTAGCTACCCACATTTGACACAGCTGAAGAGCAATAAAATCCCTGTTTCTGCTCTTTTTGGAACCAGTAGAAGGAAATTCAAGTGACTTCCCCAACAGTGAGAAATTCTGGTATTTCAATGTTTAAACTCGTCCATGTTCCTTCTCAGCTTAGATCAAGGCTCATAGCCAGAGATTCACAGCCACAAAACCTTATACTAGTCCACTGTATCAGTTTATTTGTGACCTGTTACATGTGCTGTCCCTCCTACATGGAGTCATTTGCATCCATTCCCTTCCAAAACAAAGCTGCACAACTTTTCATTTGAAATCAGCCCTCCAAAGGTGGGGAGCTATAGGGCTCAAATATTTCTCAGGTAACAGCCCTTTATTTGCCAGGAGATGTTGCTGTCTCCAGGACAACTGTAGCACACCGACAGGTCTCTTCCTACAAGGTTGATATGACCACTTTGCAGACTTCCCTTTTGTTTAGATTTTTAATTAACAGGCACAGCTGTTGCATTTTCTGAGAAGATGGAGAACACAAAGATTGGTGTGAAGGACTGGGCACAACCTGCACACATCTCATACCAGAGCACTCAAGCCTTCTCCAGCAAGAGCATTCCTGAGAGACAAATCCTGATGCAGCCCCTGTGCTGCCCTAGGTATTCCCGTATCATTTCCCTCCTTGGCAAACCTGCAAAGCTCTCGTTTGGGAAGTGGGGAAGAAGCAATAGATCCCCACCTTGCAGCAGGGGTGTTTCTGAGACCCACACCCACCCTGTGCCATGACACAGGTGCAGCACAGACATCGGGGGTGCTGCCACCCCCAGCTCCCCCCAGAACTGACCCAGAGCCTCACTCCTGACCTGGCTTGGATTGGAGACCATGACCTAGAGGTGAACTGCTCTATATCCCATATCCAGTCTCCCACTGAGTTTATTTTCTGGTGTGGCAGATCAAAGACTGCTGTAAGGAGAAAATCTATCAAAGGCTCAGCACCCTAGCATAGATCCAGCTCGCTTTTATGTTTACTTTTAACAAGCATACTCTTTCCTATTGTTCAGCAATCGCTTTAAAATGGACAATTATCAGATTTTCCTATTAATGGGAAAAGTCAAGCAATCATAAATCTTAAAACATGCTACTATCTGCAAACTGCATGTATCACATTATGAAAAAAACAATCTGTGGAGGAAAGCTATTACCAAGTGACCAAGTCTTGGCTCAGGAGCTGGTTTTAATTTCAGCAGAGGATCCCCTGTGCTTCCCAGCATCCAGCAGCACTGCTCTTCCCACTGCCTCCCTGTAAGCACTGCAAAACTACAGTGTTGGCCTCACACTACAGCAATTCAGTGCTGCAATCAATAGGCAGAACCTCTGCATCTAAGACAACAATTGCCAGCCCCCTCACTGCATCTGCCTTGTCTTTCATCCCATCCAAGAGTGGTTTGGGTTGGAAAGGACCTAAATATCATCCTGTTTCACCACCCTGCCATGGACAGGAATGCCTTTCAGTAAACCAGGTTGCATCCAGGCTGTTTGGAAGAAGCGAAAAGTTCTTTTACTTCCCCTGTACTGGCCTACACGAAGCTGGACCTGGGCTCAAGTGACTGGTGGACACACTGCCTTTCAAGTCCTGGTACCTCCTTTATGGCACAGAGAGCAAAAGAATAGGGGCACACGGACCAAAAGATACAAGTTGGTCTTGTGGATAAAGCAGCAGACGGTCATTCGGGAATTCCCAGGTGGGATTCTGGTCCTCTCCATCAAAAAGGGTTGGAATCTAAAGTAGCCATGAGAACAAATCTGAGTTTTGCTACAGTTTACAAGTGGCTTTGGATAAATTGCTTAACCACCCTCAGTTCCCATTCCCTGTGCTAGCTGGGATACTTGTACCCATTTTACTGGGATGTCTCATGAATTATCTGGTATTTGGGAAGCTCTTAAATCCATGTAACTCACACGTAACAATTAAATGTGATCCTGCTTTTAGATCAGAACAACAATGATTCAGAACTGAGCACATTTTGTTTTGATTTTTCCTAAGACTATCTGAATTCACTGAGTCAAGTGACAAAGAAAGATGATTCACCATATTCATGACTACTTCCAAAATGGTTTACTTTAATCTGAGCAATTGGAAAAACGTTAAAGGCAAAACTGCTTTACCCAGCTGACTTAAAAAGGTTGTTTCATTCCACATTTCTGTTTTCAATAAACATCCCAGGATAAAAACATCCCCTGCAGCAGATCTATGCAAAGGACAAAAAGGCGTTAAATCCAAAGTGGGGGCGGGTGGAAGAGATAAATAGTTTACTCCTATTATCTTTACCATATGTTCTATTTCAACTGGATATACATAAACAGCATGCAATCTTCAAGCTCAGCTTTAGACTCTTTGAAGTGACCTGACGATACTACTGATTTATTTCAAACTAACCTTTCTCTTTGAACCTAAGGTCAAGGTTAATTCCATAATAAAACAGACCTTATACAGCTGGCTGTTCCAGTGGTGCTAGCAAGGAACGAAGCCCTCAGTCATAAGCATTTGTTTCACTGAGTGTGGTATTGTATTTCTATTTTCCCTTCCCTGTATTAATTTCCTTCACAGACCCTAGTTAAGGGGGAAAAAAAACCCTCTTTTCCGGTCCATGAGATCAATTTTAAACACACTGGAATTAAATGAAGACATTTAAGCCACTTTTCTTTGCTGAAATGCATCCGCCAACACCAGAAACTATTTTTATTACGGTCTATGTTTAATAATCAGATCTTCAATTTCATAGGAAGCCACACAGCTATGTTATTCAAACTCCTGCACTTGCAACGACCCTTTCAGTATCTTTTACAAAACCATCTTTAAACTGAATCACAGCAAATCACCAAGGATAGCTTTTCCATCTAGGAAAATAAAGTGGGGAAAGAGAAACACATTTGAAGGGCCCTTCTCAAAAAACCAAAGGAGAGCTCCTTGCCAGTGCCCCAGTCAGTTTTGCCTGCCTGTAGGTATTGAAGCACGCTGAGCAGGGGTGCAAAGGTGTGGGAGAAAGTTTGGGATGTGGGATGCAGTCACTAAGAAATGCTAAGGTGCACAACACATCACTCAAGTGTTGCTCATCGGGTTGTTTTTAAGAGGACTGGGAAGATGCTTTTGAATTTCAGCTTCCAGCCCACAGCACACACACACAGCACTTAATTAAAAAGCAGCAACGCTAAAGCTAAACCAGTAGTTGTTCCACATTTCTCCTGGCTCCAGAGCCTTGCCAACACAGTGCCTCTTGGAGCTGTCAGGAAAGTGATGAGTAGAAACCTTTGTTTGGGTTTGGGGTTTCTGCAAGGCACAGGCTGGAAAACCTTATCTACTGCAGCTAACCCTGAGGGGAGTTGTGCTTCCCCTCCAAAGGAATGACGATGTTATCCAAGCTTGTCCTCCCATGTTTTGCAGGCTTGAGTCTAAGGTGGTTGATGTTCAGGATCACCAGCACACCAAGGGGCACCTCCCCTAAAACAGCTCCAAAAGTGTTCAGTGCTTCAGCTCTGGCTTAGGGGCAGCTTTGTAAAACAGGGTTTAGCCCAATGTTAAACGAGTTTGAGCAGGCAGCACTCTCAGGCAGCATCGATACAGCAAACTTGTTATCTCATCAATATCTGTCACTGCTGAACGCAGCTGAGCTTGCCATAATGGAAGCACCATCCATTTGGAATCCCAAAGGTAGGCATCAGTTTTGGATCAATGCTCTCACAATCTCCATTAACTATTACAGTGCCACTGATGTTTTAGATCTATATTGGGTTAATTTTTTTAAACCAGAACGAGGCCACAGAAGGTCTTACACTGCATTCTGACTCTCTTAGAGTAATATAAAAAATGGTGGCATGAGAAGTCCAGCACCTCCAGAACTGATGTGGTTCCAAGGAAAACCTTTTCCCTCCAGCTCTCCATTCCCATTTCACCACACTGTCTTCCTCTTCCAGCTTCTCCTCAGGGACTATGGCCTATTCCAACTCCTTAATCACATGCTAGGATGCCCCACTCCCCACAGTAGGGCCCCAGCTGGCAGTTCCCTGCATGTCCTGCTCTCTACCCCATGCTCTGGCCCAAAACCACAGCCCCGGACATGCTGTGAGGTAAAAGATACAGGAAGCAGAAATTCCCAAACAAGAGACTCAACTTTTGCTACATGGAGTGTCTTTACCTGTCCCACAGATATCAAGAGCAATACTCCACCTCTTTCCTTACCACAGTAATTGGTATCTTAAATGAGAGCACTAGAATTACATCAATTTAAAAGCTTAAAATAACAATGTAAAATTCCATCCAAACGCATTGAAAGAGACACCTCTACCATTTTCTAATCTTCTTTAACAGGCACCAAAAACCATTACGTCTAATGATTTATTAGTGAATGAAATCAGCCAATTAGACAGCCAAGGACTGATTTTTCAAAAGGATCACATAGAACAATTTAATATCATGGGAGATAATAAACATGTCCTGAGCTGGATCACTGAATGATGTTGCTAACAGCCTGTCAGAGATATCAGATATTTACAGCAGAATAAGGCACCACATCAGATAAAGTAAAATAACACCCTCTCAAGGATATAGAAATATGTAAAGGAATCACTCCAGCTGCATTTCAAGTCTGGGTAATTTCCATAACTCCTGAGAAAAGGCTTTTTGTGGTGCTAGTTCTCTTCTTAAGGCACCCATCCACGCTGCTGGCATGTGGAAGACCCTCTGGAGCAAGCAAGTTGAAAAATAGCACAGACCTCACAGACTGGACAAGTTTTTAAAGATAAAAACATGTACAGGTACAGTAAATTGGGTAATGTAAACTAAAGGCACTTTTAAAATCATTTTGTTTGCATGTTGCCATTAAATATGTCAGACTCAAGAAAGCATTTGTGCTGTCCTAGAAGTGATTGTTCCCTATTGCAGCCTTTTTGATGCAGCTGTTATGAAAAGACACTTTTTTGGATAAACTAGTAAAAAGCAAGTAAACAAACCTACAACTCAATTCAATTATATATATAATTGTGAAATACCTTACAATTTAATGCAATTGTGCACAGACTATGATCTATCTGGTTTTATCCAAAATTTTGAAACCTCATCATTATTAAATGTAGTCAGGATTATTAAAAACTTCAAGCCATTCAAGTGTATGATTAATAATAGGAATTCTGCACTTGGGAGTGAAGTTTCCTTTTTTTTTGCTTTGATATCACTTTGTGCTTAGATGGATGTAACACAGCTGGTGTTCCTGTTCAAGAAGGCTGCAACTTACAGCTCCAGCCATCTCTGGAGATCCAGTTATGAGATGAGAGCCCAGTAACAGGTATTCACAACTGACCTTAGCATTTTTCTGAGCATCTGTGCAGTGCCTGTAGCAGTTACTTCATGGATATGCGCAATATCCTTCCTGAACGAAGAAACCAAGAAAGGTGTTAGAAGACATCCAATACTGCTATACATTTCCAAAATTTTACTCAGGACACCAACAGCATTTGGGTTGAGGAGACTTCCACCCTGATGATGAGGATTTCTAAGACATTTTGGGACTAGAAAGATGCTTCACAGCACTAACACCACACCAGCATTCCAAGGACGAACACTGAGCCTCAATCTCAAGCAACATAGTGAATGCAACCTGATGAAGAGGTTCAATTAAAAAGTGAATTCCTCTCCCTTAATCCTGCAATGCCAGCCTGCAGAGAGGACTCAAACAAATCTGGATTCTTCCTCGAGACTACAAATTTGGATGATAAAGTGAATTGTTGAGGAGTAATGACATTTACATGTTTTTGACTTAAGTAAGTCTGTTAAAATTAGAGCTACGCAAATTTCACACAAAAAGCAGTCTCCTTGGGTGACCCTTCTGGCTAATCTGGTGTTTCACATGATGCAATGCCCAAGATGGGAGTTTGCATCTGCCATGCCCCAGCAGTTGAGGGCAGGGGCCTAGGACCCTCCTCATGCTGTACAGAGGATGGGGCACAAGCTATCTGACATGGCCAGGGTGCAACTAACATCCAGCACACTGTAACTGTCCCCCCACTGTCCCCTGCCTTGGGGTCCCAATGTGACGGCACTGTGGGTACAGAGAGCTGCGGTCTCCCTCCACGTCCTCCCTGCCCCATGGGCCATGGACCTGACTTGGTCTATACCTGAGGTGAAGGTGACATTTTTCCCCCCGACCCATAACCCCATCCAGACTCTGAGAGGGAGATGCAATTGCTCCCTTTATCACCTCCAGGTCACTACCTGAGAAGAAGATGCTGTTGTATCCTGTAGGCCTCTCACAGTTTTCATCTGAAGAGAAAGCACCATTCCCCCATACTCCTCTCCCAGTCTCTCCGGGTGAGGGTGATGCCATTTCCCCCTGTATCCCTCCTACAATCCCTTCTTGAGGGCAAGGTGCCATTCTCATCTCTACCCCTCTCCTGGTCTCCCCTTGAGGGGAAGATGCCATGGCCCGCTGTACCCCTCTCGTGATCAACACCTGAGGGAATGGCGCCATTTTCCCACCGCACCTCTCTCACAGTCTCATCCTGAGGGGAAAGCACCGTTCCCTCCTCATACCGTTCTTCAGGTCATTTCCTGAGGCAAAGGTGCCATTCCTTCTCGTACCCCGCTTCCTATCTCTGCCTGAAGGCAAGGCACTATTTCCCACGAACCTTCTCGCCGTCTCTGCCTGAGGGGAAGATGCCACTGCCCCCTTAACCCCTCTCCTGGTCTCTGCCTGAGGGGAAGATGCCACTGTCCTCTGTAACCGTCTCCAGTCTCTACCCGAGGCGAAAGCACCATTCCCCCTGACCCCCGTCCCTACATAACGGGCACAACCGCCAGCCGCCCCCACTCCCGACGGCGCAGGGACGGACAGCTCCAGAGCGGCGGAGGGCGGGTCCGGGCGCCAGGGAGGCGGCGCGGCGGGACCCGCTGGCCGCCGACCTGCGGTGCAGCCTGTTCGCCGCCGCGCTGCAGAGCTACAAGCGCGACTCGGCGCTGAGGCCCTTCCCGGGCCGCTACGCCAGCGGCGACACCAAGGACTTCGAGGGGCTGGTGAGTGCCGGGGGCCGGCCCGGGGGAGCTGCTCGCGGAGCCAGGGCACCTCCCCGATGAGGGAGCACGGGCTGCCCGCCAAGGTGAGGGCAGCGCGCCTCAGGGTCCGCTAAAAAGCAGGATGAAGGGTTTATCTAGTTAAAGAATCGAGGTTTTAAAGAGTATTTGGGATTCTGACCGATAAGCCTACACTGGGAAACACCCAGATCCGGTGTGGGCCCGTGAAGTAACAAGCGACAGGTAACAGGTAGTGAGCGATAGGACGAGAGGAAGCGGCCTTAAGCTGCTCAAGACTGAGTATTCTGGAACATTTCTACCCTGAAAGGGTGGTCAGGCATTAGCATAGGCTGCCCAGGGAAGTGGTGGAATCACCATCTCTGAAGGTGTTCAGAAAATATGGCACTTAGGGTTGTACTTTCATGGTGGGCTTGGCAAAGTTAGGTTAATGGTTGGACTCAATCTCAGACATCTTTTCCGGCCTTAATGTTTCTAATATTCTGTGCAGTGTTATGAGAGCTTGCCCTACGTGAAATTCAAATTCATATTGAAAGGTTTGCATGTTACATGGCCCGAACACCCCCATGTCAGGCCTGGTGCACATACTGTCCTGTCACAGCTTGTTTTCTCTCAGGAGTGTGTCTGATTGTTCCTGTACAAACTCTGCAGATACTGTTGGTAAATGTCACTGTTGTAACTTGCCTGCCTTTTGCTTTCAGAGCAATTGACAGACTTCCACAAACTGGATACAAATGTTTGTATCTCAGGATAGAACCTGTTTTTCAGTTTGTTGGGGTGAAATATTGTTTTGTTTTCACTAGAGGTCTCTGTTTAATCGCAGTGGCATTAAGGAGCTCGTGCTAAATGCCTCTCTTGTTAGCTTGCAGATACCAATGCTCTACCAAGCCTGAAAGAGCTGCTGGAATGTGTTCCAAATACAAATAAAAGGACCTGGGACCTGTTTAGTTGGATTCTATCATCCAAAGTCTTCATGATACAAAGTACTAAGAAACAGGAGGTAAGTTTTGAATTCTGAAAATCTTGATTAGAATTTGGTTTTTAAGGCAACCTTGCACTTCAGAGAATATTTCCTCCTGCCAGAATTAAGTTGGTTATTGTGAGAGCTTGATAAATCCATTCTTCTCTGTATATAGAGAGGGGTGTTTTTAAGTAAAATTTTCAGGAGCAAACTGATTGGAAGTAGTTATCACTGTCAGTAGTTGATGATGGGCAGTGATTGAAGTTGGTTGCTGCAGTTAACGTAACATGTACATGCATGGTTTATACTGAGAGAGTCCAACTGAAGTGTCATGGAGATGTGTCCTGCTCGTCACTGAGAAAGAGAATTCTTGCCTTCTGCATAGTGCCCCTGAAAGGGAAAGGTTCAGAGCCACTGAGGCACTTCTGTAACAGGGATCAAAATAGTTGTAGAGATTAGCAGCAAGATGAAAACAATTTCTGTTTTTGTGGTTTTTTCTCTTGCAAGATCAGCTAATGAATATATTATCTTAGTAGCCAAAGTAGAATTGTGATATTGTCCTTGCATCATAAATTAATTCATAATTACAATTCAGGTTTGGGTTCTTTCTGGAGAGAAAAATTAGGATTTAACTTTGATAGCAAGAAATTGGCAGGATTTTTACTGTGCACTTACCCCTTCTGAATTGTGACAGTGTTGAATTCTAACTCACAAAAGTATAATCAGAATACATTAAACAGTATGAAGGGATGGGAAGCAGAATTTCCAGTGACTAATCTTAACCACATAAACCAACACTATTCCTTCCTGTTTTTAAGTATGAGAAGATCCAGGAACTGACAGGAATGTCTGGGGCTGTGGTTCCTGCTCCAGACTACTTCTTTGAGATTGTGTACTGTGATCAAATGAACACCAAGTTTGCTGAGACCAAGGGAGAGCGGGACCTTATCTACGCCTTCCATGGGAGCCGCCTGGAGAACTTCCATTCCATCCTGCACCACGGCCTGCACTGCCACTTGAACAGGGTGAGGCTCCTGCCATTGACACCAGCTCCCTTGGTCACTTGCAGCTGGAGACACTTTTTAAAAATAGGCCCAGATTCCTTTCAGGTTATGAAATGTGCTGATGATCTTGTACTGTTTTCATTTCAGTGTAGGCCTTTGTGGATGGCTGTGTTGGATTTTCTAGTGCAGCCTGAGGGTAAAAACTGGAAGTGGCACGAAACCCTTTTCACCAGCATGACAAATTCTGACTGTCCTTTGCTTCTTTATAAGGAAGTGTAATTCCTCTGAAAATCCTGGCCTGTCTGAGAGCCTGCAGCTGGGAAGTGCCTGTCTCCAGAGGAGGAGGATAGTGGAGATTTTCTGCCTGGCCTTGTGTTTAGATCAGCAAAGTTTCAGGTGCTGCTTTCAAGTGGAGCCTTCTTAAAATGGTCTGGTTTAGGGAGACATCCCATAGGATTTGCACCTCTTCTGGTTTCAGTGGAAGGGCAGTTGAGACTCCTGGCTTTTTGTGACAGCTGTGAGGCAGCTTTGATCCCGCACCTGCTTGACCTTCCAGTCAACCTCTGGACTATGTTTTTTCCCCGCATTCTCGATGAGTAATGGTTTACCAGGTACAATGGACTTACTGGAGTAATAATTTTAGCCAGTGTGGCAAATTGAAAAGTACTTTCCTCTTTTCTAGTAAAGCATGGATTTAAATGAAGTAAAGCCATGCCTTGTTTGCGGAGTTTGGATTACTTGAATGATGACAGTCTCAATAAATCGATGAAATGCCTTTTAAGAGCGATGCAGTCATGTTGATGTGAAATACTTATCCTGGCAAACTAACTCCAAATCCGGGAAGGCATGAATCTGTCCACGCCAAGTGCTCTGCCAAGCAGCTAATTTGAGGGATGGGAGAGGGCAGCAGCCCCACCCCAAGCAAGTTGTGCCAGGACAAAAACAGTGCATGGAGCAGGCCCAACGTGGGTCAGAAAGGCCTTTCGTAATTTACCTTCAGTAGCAGAACTGCCAGTCTGAAAGGAAGGAACACTTGTATGTTTTTTGAGGTTTTCAGTACATGGTTTTAGGATAGATTTCTGCTCTGTTTCAGACATCCCTGTTTGGTGAAGGCACCTATCTGACCAGTGACCTGAGCCTGGCTCTGCTGTACAGCCCTCATGGTCTCGGCTGGCAGCGAAGTGCACTGGGCTCTATCCTCAGCTGTGTGGCTGTTTGTGAGATCATTGACCACCCAGATGTGAAGTGTCAGGTGAAAAAGAAAGGTGAGTCTATTATAGTAATAACTGTGTTGTAGTTACATCTGTCCTTCATGTTGTTTTTCTTTCCCTGTTAATATTAGTGGCTCCTTGAGCACTGGATGGGAGACTCACCTCCTTGTCAGCCTGGCCTGGGCCATAATGTCATCCATACCAAGGATGACTAGGAGTGGTATACCCTCAAGCAAACTTCTCAGTCTATTCTTGGATGCTGAGGGATTCAGGGGAATACCAAGACTAGATCTTTGGTTATCTCATTCCCATTTTTCTGGGGGGTGTGTATGGGGGTGTTGGTTGTTTACTTTTTTTACAGTTACTTGAAGTTCTGCGTTTGTTTTTGCTTTTCTCTTCCCAATTCAGATTCAGAAGAAATAGACAGAAAAAGAGCAAGAGTGAAAAACAGCGAAGGGGGAGATGTACCACAGAAATACTTTGTTGTCACAAACAACCAGCTTTTACGAGTTAAATACTTGTTAGTGTATTCACAAAAGCAGCATAGGAGGTAAGAGTTCAGCTGTCTTGAGGGATGAGCTGCTGCAACAGCCGGATAAACACATCTCATTGTTGAAAAACAACAGAAAACGACCAAGAAAGATACACTGCACTGCCAGAATTTGTTTTTAGCCCATTTCCTATGGAAATAAGTCTTACACCATCATGTTGCCTCTGTCTTGCTCTTTGACACTCCCAGGCTCAGCTAAATTTGCTTTTTTACCAGACCTGTAAGCACTTAGTGTCTTTGAGAGCTCTAATTATCTGTTTGTGGCAGGAAACCAAGAGTGGATGTCTGGTGAGTGCAGCTCTTTAAAACTGCTTCAGTTTTAACGCTGCTCTTATCTATCCTAAGTGGCAGTGTTCACTCAGCTACTCAATACATGCCTACAGACGAGGCATCTACAGCTCCAGACCACAGGGAAAGGTGTGAACATGGGGAGAAAAGACAGGATTGTGCATGGAGACTTAAGGAAAAGGGATGTGGTGAAAATCAGGCTTTGTTAGTTACAGGGATTGTGGAACAACGTGGTTTTTATTGCATTTGCTTAAAATAATGAAACCTGAGACACTTTTTGCCAAGGTATTTGTGCATCCCTGACAGAATTCATGCCCTTTTCCCTTTTCAGGCCTTCTAATGAATCTTCCTGGTTCTACACCCACCGTTTTGCCATAATGATGATGCTGTACCTGCTGTTGCTGATAGTGATAGGGGCCAGCAACTCGCCAACCTTCATCTACTACTGGCACAGAATGTTTGACTCGGAGCGATGAACCACCCGAGATTATAAACTGTTAATTTCACCATGTGCCTTAAGAATAACTGATCTGCAGTGCACTGCATCTATTCCAGAGCTCTGGAAATAAAGGTGCCTGGAGCTTTCCAGTTCTGTCACCAATATGTTAATCCTCATGGCATCTCTGCATTTATTCTTATTTCTGTGTTCCTGGGATTCATGAAGATGCCTAGTACAGCTGAAAAGGATCACAGTGGTGCAGCTTAGCACGAGCCAATCGTTAAGGGTCCATGGAAAAAAGGTTATTTAAGATTAATGAAAACTAAGCATGGAAACACTCAGGTGTAACTTATTTTCTGTCAAGCTGAAGTATGTTTGCACAAGTTGGAAATGAGGATTTTTCTGGATGTCAGGCCAAGCAACCTGTTGGGAGTCTTATCAGTATGTTTTCAGAAATTGAATCTAGTGATGTTTGGCATGTATCAATGCAGATGGAATTACTTTTAAACCTGTAAAACTAACCTTGGCCAGGAATTTTTATATTTGAGCATAATGATTGTAAGGGGGAAAAAAAAAACAACAAGAAATAAAACAACCACCAAATGGAAGAACTTAAACAGTTTCTAGTATGTTTTTTTTACCCTCTGTAGAACATTGTTGTGTTTTAATCCCAGCTGGCAGCTAAGCACAAATCCAAAACAGTTACTACACTGCTATGAGGAAAATTCATTGTAGCCTACACAAAAGCAGCACAAACATCTACAAGGCTTGTGGTCTCAGCCATGATCTGTATTATCCTAGCTTACTGTGCAGATTAGACAAATTCAGGGTTTTCAGCATCAATACTGAATAAGGATTGTTCTTACCAAACTGGAGATTTGTTAGAGAACACACCATGTGCAAGTTAGTAATGCAGCATACACAGGGCGACACTCTCCTCTCTCCTTTTTGTCAAGTCACTTGTGTTTGCTGTTGTCACAAAGCAACCTACAACTGCCTGAAACAGAAAAAGGAGCAAAGAACTGTCCTCTGATAAGTGACAGGGCATGGGATAACCTCATGAAGACCCAGGGATTCTAGGCAAAGAAAAGCCAGATATGTGCCACAGTTCAGTCTCTCAGTCCAGCCTTTAGTAGATTTGATAAACACAGGATTTCATTGCACAGTGAACCCTAACCACAAAAAAACCCCAACTCATCACATATTTCCAGCAAATGAGTCTGTGATTACTACCTTACTCATTAAATATTTCAAAGAAAATCTTTTTCTAATGTTGTTCTGGTACCTAATTGCCAGAAATAATGTCCTGGTAATCAGGTTTTTTAACTCAAGGCTGAGAACAAGTTCATTTACAGCAACCCCTCTTCTTGGTGACTGGAACTAGACACATTTATCCCAGTTAATTTTGCTGCCAGAACAAATTTATTTATTCACCATACAACTTGGAAAACAAGAACATTATAATCCAATTCCCCATTGCCTTTTACAGCCCGTTAATAATGCTCACTGTCAAAGCACACTGCGGCGCCTCAGCCCAAGAAGTGTCCGTGCTAATTATAGCAGAAATTTGCAATTAAAATATACATAAAATAATAATTTATTATGCAACAGCTTCAACTACTTTACGGTAGTTTACTCCTTGATATTTCAATGCAAAATCTTGGGGTTTGAGACATGCATGGGGGTCCTGGGAATATTTGCCCATTTTGGGTCTTCCTCAGCATGTTATGTTAAATGTTGTGCCTTGTAAATATAAAATTTTAGGGGAGGTAATGTGGCCAGAAAACTTGGAGGTATTTGATGCTGTCTAAAAGGTACTGGTTTCTTAAAAGCCTGGTTTGTCTGAAAAAAAACTCCGTCTTTTGTAACAGATGGGCTGTTTGGGACCCTTTGGAAAAGGAGGAGGTTGAGCAGCAGTTGTGGGATGGCTGTCTGCTGGCACTGCAGGGAAAGGCACAAACCTGGGAGCTCCTGAGCCAGATGAAAGGAACACAGCAGGGATTTAAAGCTCTTTTCTTAGAGTTTCTTTGCATAGGAAAGTTTCTGAGAGTAAGCAAAAGAAGTAATAATAGCTCCAGGCTAAGTCCCCAGAGAGAAAGCATTGTGGGGGCTCATGGCAGACACACAGTCCAGCTCTGCTATGAAATCAGCAGGTATCAAAGGAAAAAAAACCAGCTTTTTCCACTTTGATCAGTTTGAATAGACCCCAAAAAAAAAAAAAAAA
>WEKY01016249.1:330755-368119 GCA_013390045.1 Picathartes gymnocephalus
AAAAAAAAAAGGAGGTGTCTGCAGGTGGGGGCTGAGATCTGATGGATGTGTCGGGAATATGCCTTGGAGATCTTGTAGCCCCATCCCTCATGCTGAGGCCTGCAGGGATTCTGGGCACAGCCTCATCATTTCTTCAGCTCCACAGCTGCAAAGCGAGGCAACAGCAATGGGAAAATATTTTAAATACATTTAAGGTGCTCAGATCCTACCTACCAGCCTGGCAAAATACTTAATATCCTACTCCCACGCTTGTTTTCTGAGCTCCCTGCTGATTTCAGCATGTGTTTCCCAACGTGGCGAGGTGCAGTCAGCTGGATTAATGCGGGTATTGTGCTGAGTAACTAACAGTATTATGAATTAACCCAAGGTTTGTGTTACCCTCTTAAGCCACTTGCGTGGCTCTTTGAACATGCACAGTGCTATAAAAACACTAACAGGGAATGAATCAGAATTTCCTCCCGAACAAAGGGTGGCTGTGTTTGAAGCAGGTGGCCCAGGGTGAGGTCGAGGAGTTGTAAAATACAGAGCTACCTGCTCTTATTAATATGTTCATTATATTACTGGGTGAATATTAAGGAATTGTTACCAAATCAGACACACCTGATGCTGGCTGGGACCGCAAGAAGTGTGGTAACTGGTGTTTCCTTGGTGGGAATAAGCAGGTTTTCAAGAAGCTGGAGAATTCTCCTCCAACAAATAGAAATCGATAATATATATAAAGAATATTTTTTCTCTCTCTCTCTCTATTTTAGATATATTTATGTATGGAGATCTCAGGAGCCTGAGGAGAAGGGCAGGTGCTGTTGGAGACAAAGGGTTTGAAGCAATGTGGGGAGAGAGAGGGAAGCACCACAGAAGGCAGGACCACCCCTCGCAGGGAGGAAAGCAAGACCTGGGGATTCACACTCCTGATAAGTGATGCAAAAATCTTGTGCTCTC
Organism: Picathartes gymnocephalus; assembly: GCA_013390045.1. NCBI lineage: Eukaryota > Metazoa > Chordata > Aves > Passeriformes > Picathartidae > Picathartes > Picathartes gymnocephalus. The sequence continues at coordinate 331,695 of WEKY01016249.1, forward strand.
CGAAGTGTGAGCAAATATAAGAAAAGCAGAACCAGAAATGCAGGAATATTCAAACCAGGCCTGGGCTTTGGTCCACCTCTGGCAGGACCCAGACTGACCCCAGCTTCCCCAGGGAGGTGCTGCCCACCTGCTTGCTCCCCCTTCCTGCATGCAGTGGGCACATGGCTTGGCAGCACACTCTTCCAGTGACATTTTCCTTCTCTCGTGAAAGCTGTCACTTTGGGCACCTTGCCCACACTCCAGGCTCCACAAGATGTCACTTTGAACATCAGCAACAGGAGAGAAGGTATGAAAGAGATGGGCAACAGGAGCAGCACCGGAGGACCTGCAAGAATCCCAAGGGATGTGCCATGCTTCCCCTAAGGACTAAGGTAGATATGCTTGCCAGAATCCCCATTTTCCTACTCTTCATAGAGATCTTTTCCAACCTAAATTATTGCAAGATCACCGAGTCCCCCTAAAGCCAAATCTGCTTTGGCCTTTGCACTGTACCCATGGGGTGTAAAGCTGATGAATCCTTCCCACAAGGAAAAAGGTGTTTCTTGCTCCTCAGAGAAAAGCTCTGAGCTCTCCTGTTGCTGGGCAAGAGAAGACATGTGCATGAGCAATGTTAGATCTGTTCTCTCCCACTCAGCAAAAAGTGGACGAAGACAGTTTTCAGTAGATTAAAGACACTTGGCTGCTTATTCAAGGCTTGCCAGAAAACCAACACACCTTCAAGGTCTGCCTCCCATCAGCAGTATAAACAAAGAGACCAAAGGAGTGTCTAATGAATAAATTAGCTTCCCCTACTGCAAGCCATTCCCATCACCTTACAAGAAGCCCTTTTTTGCCAGCCTGGCATCAGCCAAGCCCCGCTCCGTTAGCACTGGGTAATTAACATTGAGCAGAATGAGCCCAGGAAAGCCAAACTGCGATTACGCATCTCATTGGAGTTTGGATGCTTCCTAAATGGCTCACACTAATCCCCACCAGTTGGTCTGGGCTCCTGCAGTTCTAATTGATTTTTTTTTTTCTCCTTGGGCTACATGTTTAGCATAAATAATAATTAGTACCAGAAAGGCAAGGGCTGAATACCCATGTGCAGCTCAGCATCACCCTGAGCACTGTGGCTTCCTGTGTCTTCGTTGCCCAGACTGCAAGGGACTGCTTGCCACCCCTCCAATTTCAATAATTTGTTAGCCGGGGCATTGGGAGACTAGTGCAGATCCTTTCTGACTGATGGGGAGCCAAAACCTCTTGGAAACAGGGTTGAGAAAAAGCCCCCTCAGTGCCCAAAGGAGATTTGTTTTCTTGAGGGGAAGACATCTCCCAGCTCCCTACACTTGCAACCACAGCAAGACAAGAGTTGTTTTTAAAATAAAGCTCTTTCATCCTGATAAAGTCCAGATGCTCATTCAAAGCTGTGGTGGCCACAAAAATAGCCAAGGAACAGCCTCCTGCCAAGTCCAGAGCTCCTGAGCCATCCAAAGGTTTAACTAAACTAAGAAAACAACAACCCACCTGGCCCAAAACTAAATTTCTCTTCAAAAGCAAACCCCACATTTAATAACAATCATCAGAAAATGAAAAAAAGAAATAACCTACAATTTCTAATTACCTGGAAAGGACAACACAGTTGAATAAACTCATCTCTTCAACCCACACCCAGAGAAGAGACTTCTGCTTTCACAAGCAACTTTTGGCACAATGGTAGAAGGCAAACAACCCATGTTACTCACCACAGCTCAGCTGATCCCTCCAGAAGCCTTCCTTGCCCTCACTTGCCTCCATCTGGCACTAAAGGTGCTGATGGACCCCTCCATCTACCGGCTGCTTCCCATCACTTCCATCATTGGGACACCTCAGACAACACCTGTGGGGTGCTGCACCTGCTCTGCTGGGGCAGAGCCGAGGGGCTGCTGTTGCTTAGGGCAAAGCAAATGTGTCCAGCATGTGGCCTGCAACCTGCCAGCTTGTGCTCTGGGACATGGGGACAGAAAGGTCTAGGGAGGCTGGGCAGTGTCAGGTCTGGCTCTCATTACCCCAAATACCCTCCCTCCTGGTTTGCCCTGTGTCCCACAGAGCTGCTGTGTAAGGATGTGTCTGTCTGTACCATCCCCTTTGCATCAGAAAGTGGTAGCAGGGACTGTTTTCCCTTCTGGCTGTCTTCAAAAGAGAGAAGAAACCTCATTCCACCCCAGCCCATTGTCGTTCTTTGTACCACTCTTACCTGAGCCCCTCCATCCCCACAGCACTCCCTCTCTGCCCACCATGCCTGGGGGATGAATGCCCCAGCATTAGTTAATTGCCAGATATTTAGATCTTTCCCAGGGCTTGTCACAGAGCCATGGGAGAACCAGGCAGGTTCTGAGTCAGGAGATCTGGAATTTCCAGAGAGCTTTTCCAACAATGGTTGAAGAAAACAGACTAAAAGCCTGTGATCACACCTTTGCAGGCTCAGGGTGACACCATCCATGCAGCTCTACAACTGGGTGTAGGTGCAAAGGGCACTTGAAGACCAGCTTCTCCAGAGGCATGACCCTGGACCACAGAGGAGATGGTAAATTTCCTCCCAGGGGTTGATGCTGGAAGTGTGGAGAAGCTTGATCCCAGAATCTGGGCTGGAGCACGTGTCACACACAAAAAGGATATTTTTCTAGTTGTCACAGTGCTGCCAAAATACAGCAGAATGACCACAAATACCCCCAAATATTTTTCATCCTGAGTATAGGCAGGACACATATTCTCAGTTTCTGGCCAGAGACCCTCACCCACCAAAGCTGAGTAGGGAACCTCATCATGAAAGTCTCCAGAATGGTCCTACAGGAGAAAACAGTCCCAAAGCTGTGCCTGCCATCCCTTTGTGGGTTTGTCTCTTCATCAGACCGTGCTGACAGTTGTCCCATTGGAACCCCCTGATGCCACTCCACCATTTGCAGCACCATCCTTGATGTTCTTCTCTGAGGTAGAGATGGGTTTGTGTCTCTTTTGCTTGGTGATGGCTGTTTCAATGCCCCTGAGACACAACTGTACGTCCTCCCGGAAGGAGGGGGTGTACAGTCCATAAATGATAGGGTCAGTGCAGGTGTGCAGCAAGCCAAAGAGGAAGAAGCTGTGGTTGACGTACTCTGGCATCTTCTGGATCATGGTTGGCTGGAACCAGTACCACAAGCCCAGGAGGTAGTATGGGGTCCAGCAGATGATGAAGGTGGCAACAATCACTATGGTCATCTTGAGAGTCTTCATCCGTGCCTTGGAGATGTGGTCATTTTGATTTCTTGTCAAACCTGCCAAGGAGAGTCAAAATGATAGTTGTAGATAGGGGAAAGCTAAGACAACATAACCATCCATGCCTCTGTTTCTGCCAGAGATGGGAGACCATCCCATAATCTGGTCCATGTCCCACAGGAAGCAGAAGACAGCGTGGACTGCGGTCAATAAGCTTGTGCAAAGCCTCTTACTTGGTTTGTGCAAAACTTCTTATCTTTCAAAGGATGTTGTGACAGACACAACAACAACTCCAGGTTGGAGAAGTTCAGTCATGGAGTCATGGTGGGCATTAAAGGGCTGGGATCTACTTACCTTTATTGACCTTTAGCTGCTTACTGATCTCCCAAAGGATCCGGATGTAGCAAACGATCATAACGCTCAGGGGGGTGATGTACAGGGTGGTGAAGGTGAACATGTTGTAGACAGTTTCCTCCCAGTGCGCTCGGAAGCTTCCATGAGTAACACACTGGGTGAAATTCCCTCCTGGGATTGTGTTCAGGTGGAAGAGGAAAAGCTGAAATGAAGAACCGAAGAGCAACTCAGAGAGGATTTAGAACAGAGCACCATATCCTGGAGATGCTACTGGCTGTGCATGGAGAGCATGTCCCTGCTGCTGTTGGACTGGGAGAGGGGCTCTGGGAACCTAACTCATGTCGTGGTCTGGTGCTGGCGGAATCCATGGATTGGGATGAACTGGTTAGGGATGTCGGGATGGAGAAACCCTTCTCCAAAACCAGCCCCCAGCCTGGGCAAACTCCGTGGGGAGGGCACTGAACCTTACCTGGGGCAAAGCTAGGAGCATGCTGCCAGCCCAGGCAGCACGGAGCAGCATCCCATTGCGGCGGTGAGCACGGGAGAAGGGATGGAGGATGGCCGCGTGCCGGTCCAGGCTGATGACCACCAGCACAAGGGCAGCTGCATACATGGCAAAGAGCTTGAGGAAGTTGAGGATCTTGCAGAAGATGTCCCCTCCGTACCACTGCACTGTCACATTCCACACTGCATCCAGGGGCATCACCATCACTGTCACCAGCAGGTCGGCCAGTGCCAGGCTGAGGATCAGGGGCTGCACGTGGGATTTCCTCCTCTTCCTCAGCAGGCTGCCCAGCACCGCCGCGTTGCTGCCAGCTGCCAGCAGGAAGAAGATGGCTGTGATGATCACACGGACCTTCGCTGCTTGGGTGAACTGGGGCTCCACCCAGTACTGGGGGTACGCGGAGCCTGAGACATTGGTGTCCGCCCGTGTGGTGGGGCAGTGGGGAGATGCAGCGAGCTGCTCCTCGCTCATCCCCTGCTGAAATGCAAGCAGCAAAGTTAACCCCTTCTTAGGGGCTGCATAGAGTGCTGCAGCTTCAACATATGGACAAGTGGGGAGATGGTGGCATCTGCACTGGAGGTAGCAGCAGCACTCTGTCCTGTCCTATCCCTGCCTGTCCCCTCTGTGTTGCCCATTTTGCAAAGCCATCGTGTCCCCCCCATCACGGTGACCCAGCCTAGTTGCCCTCTCTGGCTCACCCTTGCTGTAGCTGCATTGACTGCTCACACAGACATATTTTTAGCTCTTTGCAAGGTGGCTGAGCAGCTGGGAAAGCAGGAGTGGTGGCCAGGACCATGAACCAGTCACTGTCTGCCAGCATCCTGCTGGGAATGGGTCATACAGAGCTGGCTGAGCCTGTGCTGGGGCAGCTGTGCTCGGTTCAAGGACTTGTCCTTCCAAAGGGGGTTTGTAAGCAGGGCTCAGATCTTTAAAAACCCTACAGTGCTTCCCTTAATGGTCCACCTCCATCTCCAGTGCCAGATCTGGGGACATGGACAGAACCAGATGGGGGTGGCCAGACAGGGAGAAGGGGATCACCCGCTGTCCAGAGTCTGACAGTGGCTCCTGGGAGAGGATCACAGTGGCATTTGGAAGCCTGGACCTTCCCGGGACACAAGCAGCATCAGCTCCACACCTCTGTCCCTTCCCTTCTGGAGGCAAAGCAGGAGGAGGAGGGGAAGTTAGAACCCTCCCTAAACCTGGGGTGGCTGGGGCATGATGAGCAGTGTGGTGGTCCCCACACTTGATTTTGTTGCCCTTTTTACCTGAGCAGAACTCACGTTTTAAGGGCAAATACTTCCAACTCCTGTAGCCACGAGCTGTTTACAGTTCCAGCTGCAGGTACAGCACATCTCCTACTGTTTCAAGTACCTTCCTGTTTGCTGATTCCAAAATAAAGCATTCCTTACCTTTGTACAAATAACAGGAGCAGCAGAGATCAAATCTCTCTCCACAGCTCTGCAGGAAGGAGATGCCAACATCTTGCAGCAATGCACCCTCCTGCAGCCCCACCACCTGCACCCCGAGCCCCCTTCCCCTTGCTGCCTTCACCCCTTCCTCCCCAAAGACCAACCCAACAAACAAGCAGCAAAAAGAAAGAACAGCTAAAAAGTACCAAGTTGCTTGTCTGGAAGAAACAAGGAGAATCCATGTCCAGGTCAGGATTTATCCCAGCTGATGGAAACATACCTGGCATACGCATGCCCTGATGCTGAGAGAAGACGCTCTGTGTCTTTCCCACGGGTCCTCCACTGCTGCGGTGCTGAGTCAGGATGCTCCAACGTTTCCTTGCATCAGATCCCTGCAATAAACCTTGAAGCAGTAAAATTTCCCCTTACCACGGCCAAGCCAGGAGCGACACTGCTGTTAGCACAGGCGTATGCAGGCATCTGTCGATGGGAACGCTGCTGCAAACACCCCCTGCACCGGCAAACCAGGAGCGGGGCACGCCGAGCGGGCACCCACGGCAGCACCCCTGCCCTTGTCAGCTTAATGAGCTGCCCACTTAACGAGCAGGCACCGGGGATGATGACAAAGCCACCGTAATGCAAGAAATGGCCAAAATTCCAAACGTTGTGGCCAAATGTGGCCCCATCAGGGTTAAATGCCAACGCTCCCTGTACTGGTTTGCTATAAGTACAGGAAAATGAGTTAATTATCCCGGGAGTTAGTGATGAACGTCCCGTTGCTCAGACAACCAAGAGACTCGCAGACACGTGCACACACACACACCTCAGAGATGCTCCTGGACCACATGGGTCCGTGGGGCATCACAGATATGTGCCTGGACTGGAAATGCTGTAAGGAGGGAATTAATAAGGGGAAATATGGTTCATTTCGCCATTTTAATGAATACACTTTTTTCCTGCAGTCTATTAGTTCCCATCTTTTTCTTTCTGTGTTTCTTGCAGCATAACGCAGTGAGAGGGAAGGACCTTGGGAGGGACAAAGAGCTCATAAGAGCTTAAAAAATATGATGTGCAATGTGAGGGCAGGGAGGGAAACTGAGGACATCCTGCTCCTCTGGCCAGCAAAAGAGCTATGGGGGTAAAAGAAGGACAGCCCCAAGCCCTGCTGGGGCCAGCACTGGCAAACACTCACACTCCCAGGGGGCTTCACCAGGACTATAATGACATGCAGATAGACCTTCATATCTTCCAGGCTATTAAATTAAATAGTTCATGGTGTACAGGTCCCTGCAGATCCTAGGCTGGCAGTGGTGGCTCTGCATTTTTCCCCAGGAGGAGGAGATTCCCTTTCTGGAACAGGTTTTCCATCATTAAAATTACTTCCACTTATTTCAGGAGGAAATGCCTGAGCTCTGAGGGTGGTTGCACCATCTCTGAGGCTGCTGTGTTGGCAGGAGTGTTCCTGGGCACAAGCAGAAAAGACATTTTCCCCTTTTCCAATTTGAGTCTTAAACCTTTGTGGGTTTAAGAGTCAAATTGTGTGGCAGAGGGACCAGCCCCTGAGACCCAGGACATGCTGCATGCACTGGACCATGTTTGCCCTGGAATCTCCTAAACTCTCCATCACTTCTGCGTGGAGCTGCCAAAAGGGATCAGGATGGAAACTCTCTGCTCAGAGCCACAGAGGACAATTCCTGCATCCAAAGTGCTTTACATAGGGGGAAAGAGGACAGCAGACTTTGCTGGCACTGCCAGTGAGCACCAGCCAGCCCTGCCACATGGGATGGGACTGTCCATCACCCAGCAGTGCCCTGGGAACAAGCCTGGCCCTGGGGGGAAAACAGCACAATATCCGAAAAGAAGTTGGGTGGAAGCCTGTTTGTTCTAGCAGCCACTTCCTCCTGACATTAGGTTCCTGCTTAAAGCTGAGATTAATTCAGCCCCACACGCTCATTCTTATTTTTCCTTTAATTTTGCCCTTTGCACCTGCACAAAAGCAATTAAATAGCAAGTCAGGAATGTATTCCCTGTTTGTCCTACACCCTGGGTGACGGTCTTTTTGTCTAGAAATGTCCTCTCCATCCCTGGCTGTAGGATGCAAGAGAGGGACAGGATTTTTCTTGGGAACTGTAAGCCTTGCTCATGCCACAACAAAGCCTTTAGTCCCTGTTTGGAGAGGATTTTTTTAGCATACCATCACACAGAAATGTCCTGGGCATGCAGTAGCAATAAGTCTTATTTTAAGGGTGGGGTCCCTTATTGAAATGACTGCTTTTCTCCAGCATTTGCACAGTAACCCCCTTGTGTTTTCTCTTTTTTTCTTTTTTTTGCTCATCTCCTCAAAGGTCAGATTGGATGTTGTCTGCATGGCAGCCTTCAGCTGAATCTCTGAACACTGGTTTAACGATCAGAGGGTTTTGGTGTCCAGGATTAGGAAACAGTGCTGGCAGGCAGGGCTTGTTTCCATACATCCCAGCTTGGCCCTTCCCAAAATCTCTTCCTCTTGGGATGCTGCCCCAGTACATCCCCAGAGCTGCAGTCCAGCACTGGGTCATGAGGGGACAGAGCATCCCCCAGCATCCCCAAACAGGACTTCTCTCCCCAAATCCATATGGATCATCCCAGGATGCTGGAGAAAACAGAAATCAGGAACCACACTGGGTAATACCGTCCCATTGAAAATTTCTGCACAAGCAGACTTCAAATAGAAATGCAAGTACTGTGTTTTTTCATCAGACACCCTGTATACACCAGGATCTCATCCAGGGAGAGCAGCGTGGGATATAATTTCCATTAACCTATTGCAAACTCAGGGCAGGGAACCTGCTGCTGTTTATCCTGATAAATCACTGCTGGGGTCTTGGCTTCCCAGAGAGAAAAATTTGTATTTTCCTCTCTGAGAGAAAATCCAGCTGCTGGATTTTATGGGGGGTAATGATGGGTGATTTTTCTGCTGGACTCATCACCTCCACCCTCCCCCCAGGCAGGTGCTTCTGCCAGGCTGGCTGCCCAAAAGCTCCCCTTTATTCAGAAAAACTTCATGATTTCACAGTGTTTCTAATGTTGAATTTCTTTCCCCCCCTCTAATTCTTCTCCTCCTTCTCCAAACATTGAATTGTCTTAGGAGCAGCTCATCCAAGGAAATTTTTGTCTCATACTGGACTTGAAACAGCAAGTCTAGTCAGGGACATCTGACATGCAATGTTTTTGTGAGTAAATACCAGCGTCCATGAAGTCATTTCCCGGGGTTAGAAATGAGCTCACCTCTGGAACAGCTTCTCTTCTTACCCAAAGTTCACAAATCAAGCAATTGGGAAGCTCCCAGTTTTCAGCCTTTTCATTAAATAACAGCATAATAAAAATTAGCACGGTGCCACTGTGCTGTAAGATACAAACAGGTCTGGAATAGGGAATCACCAAAAATTCCCCAAAATTTCTGCAGCAAAAGACAGAGACACAAAGCCCAGTGATCATCTGGGATAAACCAGCACATCATTCTGCCTGCTCAGCCGGCCCTGGCTGCTCTGCCGAACCTGCCAAGGAGGGATAGTAATTGCTGCCCCTCCTGGGGATAATCTGGGTCACCCCATCCCCCTCCTTTAAACCCATGTTTAAACCAGAGGGAGGGATCTATCCTGCCTTCCAGGCTCAATTACTCGGTAGATTGTGACTGTAGACCATTTCTTGGTGAGACAGTGCTCTCTTTCTGATTCAGCTTTGTATATCAAAACCTCACTGACAAAAACCCTTCTCTAGGATGTATCACACCATGGACAGGGGTACTGGGAAAATCATGCTGCAATTCCCACCTTTTAATACTCTAGGCTGGTGCTCCTAGTGCTGCTGAGCCCAGATATCCAGAGCATCATTCCCATGGTTTCCCCAAATTTGTATCTTCCCATGCAGAGCAGCAGCTCTCAGGGTCTTTCCTGTCTTTCACCAGAACATGTTAACCCAAGCAACATCCCACTCCCTCATCTCTAAACTGGAAAAGAAAGAGGAGGGAATTTATCTCCCCAAACCAAATCCTGCGATCAAGCCCCATGAAACATGGTGCAATCTGGTGCTGAGTCCCATCTGCTCACCACCAAGTGATAAACCTGGTTTTGTGTGTGCATCACTGCTCTACTCAGCTCAGCTTCCCCAGAGCAGCTTTGCTTCCTTGCCCAGGCTGGAATTTATTTGAGGGGGAAATTATTTGGGAACTTTCACCAGGCACCCTAATTCCCAGTAAAGCAAGAAAATTACCCTCGGGGTCAGCGGAGGGGCCATGAGTCCCCTACAGTTTCAGCATGCACTGACCCAGTCTGGGCTCTCACTGCCCTAACTGGGTATTTTTCTTGAGCTGGAAGAAATGATGAAATGCCAATGTTTTCGTTGTGACTAACCATGGAAGTGAACAATTTTGCCCTTGTTTTTGCCTTTGCCTTCTGTGCCCTCTTTTATCCTCTGCTTTTTTTATTCCCTGTGGGACGCATCCATCGCATTGCTCCAAATATCCTTCCACCTCCAAGCTCTCAAATAGGATTGTATGTCCCAAGGCCATATTTTGGTGCTCCCTTTGGATGCTCCTTCCCAAACATTGGCCAGATTCAAGGGCTGGTCTCCTTTGTTGCACTGGGGGAGAGGTGAGATGTGGGGTAAGTTGACATCCCTGTGGGACCCTTGGCAGAATTACACAGGGCTTACAGGAGCAAAAGCAGGGAACATCTCCCCTGACACCTCTTGCCCATGAGCTTCCTGTCTCCAAGCAGTTTTCAAAGCTTAAAGATAGTCCTGGGTGAACTTTATGCAGCCACATAATCCTTTTCTGTGCTTTTAGGAAAGGATCGGTGGCTTGGTGGGGACAGATATCATCAATGCTGAATTTAATGAGCCGAAGGGATATAATTTCTGCTCCCCAATCCTGCTTTTATCCTCCTGCAAGAAATCTGCTCTGAGCCAAGCCATGGGGCTGCAGGAACCCAGTGACTATCCCTTAGGATGAGCATCAGTGCTGACACCTTCCCCCATCCAGATTTGGCCTCCCAGGGAAGTGTTTCTGGGAGCCAGAGCTCAATTTGCTCCTGCTGTTTCTCTGCAGAACAGCTCATCTCCCATGCTGCCTTTCTAACCTGCTCCCAGCAGTTTTTGTCTCAGATGGGACAAGGTGTTCACACCAAGAGCTGTCAGCCCTTCCTTCAGCAGCTCTTGGCCCCACCAAGCCCTCTGGTGTGCTCCTGGCAAACAGACATTTACCCTCCAGCGAAAGCTGATCTGGCCATGTATTCCAGGGGGAATCCCAGCAGTGCTGGAATTAGCTCGGCAGAGACCGGCTTTTCCGAGCATGTCCTTGGCATAGACCATGAGGTCGTGAGATATTTTACATCTCCGGTCGCCCCCATGACCACAGGCACTCCAGGAAGGGGAGGCATTTCCATGCTCTCTTTTGCCAGTGGGGATGCTGGAAAACTCTTTGGGAGATGAAAGCTGGGAGTGGATCAACTCCAGTTACCCCAGCCCAGGCACAGCTCCACATTGCTCAGTGCAATAATTAACCTGACAGAAATCCCCACATGGTTCAACGAGGAGTGCCCACTACACCACAGCTCCATCCCTTCTACCTTTCTCCCCATTCCATATGGAGGCTCATCCGAACACTAAAAAGCAGTTTTTAACACAAAGCTTCACTTTCATTGCCATCATAGTTGCCCCTAGTCTGACTTACATAGCCTACACCTCTCCAATGTGCTGCCAGTGTGATCCCTGCAGAGCAGGAGAAAGACAAACTGGAAGACCCAAGCCCTCCCCTGCACACTCATGGATCAGGTGGGATTTTGTTGGTTTTTAGGAAAAACTAGCTGATGTTTTGCTGGTGTAAATCACAGCAAACCTGCCCACCTCAACTTGGTTTATAGCAAGAAAATGGAGGAAAAGGCACAGATGAGACCAGGAGTGACCATCACATGTGTGGGAGGCTGCTCTCCGTGCCAGCGCAGGTGCACAGCCTGGAGTGCATCCCAGCCCAAAGCCAATACCCATAAACAGGAGCAATAAATCAAGGATTTCTTCAGGAGCAATTAATTACCCAAATCAACATGGACTTTGACACAGGATGGTCTTTGTCCATCCAATCCTGTCCAGAGCTAAAGCAAACAGTTGGTGGACTGTGGGTTGGAGCTCTGCTCCTGCCCTTCTTTTGCAGTGTAAATGTCCCCATTGAGGTGCTGCCCTGGCTTGGACCTGGTCACATTCCTATCACGCCTGTTCCCATCTTGCGACCGCTTTTACATCATTGATCAGGGATTGTGCAATAGCTCAGGCCCTGCCACAAGCCCACATCTGCTGGCAGGATGTTCCCCACACACACCATGAGGCTGTCCTGCAAGTGTCCCCGAGCAGTTAATACTCCAGACAGAGGCTGGAATATGCATTATTCATGGAAGACTTGAAAATAATGGTCTTCTCCATTTCACAGAGAGTTTCTAAATCAGTCAGAATTCTTATCTTCATTTCCCCAGCTCAGCAACGTAATTAAAAAGGGATTCACTATTGAGGCACTCCTGGTGCTCTCACAGCATCACAGTTTCTGCCCCCCCCAAGCTCTGATGGGGAATGAGAGACAGCAGATATGGCCAGGGCATCTAGGAGGGAAATACCAGTGGGACCCTTCTGCAGTCCAGGATATCCCAGTGACCAGTGAATCCCTCCCCAGGGTACATGTGTCTGTATGTGTGCAGCAGGGATATAGGTGACAGTCCTTGGGCATTCCAATAGCAAACATGCCCTGCAAAAGCATTAGAAAAAGCCCTTTTCCTTTACATATAGAATCATGAAACAGAGAACACTCCCTTTTAATGTCAGGGGTCAGTTGTGTTGTGCTGGTGCCAGCAGACATTTAGGGGCTTACCCCATGGAACAGACCCCACAATCAGCACAGCAACAGACACTCACTGTGCCCTCACTCCCAGCTCTTTCACCACTGCAGAAAAAGCCTTCCTGAACTCCAGAGCTAAAATCAGTCTTTCCCTGGATCCCGGCTCTCCTGGTGTCCCCACTGTGCGCTGCCTTTTGTATCTGTTCCATAAGTGATGTTTATGGAGCTGAGCACTCAGTAGAAGCTTTAGCTCCCAAGTAAACCCTTCCAGAGGGAAAAAAGATCCACTCACTCCTCTTCTCTCAGTCACAGTCTGTAAATCCTCACCCGCACATTGAAAACAAACTCCAGTAATTCATTTCTTTGGCTCTTTTCCAAAGATTTTAGGCAGCTGGAGTGCAATTTTGTGCTGATGAAGCGGTGGAGGAGGGCTTAAGTGAAACAATATTGTGGTGGCTGTGAGGTTTGCTGGTGTTTCAGAGCTCAGAGGGAACCTCAGGGACCTGCCACATCTCCAAGTTCTTCTACAAACCATGGAAATCGCCACTCCAGCTCCTGGGATAGCAAAACAGGATTTAAAAAACAACATTAGCCACCCCTGGAGCATGGCTGGAGAAGTGCCGGGAGCCAAGTGCTTAATGAAATTCCAGCTCCCAACTCTCCCTTCTAAACCACGCAAACTTCCCCAAAGTGTTTGGGGTGGAACAAAGTCATCAATCAGTTATTTTAACTCCCATCTCCATAAACAGAAGGAAGCCCAGAAACATGCAGCAGGGGAAAATAACCGTCAGCTCTCTTTGGCAGAGCAGAGAGGGCACAGGGAGGGAGGATGAGGGCAGCCGGCAGGGAAGTAAGCACAACCTTCATCCAAAAGGGGATTTTACAGACCCCACAGCCTGTGAATTCCACATGCAGCTCTGAGAGCAGCCCCTCCAACCCTGCTATCCTCCTGGCGTGGTGCAGTTGGCTTTTGGTGATGGTCACTCAGCCCATGCTGAGGGTGGGAGGCATGAAGAACCAAGATGAGCATTACTTGCTGGTTTTCCCCTGGACTTATCAAACACAAGGAAAATTATTGATACAACCACAAAGGAGTGTGAGGAGGGAGATGCTGCTGCACCATCTGCTGTCACACTCCTCTGACACTGCCCTAGCCTTGGCACTGGTCAGAGGGAGCATTAAGCATGGCAACATTCACATAAATAGCTTATGGCTTTGTAATTACAAATCAGTGATGAAACCATGGAAAAAACCCATGAGATTTGGGTAGGCTCCCCAGCATTAATCCAGGAGGGGAATGAGTCCAAGTGACTGTGGATCTGCTGCTTTCTGATGGGAAGCAGCAACCTTAGGCAGCTGAAGCCACAGGTGACGGGCAGAAAGGAGCAGCTTGGTCTGGGATGCATCCTTCTCATCAGCCACAGGTGATACCGCCCTGCAGAGATGACCCCAGGCATGTGCAGCCTCTGATTTGTCTCTTCCACCCCATGGTTTGGGGCATCATTCACCTCCACGCAGATGGAAAGCATCTCCCAGAGCCAGTGGTGCTCAGCACTGGGCACATCTGGGGCTCTTCTCATGTTCTTCCCTCAAAGCCACATGTCAGAGCTGCTGCAAGGGATGGTCAAGCCAAGAGAAAGTGTGAAAATGAACTCTTCTAGAGACTTAGGGTTTGCATGAACTCACATATCCCAAACCTGCTCCTGAAGCCAGCCACACATGTCTCCAGAGATTGTCTTGAAGAAGACATGCTAGAGAGAAAACAGCCATGCTGAGGAGGCTGCAAAACCCCCTGCAGAAATGCCTGCACCCGCACTGGGTTAGAGCCATCATCCCATTTCCATAATGTAAGGAATAACATTTTATTCCTTTAGCAGAATATATAGCACATTTCCTTACCCAGCAGTGCAACCCATGGAAATTGATGCCAGGATGCGGGCAAGCAGCTGGTGGGACTGCAGATGTCTTGCCAAGGCATCGGTGCTGTGCTTAGTGTGGGTCAGCCATGGTGGGAGGTAGGTGCTACATGGGGAAGATGAGTTCCTTGCTCTCTGCCTCAGCACCTTTCCCACATCTCGTCTTCATCACGGTGGGGAAACAGAGATATCTCCATGTTTATGTCAGAGATCTGGGGCTTCCAGCTCATTGGGTACTCCTTCCCCACCAGATAAACATTCTGCCATTTTTTGGCACATCTCAGGTGTTTTTTCCTTCTCTCTCGTAAACATAAACAGGAGCTGCTGTAGGTCACCACTGATTATTTTTTATGTGACATCTTGATCTCTGTTCCTCCTGCACCACTCCCTCTGGCAGCAGGGCGGACAAGGATTACTAGGAGGCAGCTTGGGACACCACTGGCCCCCACTGACTGCCCCAACACCCATCCCCTTTTTGGGGGGGTTGCTCCTGACACATAAAGCACAAGCTTTCACACCAAATTCCTGCAGCAATCAACTGCACAGTCCAGTGGCTCTGGGGCTGCAGGCATGGGTGGCAGTCACTTGCACAAGGCCACAAGCTTTGTCAACACCCAGGAGCCCTGTGTCCATGGATGAACTGCCACAAGTTACATGAGAAAAATGTGGCTGCCAAGGGAGGAAAAGCCTAAAAGGCTGAAGCCAGCGTGGGGCAAGCAGAAAACTCTGGTTAGGGGTCATTGCTATATCTCCCCATGGCTCAAGGGAGATGCAGTCATTTATATTTACAAGGATGGTCCTGCCTCTGCAGCTCTGTGCTATCCCATGTGTCCAAACCAATCCCACCAGCTTTGTCCCACATCCTCACATCCCTATCACATCCTCATTTGACCCCTGCCAGAGCCAGCACAGGGGCAGAGGTGGGCAGACAGTGCAGGGAATAGTGCCCAGCTGAGCCATACCCCACACCTGCAAAACAGGGCAACTCCACATGTGCTGCTGGGTGGGCACCACGTTTGTCCCAGACCAGGTAAAGCCAAAAAAGCATTCCAAAAACTCATTGCCTGTTCACTGTATCCCCACCTTCAACACTCAGCAGCATCTATGTCAGATCCAGACGTCAGTGAAGCCCTAACAGTGACGGTGCTGTGCTGGGATGCGGTGCCCACACCGGGACGTGGTGCCCACACCGTGCTCTGCCCCGCCACCAGCAGCAGCCGCCACGCCGTGGCATCGCCACAGGTTTCTGTTTACCATCAACTTATTAAGGGATTATTCAGGCTGCGGTTTCCTCGCGCGTCCGATCTGTTTGTGCTCGCGGCCGGTGGCTCGCTGCCATCCCCTAAGCTACACGCCGGGCTATATAAGCGACCTCGCCGCCTCAGCGGCGGGAGGCTCGCACACAGCCCGGCTCCGCTCGGTGCAGGGGAGGTTTCAGTAAGCTGCAGCCCTCTGTCTTCTTCCTAACCGGCTGCAAATCCCTGAACCCGCAGCTGACAAGCCCTCGTCTCACCCGCGGATCTCAGCTCGGCTGGAGGCTCTGTGGCGAGAAGACGGGACTCTCCTTAAGTCGGGTTTTTATGGCTTTTTAGGTAAGAGGAAAAAACTCAACCCACTCGCGCTGTTTTTCCTTCCGTGGCAGATAGTGGTTATATAATTCTGCTGTGTTAAGGCTGCTTGATTAAGTGCGGCTGTGATTGAAGGTGAGGTGGAAATTAATTAATGGACAGATAACGGCACAAAGTTGAAAAATATCGACGGGGATGCAGTTCTCTGCGTCCCGTTCCTCCCTTCCCCGTCCCAGCTAATGGGCTTGGGGAAGGGTTACTGGGACAGCTGGAGCGGGGCTTGGGGGGCTTTGCTCAGGTGGGGCTGTTTGATCTCCTGCGGCTTTGTCCCGCGCTGGTTTCCCCAGTCCCCTGCCAGACAGGGGACACAGGCAGTTCCAAACCTTCCCTGCTGCCAAGATCCAACCACTTGGACCCCCCCCTCCCCCCCCGCCACCTTTTCTAGCATTGCATGTCTGGGTACAGAGGGATGTATCCCAATCCCAAACTCGGTGCTGAACAAGTTGCTGTCAGCTCCAAAAATAGTCACCAAGTGGGGAACAGGATTAATTTTTTCCTGGTTATTGTCTGGCTGTGAGTTCACAACCCCACCGTAAGCCCACAAAACACCGCTCATGTGTTGCTTGTTATTTTTGCTTGACTGGGATTTGCTGAGCCATAGTCAAAGTAATTCCTAGTCCCACATTCCCTGGTCTCTGAGGGGATGGTTAGTACCACTTACGAATAACAGAGAGTTCTCACCACCGGCTACTCTTTGTCAGCCCATTTTATGGGTAAACTGAGGCACCAAACAGCTGGGGCAATATTCTCCCCTCCTCTCAGTTAATTCTGGGTGCACAAAATAAGGCACCTGGAATTCCAGCTAGCGTCACTAGGGGTAACACCAGCTCCACAGGTACATTCAGAAATTAACTACCCAAATGCTTGATGCTCTAGAGCAAAGGGACTCACTGAAAACAAAATCTGAAGTGGCTGAGCTGGTGAAGAGTGACACAAAGCCTCAGTCCCGCATCTGTGTATGTGGGAAAAGGAAAATATTGAGCTTCTTGCTACATTTGCAGGAAAGACTTGGCTTGTGCATGGGGTTTTCTGCTTTCAGAGGTGCTCAGGAGCTTTCCCTCTCCCCGCGCTCTGGGATGTACAGGGATAAGAGGCTATCCTCACACTATGCCCAGTTTGCAGGCGGAGGGATGGAAGCATAGGGCTGTCCCTGCTCCTGTGGGGACCAGAGCTGTGTGCCAGGGGGCCCATGGAGCTGTGTCAGCTGTGAGAGATCCCTGCAGAAGCATTTAAGCTCTTCCAAGGCATGTTAAGGAGATGCCATTACAAAGCAGTGCTCTGCAGAATACATTTGGGCTCAGATGTGATGGTGAGAAGCAGAGGGGATGTGAGCACAGATGTGGAGCCCCTGCTGCTTCCCACGGAGGGAGTGAATGAGGAGCTGCTGGGGGTGGGTGCACAGGGGGTGTAAGTGGCCCCCTGGCATGTTTTGGAGTGGTTCAGCCTGGGATAAGCTTCCTGAAAGCTTCTGGGTGAGCCTTAACCATGTCTCTGCAGGACTGGGGAAGGCGTGGGACAGCTGCAGAAACTCCAGGAAGCCCCTGGCCACCTCTGGAGACAACAACGGTCACCATGAAAGGCTGGATCCTCCTCCTCTTGGGAGCCACGTCTGTTTTAGGTGAAGGTTAAAAGTTTCCATTCCGGTCACCATGCTGTCCCCTGCCCACGCCAGTGCAGGCACGTCTGTCGGCAGCCGCTGAGCCAGCAGACGCAGCCTGGTATCAGTGCTGGCTGCTGGTCTGGCTCACTGCAGCGTTTGCCCGGCCAGACAACTTCCACACAAGGACTGGCTCCCATCCAGCCCCCAGAGTTTGAGCAAAGCCTGTCTGCAAGTCAGTGAGCCTCTAGTTGACCAGGGATCAGCTCCCTGGCCCACTGGCCATGCTGCGGCCATCCCTGAGACCTCGTAGTGTCCAGTCTGCACCCAGAGGAGCTGGCACAGGGTAGACTTGATGCTGGGGCTCGGCTCCCCAGTTTGTATGAGACCAGTCCCAGCAAGCACCCCAGGAACCAGCCATGGCCATCAGCTCCCCTCAGGCATGCAAGTGGCCAGCAACTGCAGAAACAAGTCCTTGTCCCATAGGGACAACCAACATTATCCACCTTGGATTCATTTCTCCTTGTGCATGGAGAGGCAGGAGATATTTTATCGCTCCAGCTATTAAAAGATGAATCAATTTGAGCTGCTCCAACACAGGAAGTACAAAAAAGTTCTCCTTGGGTGATAAGGGAAATAGAAAGTTTGTATCATACCTGAGCTGCAGTGATGCTGTAGGACATCTCCATTATGTCCTTCTCTTAGCATTTCCTGCACTGCATCCTACAGGAGCTCTAACCAGCCACAGTCCAATGGGAAAGCTGTAATATTGAGTCTAAGGATGCCCAATTCCTTGATTCTAATTTATTCTTTCATTTATTGACCCTTAGGACAAAGGATTCTGAAACCAGCCCTCAGCAGGGTCCAGATAGGACAGAGAACCTTCAGCCCGCTGGTAATGCTCAGCTTGGAGAGTAAGTTAATTCTCACCTTAGGTGGATTTTCCTCACTGAACAATTTTCCCAACAATTTACAACTAACCAATATTATTTGAGTAGAAGAGGACATTTAGGGTTAGAATCATGCTATGATTTTATGATTTAGGCAATGGAATAAATGTTAATCATCCATGACCTCCTGTAGGGTTTTGGCTATCACTGACACGCTGTTGGCTCCTCTCCTGGAAAAGGGAAGGTCAACGTGTGACCACAGCCCCAGCTCCTGTGGGAGGCATGCGGGCTGGGAGGGGAGAAGAGCCCAGGGATGGGCCCGCACATGCTCTGACCTGCCTTTACCCTGTCCAGCCTGTCCCCACGCCCTGGGTGGTTTGTGACACCATTCCTTTAGAATCAAAGCCTGGGGGGGATTAATTACCTACAGAGCCCACTCTGCTCATTAATCCCCAGGAGGTGCCCGAACCTCTCATCTTTACTGCTCAGGATTTAAATTTCAGCAGGCACTGAAAGGGCTGGCCATACTGAAGGATTTGGGGATTTTCCCAGCCTTTTGCCCAGCTCCCAGCAGCTCTCTTAGCCACTGGGAAGAATCAAAGCACCAAAACCGTGGATACTGAGAGGTCCCCTCTACTTGCTGAGAGGTATTTTTAGGAAAACTACCAGTAAAATAGTTTTCCCCTCGAAGCGGATGGCACAAGGCAGTGATTCTGGGGCTGGCTCCCTGGCTGTAAAACTCTGCCTGAATCACTCCTCTGCCCACAGCTACGAGGAGCAGCTCTCGCCGGGGAGACCCGACCTTCACCTATGTCAGACGCAGTGAGTTTCTCCCAGCCGGTGCCTCGGGGTAGCCCTGTCCCTTCCCACATCCCCATCAATGCTGGATCACTCAGCTTCTCCCTCATCCTCCACTTTCTGCTTTTTCTGCTGTCAAAACGCTACCCAGAACCGTAAAATGCCATTTTCCTCCACAGGATGCCCCTCCTCATTTCCTATCATCGCCAGCCCTGCAGAATAAGCAGTTGATCCCAAACAAGCTTAGGATCTTGCTGAGATCCCACTTAAGTCTGTTGCACATTAAATTTTTGCTTGGGGCAAGCACAAATAGGCATTTATCCACAGGATGTGACCACATTTCCAAGTCCACCTCTTCCTGCATGCCTCAAATTGCTAAATAATAAGTCATGGATCCCACTACTTCAGATGCTGAACTAGAGATGCTGACATGCCAACAGATTAAAACCTTGCCTATCTAAGCCAAGCACTCAGTCCAAGCCAGACACGATGTTCCCATATCTGCTCTCACTAAAAGGGTCTTTTCCACCCACCTGCTTTTATAAGCCAGGATCTTTTTCAACCGTCTCTTCACAATTTGAACAGTCCAGCCTCATGGCTCTCTGCCTTTCTAGGAAACAAATCAACCTGCTCTATTACAAATTGGGTGGAAGAATAGGTATGGGAGATGACACAGAAACTTCATTTTTAGAAACTTTAGTCACTCACGCATCCTCAAAAACATTATTAGAACACTGTCATTTCAAAAAAAGCCCAAACCACAGACTTGGAGTGGATCTCATCCATTCAAAGTAGCTTAAGTTAATAACATCTAGTAGCCCGGTTAAAGAAATTCCTTTAAAAATCTAACCTCATATTACACTCTCAATGTGTTTTGCAAATTTTCTCTGTTTTACCAATCAGCTGGTTCCCGATATGCTCAGCCTGCTCAGTAGCATCTTAAGCTTCTGGTTTGCACACGGTAAAAGTGTTGCTCACAATAGGACACACGCTGCCCCTACAGAAAACATATGTTGAAATTTGGTTAAAGACATTCAATATGATCATACCAACAGTTTTACGCTATTTTTTGTAACTATTTAACCATTTTACATTTTTTATTTTTTTACTATTTAACCACATTTGAAACAGACAAGTGTTGCCCCTCAAACAACATTTAAATGAGAATATGTGTTTGATTTCCTTAAGCCAAAGTTATTCAACACTAAGCATGAGCTGCCTGCACTTTGCTCCCCTTGGGTTTATCTTAATCATCCTGAATTTGGTAGCCTGTGGGGAATTAAGTCAGAAGCCTTCAGACACATTCTCGTGCTTTAATTCCCAGCTCCCTGAACATGCTTTGTGTTTGTTTAATTCATGTGGTGCGTAATATCCAAATGTGTAGTCTGAGCTCCATAGAAGCTGCTAAAACCCAACTGCCCATTTTTGGGCAGCTGTATGTGTAATGTGCGTCTCAGTAACACACCACTGATGTTATTCAAGGTCCACTGGTGCAAGATTCAAAAAGGTTTTTGTCTCCATGGTCGAAATGGAGCGAGTGCTCAGCAAAGTGTGGCCAAACCGGGGTGCAGAAGCGTACCAGATCCTGCCTAGCTGAGCGCCTCTGGGGCGTGCACTGTAATGAAGCAACTGAGGAAGGGCGGCTCTGCATTGGACATGTTTGCTCAGGTGCTCCTATAACCTCACTTACGGGCAGGGGAGGATGTCCTGGTCTCACCGCTGCGCAGGTCTTGTACTCCCTTTGCTGTCATTTTACCATCTTTCTCTTCTTTACCAGAATTTAGTGATTCCCGAGCAGGGCTGGAGAGTACAAAGAGCAGAGCAAGGGGAGTTTATAGCCAAACAGAAAAATAACAGGGACTCACAGTATCTTGGGGATATAGAAAAAATCTCATTAATCTTGTTATAACAGCAGCTCTCAAGGTGGAGTCAGTGACTGCAGACAGCTGCCTTCATGCAACCTCCAGGAAAGAGATTATTTGGGAATATCAAATTGCCATAGTCCCTGCTGAAGGGGCTTGTAATTAGTTATATTATTCTTATAGTCCCCTTTTAACCAAATAATTCTGAAAATGCATTTTGTGCAGAAAAGTTGTTTCAGGTTTTCCCTGATTTCTTACATTCATTTGCATCTTTGAAAAATCAGGTAGCTGCTGTACAGGGATGCTCTGTGATTGTAAAAGAATGACCTAAGCCTGGGGAAAAGACAGATTATTATTTAGGTTTAATCACTGTAGGTAAATGAGTACAGAATAACATTTGGAAGACCAATTGTTAAACCCATCAGGTAATGCTTACTTGGCAATTACCCCACATCGTGCCCAAGCCAGGATACCATTGAATAAAGGGAGACAGGTTTGGGGACAGACCAAAATCA
Organism: Picathartes gymnocephalus; assembly: GCA_013390045.1. Taxonomy (NCBI): domain Eukaryota; kingdom Metazoa; phylum Chordata; class Aves; order Passeriformes; family Picathartidae; genus Picathartes; species Picathartes gymnocephalus. The sequence goes on from WEKY01016249.1 coordinate 353,235, forward strand.
CAGCTTTTGGGCATGTACTGGTAACAGAAACCTAGAAAGTTTACAACATTGAATTTGTAATTTTGCCAGGGCTGAGCTAAGAGCTCACATGCTGATCTGGATTCAAATTTCCCTGAAATTCAGCCCTTTGGGGAAGGTAAATAACAGTTCCTAGCTGTAATTATATCCACGTGGCTGCTTTCTACTAATTGTCAGGTTCAAAATGACATCGTCCCTGCCCTTCTAACGCACAGCTGTGGATAATCAGGAAAAATATGTTTTGGATACAATTTACTCCTTATGCAGTATTTGCCTTATTGCACCTAAATTAAAAGCAGATGCAAGAACATGCTGTGAGTGTTGTATGGACTTGGGGCTGTTTTTTGACCTGTCTGCTTCTCCTCCAGCCTGCAACATCACCTGCCCCATGGGCCGTGTCAACGCCGACTGTGACATCTGCATGTGTGAGGATGCCACCCTGCACGGGAAGGTGTCTCTCGAGGACGGGTCACCTGCTGCCGATGCCCGGGTCTACCTGCAAGCCAAGAAACTCAAGCTGTTGACAATGGCTGATAACAGAGGCATGTTTAGGATCCCGGGAGTTTGTCCTGATGGGAAAAACACTCTTAAAATAAAGAAAGCCAAATATGCAACAGCGACTGTCACCGTGCCTGAGAGCAACCGGAAAAACCTGGCGATCCAAGTGCAGCTGCACCGATCAGGTAGCCCCAAAGAGGGGGATGCACAAAGCTTTATGCAGGCATCAGAAATAAACTGTGGTTTTATGAGAGGAAGAGTAACAAGATGGCCTTTTCCTTCTCCTGCAGGCAAACCCTACGTTTTCAGGAGCCCTGAGGACAAAGCCAGGAGAGTGGGACAGAGTGCGTCACTCTGCTGCGATGCCCAAGGGAGCCCAGCCCCCGACCGCTACCTCTGGTAAGGAGCTTGAGTTTGATCTGCCAAAAGCCTTAGCTGTCCCATGGATGTCAGTTTTATCTCCTTACCATCTCCATAAATGGGGCAGGGGGGGTAGCTATAAAGCAGTTAAATACTCTGAGAACTGATGGCTGCAAGTGATGGCTTCCTCAAGATGGCACAGCAATGTAATCTGCTGAGGGATTCACTTAAAAGACACACAAAGAGTTTGAAAACCTCATCAGATACAACTGGCAGCTCTGCCTGCCTGCCAGCTGTCCAGCAGCCACATCTCAGTATTGCCAGGAGTAGGGGAAAAAATTTTAGGTGATGCCAGCCAACCAAACTAAAACCTTGGGGAAACTGAGGCAGGAAATCTGACAAAATCCACATATTAGGCTGCAGGGTTAGGCCATCACTGTGCTCCAGCCAGATAGTCAGCCTCTGTCCCCTTAACTGTTCCTGGCAGGTACCACAATGGCTCACTGCTGGATCCCTCCTTGTACAAATATAAAAACAACCTGATTCTGAAGAACCTAAACAGAGAACAGTCAGGAGAGTATTTCTGCAAGGCCAGCAGTGCCGGCGGGTCAGCAAAGTCCCAAGTTGCCAAGCTGGCTGTCATAGGTAAGAGAAAATGTGCCTGATGTTCTCCAAGCAGCTGGGGAGGTGTTGGTGTGCAGGAACCAGAAACTGTGGTACATCTGGTAAAGAAAAGTCACAGGAAAAATACTTGAGGTTTGTATCATTCATCTGTTTGCAGATAAGCTTGAGTGAGCTGGTTATGAACCAGATGCTTCCTACAAACCAGAGCTCTGGATTGCAGGTGGCCTACCAAGCTCAAAGTGCTGCGGTCAGGAGATTTCTCACTGTACTTACTGCCTGATGTGGGAATATTTCTGCTTGTTTAGGGTTGTTTTTAAAGTCTTGGGACACATTTTAGTCTTGCCATAGTCAAAAAGCCAGGCAGCAGCAGAGCATATAGCTGAAGGTGGGTTGGATGACCACAGTGGATAAGCAGGAGCTGGGATGCTCCTGCAAACAGCTCTTAATCAGGGTCCTAAAGCTAAAGCTGAGCTACTTGCTTCACTGAGTTAACCAGCTAACCAAAATCCTGAAAAAACCTTGCTGTTTTTAGGAGCAATGTTTAACTCTGAGGTTTCAGACAACATAGTGATGACTACAATTATTTCATGCTGCTCATTAAGAAATCCTATTCAACAGGAAGACAAGAGGCAGCCTGTGACCCTCAACCCCAAAGCCACCTCATCCGACTTCCTCACGATTGCTTCCAAAAAGCAACAAACTCCTTCTACTATGACGTGGGCAAGTGCCCAGCAAAGACCTGTGTGGGGAAGCTGGATAAGGGACTTCGGTGTAAGGACAATGTCTCCTACTGCTGTGGGGTATCCAAGATGGAAACCAGGGACATCTCCTGTGATGGCTACACGCTCCCCACTAAAGTTATTGTCGAATGTGGCTGCAAAACATGCACTGAGACCAAAATAATGGTTAGAGGCAGAGCCACAGCAGCAGATAATGGTGAGCCACTGCGGTTTGGCCACATCTACATGGGGAACAAGAGAGTGAGTATGACTGGGTACAAGGGAACCTTCTCCATCCACGTCCCAGCAGATATGGAGAGACTGGTTCTAACTTTCGTGGATCGGCTGCAGAAATTTGTGAACACAACAAAAGTTCTGCCCTTCAAGGAAAATGGAGGTGCTGTATTTCATGAGATCAAGCTACTAAGAAAGAAAGCCCCTGTTACACTGGAATCCACTGAAACCAATGTGATTTCTTTGGGGGAAATGGAAGAAGATGATCCAATTGCTGAATTAGAAATTCCTCCCAATGCATTTTATAGGAAAAATGGAGAGGTCTACAGTGGCAAAGTGAAAGCCAGTGTGACATTTCTGGACCCAAGAAACATCTCCATAGCCCCTGTGACACAAAGTGACCTGAACTTTGTAGATGAGGAAGGAGACGTATTTCCACTCCGCACATATGGCATGTTTTCTGTGGACTTCACAGATGAACAGGGCACCGAGTCCCTCAATGCAGAAGAGGTGAAGGTTCATTTGGATGCTGCTCAGGTCAAGATGCCAGAGCATGTGCAAGAGATGAAGCTTTGGTCCTTGAACCCAGAGACAGGGTTATGGGAGGAAGAAGGGGACTTCAACATTGAGAAAAGCACACGGCGCAAAAGGGAGCAGAGAACTTTTTTGGTTGGGAACATGGAGATCAAAGAGAGGCGTCTTTTTAACCTGGATGTCCCTGAGAGCAGACGGTGCTATGTCAAAGTCCGAGCCTACAGAAGCGAGAGATTTCTGCAAAGTGAGCAGATCCAAGGGGTTGTAATTTCTATTATAAACATGGAGCCAGAACCAGGGTTCTCCTCCAACCCCAGAGCATGGGGCCGTTTTGACAGTGTAGTCACTGGCCCCAATGGTGCCTGTGTGCCCGCATTCTGTGATGAGCAAAATCCCGAAGCCTACGGAGCTTATATTTTGGCAAGCATGGGGGGTGAGGAGCTCGAAGCTGTGCCCTCTGCTCCCAAACTCAACCCTGCTGCTATTGGGGTCCCACAGCCATACCTCAACAAGCTCAACTACAGGAGAACAGACCATGAGGACTCCAGCATCAAGAAAACAGCATTCAGCATTAACATGGCCAAGCCAAGCCCTAATTCCCCAGAAGAGAACAACGGCCCTATTTATGCCTACGAAAATCTCAGTGAATGCGAGGAAGCTCCACACAGTGCTGCTCACTTCAGGTTTTACAGGATAGAAGGAGACCGGTATGACTACAACACTGTTCCCTTCAGTGAAGATGACCTAATGAGCTGGACAGATGACTACCTGGCGTGGTGGCCAAAGCCCATGGAATTTAGGGCCTGCTACATTAAAGTAAAAATAAATGGACCCCAGGAGGTGAATGTAAGATCTCGTAACATGGGTGGGACACACCCACGCACCATTGGCAAGCTCTACGGCATCAGGGATGTGCGCAGCATCCGTGACCCCCAGCAGCGGGATGTGTCGGCAGCCTGCCTGGAGTTCAAGTGCAGCGGAATGCTCTTCGACCAGGACCGTGTGGACCGCACACTCGTCAAAGTGGTCCCACAAGGCAACTGCCGTCGAGTGAGCGTCAACAGCATGCTCCATGAGTATCTGGTGAACCACCTCCCCATGGCCACCAACAACGACACCAGCGAGTACACAATGCTGGCACCTCTTGACCCGCTGGGACACAACTACGGCATCTACACCGTCACTGACCAAGACCCGAGGATTGCCAAGGAAATCGCCCTGGGCAGGTGCTTCGATGGCACATCTGATGGCACCTCCAGAATCATGAAGAGTGATGTCGGTGTTGGGTTGACTTTCACCTGTTCAGAGAGGAGCGCAACAGAGCAAAGCATCTTCCAGTCTCAGAGGAACTTGGGCCAGCAGTCTCCGAGGGACTCAGGCCAGCAGTCTCCAAGGGACTCAGGCCAGCAGTCCATCCTGATTCTGCCAGGGGAGAGCCCCGCGTACCAGAGGCCACCAGCAAGCCGCCGAAACAACCAAGCCAGGATCCCGATGAGAGGTCAACGGCCCACCTACTAGAGCTGTCTAGGAGCATCGGTAAAGCCACTCACGCTCAATTAAATATAATTTGAAAGTAACATCAACCCGCTAAATAACCTAATCAAAAGCTGGTAGGTGACATTATTTATGAGACATAATTAAGGTGCCATTATTTTTCCCCACTAGAAAGGAAAGATATAAGGAGAGATTTTGGAGTCAGCAGAGGTAGTGAGTTCGTGTCTTATTAAATGCATCCATAAAAAATCTTCTTTCTGCCTGAATTAAACAGCTTCACATGATAGCCTAAAGGGAAAACTAAACACATGATTCAATTAAGTCATGTACATAAAACATTCTTCTGTCCTGCATCTGCAGACTTTGCCAGCCCAAGTACCTGTACAGTAGTTGGTAACATGAAAAGGAATAAACTGATTTCCTCATACTGAATTCAACTGCAAGGTTTTGTACTTGAAATGTAAGTATTTTATTTATTTCTAGCTTGTTTTAGAATGACTGTATTCAAGCTAAACTACTGGCAGCTTCATCTCTAAGAACTCACATGCTCAATAGCACAGAGAAACCATGTGAATTTGTAGGCTCCACGTGGATATAGCTAGAGTTTTCTCTCGCTTCATGCATTGACAAGAAAATCCATGCTGTATGACAGAGTAGGTTAATAAAAAAAGTAATTTTGTAACTTTGACAATGTGTGTCACGTTTGTGTTTGAAATGCCCAAGTAAATAAACCACATGTAGAGCTGAGCAAAGAATAACCTGCAGGATTTCACCTTTCTGTTCACAAACAGGTCACAGCTTTATCAATGTGAGACTGATCCTGGATATGGGTGAGGGGTTTTGTGGGTGTCTGGCTCTCCTGCAGCTCCACGGTTTGGCCATGCTGCAGTCAGGGAATCTCTCCCCAGCTTGACATGTGGAGAGTTAGCAACAATGCTGGGAGAATCAGAGCAGCAGGTCTAGGCAGGGATGAATTAAGGAGTGGCACAGGATGGAGGGAAAAGAGGGGAATTCATGCTTTAAGGATGATAGGAAACTAGGCAATGTAGAGTGGTGCTGGGTGGAGATATGGAGAAGACAGGCTTCCCTCCACACTCAGCAGCAGCAAGAAGGAGCTGACAAGAAGCTGCTCTTAGCTGAAGGTACACCTGGCCACAGAAGGGGTCACTGATCCCTCTCCAAGTGACCTATTGAATTGTCTTTCAACCCCCCACTCTTTCTAGAGTGAAATCAAGGACCACACAGCACAGAAGACACCTTGTGTTTACAGACAAACACTGGCAATAAATTTTTGGGGTGCAGAAAAGCCAGCAAGTCTCCAGCACCAAAATTCCCACTGAGAGAGATCATAAAGAGGTGGGCAGTGCTATTGGATGCAAACAGGAATTCAAACATGTGCTCCAGCATGGATTTCCCTCTCCTACCCAAAACCCTCCTATGGATATGAAGCCAATTCCAGGCCTATGCTGCCATACCTACAGCCCATCAAGGCCACGGGGCATCTTTCAATAGTGTTTAGGAAGCTTCAGAATAGTTTCTCAGGTCTGACATGGGGCAGGTTGGATTATGCTTTAACAAGTAAAAAAACCCCTTAATAATCCACATTTTTATGCAAATTGACAGTTATCAAAGAAAATCAGAAAAGGAAGAGCTGTGGAATACTTTGGCACATCCTCTTTATACCAATGAATTTAGACTCTGTATTTTCTTTTGTGTCTAGTCTGCTGCAAGGGCTTGGCAGGAGACGGAGCCAAGGCAGCCAGTGGGGAGCATTAGCTTGGACCTTCCCACAGAGCTCTTGGCTTGCACAGAGAAATGTCTCTTCCCTCTGCTCCCCTCCTCCTCTGCAGACAGACAGCCAAATCCCAAACTTAGTTTCATCACTCTGAGAGTGAAGTAATACAAATGACTTCTACAGACTAACCCAGGAGATAAATGGATGAAAGCAGACTCAGGACCTGATCCCTGTACTGCATGTGGGGTTGCCAGTCAAACACAGCCAAGTACAGGGTTCTTCCTTCTGGGGAGAAATGTGTGTTTAACAGCACTGAAATGGTCACAGCCCTACAGCCTGGAACAGCCAGAAGCTCTCCAAGTTTCCCCAAGCTGTCCCCCTCCGCAGCTTAGTGCTGACTTGGAGGAACAAACTAATCTGTGCACTCACTGAGTCCCTGAGCTCTCCCAGGAGGCTGCTGGCAGACTGTGTTGGACACAGAGCAAGACAGAGGTTTCAAACACGGGTGCTTAAGCACTACCAACAGAAAACAACCTTGACACAGCCACCACTCAGTGCTAACAATTCACCATTAATGATGAGCCACCATCCCAAATACATTAAGAAAAGTTTATATAGGAGCAAAGCTACAGCAGGTCCTGGCATCTGCTACTCACACAAATTTTATGCTACAATTCAATGTCAGTTCTGATTCCTCCAGCTTGTGTTTATGGTCAGTGTATGGCAGTGTTCTTTCTGCAGCCTGAAATCTAACCCACACTCCCACATATCAAGAGAGCATCAGCTGGAGGAATGCAGGAAGGCTGGGGCTCAGCTCCTCCCTTGGCCTTGGCCTTTGGACCACCAACCTTGATGAACAGGCTGAAGGAAACCTGGCTCCTAAACATCAGCAGGTTTGTGGCTAATGGCAAAGCACCTCCCATTAAGGTCACTTAGTTTCCAATCCTCAGATAAATCCAGTGACCTATCCCTTCTGTTTTTAAAGGAAACTACTGCTTCCCAGAAGCTATCAGGATGCTAGCAGATAGGATAAACAAAAGGAGAGATCCTTGTCTACCCTCAACCAGCAAACTATTGGGGGATTTTGCGACCAACTTTATAAAAAGGCTCAAGTACTTTTCTGATTAGTCACTTACACATTTTGTTTATTTGTAATGTATTCAGAAAACAGGAATAAAGAGGTTTCCTAGGAAGCAGGGAGAATAGTAAGGTTGTGGAACATCAAACAGATGCATCTAATTGTGAGTCACCAGCATCCTAGGAAGTATCACTCCCTCTACTAACATTTATTTGAAATCCATGATGAAATCATCCCTATCCAACACCTTCTGGTGCCCAAGTATTTTGCAGTTCTGCCAGTAATTTGGTCCCAGTGATGGCAAATTGAGCCATAGTGGATGTTGGGTCTGTGAATACCTCTGTTGCTTTCCTTTTCTCCTCTGAGAGGAGGACAGCTGTTTTATTTTGCTAAGATCCCTTTCCAATGGCCAGGGTAGCTGTACTCAGCCTCAACAGTGGTACTGGGGATTGAATCACTGTGTCTGTGTTCCAGAGTCAACCCTGACATGCTATTGCACACCTCATCAGTGAATGCCCCATTTTTGTTTTGTCTGTTCTGCAAAAGTAATCAGATTTTCATTACTTACTGAGTTAAATCTCTGAAGAGCCAGGTGAAGGCAAAGTTTCCAAAGAGACATTTTGGCTAACAGCTGTCTGGGGAACACCAATTCCATTTAAAACTTCTCTACCATGCCAAAAATAGCATGCCAAAGACTTTCTCCATAAAAAAATAATCTTACCTTCTTTTGCTCCATAAAATGACTTGGGTAAAGTTGTGCATATTCAGACCTAAGACATTAACTGTTACACAACACAGAACAGTCTAATCTTTTATAACCTCTCACATAGAAAGCAAGAGAAGCCTTAAAGCAAACGCTGCACAGATCAAAAGATTAAGTTATAAGTACATGGGATCCTGGCTGCAATATGGTTTAGACATTATTCACTATTAAACAACTAACTGAAGACGTTCTGTACCGGATTTTCACCATCTTTTGTCCAGCTGTCCTTGGTTTTCATCCAAAAGGGATGTAGCGAGCTCCATCTACAGGGATTCTGGGCACACACCACCTCGAACTTCCCAAAAACACAGGGACTCATCCTGTTGCTTTATGCTTTAGTGAAAACCACTAATTATTGTCTGCCAGCAATAGGTTTCACACCGGGCGTGACCTAAAACTGAGGACGAAAGATACACAAAGGTGTTAAAAGAATTTTCCTCAAGTCACTGCTAGGAAGAAGCTGTTGATTTAACAGTTTGGTTATCCACAAGCTTTTAACCTGGACTCTTGTCTAAACTTTTGACACTGTATTCTTTCTGTGGGAGTCACACCTTGCAGTTCATTTGGCTAGAATGAACCAGAAGTCATTTTCCAGTGCCTAGAGAGTTGAATATCTGCAAAGTTGGGTCCTGAAACACTGAAATTGTTGAGTTCCAGTTAATTAAAACATCTTTCGTAAGTCCAAAATTCTTTATCATCAGTGCTTAAAACAATCTCTGAATTGTGGTGGTGGAGTTGTGCCATACAGTGATACAGCAAACCCCAGAAAACTGCCCAAACCACACACCATCCCCACTAACACACAAAAACCTCACCCACCCACCCTTCTATTGGCATAAAGCAAAACCTTCACAGACTGATCTAAACAGAGTAACAGCAAAATGACTCCACAATTTTCACTTGCAAAGAGTAGCAGGGAGCAAAACACAAAAAACCATCATTTTCTTGGAAGCAAACTTGCCGGATTTAGAATTTCTGCAGCACAAATTGCACCGAGTCTGCGGTCAGGAACAACAGGAATTCTCCACAGGAGCCTGACTTCCACCTTGCTGTTGTTTCCAGTTTTTGACTCTGATTCATAGGCTTGGATTTCTTGGAGGACCATGTGTTTTGGAAAACCTGTCAGAGGCACTTAATTGATGGACCAATGGCAATAGAAGAAAAACACTGCAGCAGCTGCTTTAACAGATGCTTCTTCAGAAACATTTTAATCCTTGTGATATGACACATTTTTCTATATTTTTTGCTTTTACTTCAGTAGAACTCAGAAAAAGCAGGAAAAAGTTAGCGAATAATAGAGCAGCTCCTAAGATACAGCCAGTCTTTGCTCTGCTGTTATGCTCACTGCTACATTACCTCTTCTAAGACAAAAAAGCGTAAGAATCTCAAGTTTTGGGGTTCTTGACATGCTCCTTGTATATGCCATTAACCAAAGAGAGATTGAGGAAAATATTGGATTAGATTAATAACTCCTCATCAGGTAAAAACCTCTTCCATCAGAAAGTAAAACAGAACATAAATTTTCTGGATGGAGGGCACACAAATTTTAAATGGGACATATCCCAGGATATGAAAACAGAAAGGGGAAGGAAGAAAATCATCATCGACAGGAAAAGATTCTCTTATGTTCCCAGCAAAGTTACTCACCTCAATGCATGGATACAAAGAGAATTTTGCATATAGAATATATATATATATTCTTGTATATCCACAAGAATATCAAACTAGATAGTCCAAGTCTCAATGAGCATTAGAAAAGCTCACTGGATTTTAGTACTTCCAGATTAAAGTAATTGTCCAAAACTTATGCCTGAAGAAAATTATACCAAGTCCTCAAAAAACCCCTGAAAACGTTGTATAAAAATAAATTTATTTCTCAACAGTGGAAACAGGGATTTATTCAGTATGTACAGCACTCATGGAGATTCTTTTCCTTGAAGGGGAAAGAGAAGTATCTTCAGGAACCCATGATGATAACATGCAGATGACAATAAATTCAAACACTATGGGAAGAGATCCCTTAATTAAGCTGAATGTTATAGGTGGGCTTTGAAATACTTCACATTATTATTAACTTACAGACATTAAAAAATATATTTATTGCCTTATATCCTGTGCCAATATCCCCCTCTCTTTCAGAGTCTTTTTTGCTGTGCTAAGTTTGAGTGTTTGAAATCTGCATTCCTGATGAACTGCTCTTGGATTCTGCTGGAACCAAGAGTGCATATATCCATTGTAGAAATCAACTGCTGTAAGCTTCTTCTTTAAAATGACTGTTTCGATTCCAACCCAGCCTTCCTAAAAATAAAAACAAACAAAAAAAAGCAGTAAGCTTCTTCCATGTTTAAAGTTATCTTTAGCTCCCATAGGCTGGCTCACAGAATACATTTCACTCAATGGCATCAGGCTTACAAGTCAAATTCTTGCTTGCAAATGTGCAAAGCCTGTTAATGGAAATAAAAAATTTAAGGTTATCAAGTAAAACATCTGGTGCTGGTCTAAACTAGTACAGAGACTAACAATGGACAATTAAGACAAAAGTTATGCACCACACAAATACTAAAAACCTCATCTTTAGAGCAGTGAGTATAAAACAAATGGGAAAAGCCTACCTTGCAGCGAGCTATCAATGTTTGGGACATTTTATGGAACAGCACTGAACCAGGAACAACTCCACAGTCATTTAGTATTTGATCTAAAAGCAAAGAAAGATCATCCTGCATTTTTATGCCAAAAAGTACAGAAAAGGTTTGAACCACTTCTATTCCATTGAAGCATGATAATCATCTTGAGTCACTATTTTGTTGAAAAATATTTTATTGTATTCTGTGTTTTATTATAACCAAATGAGCAGAAACAATCAGAACAGTCATTCTCTGGCACTACTCCATATCTGATCCATGAACACTCACTAACCCCTGATCAGTCACACCCCTTGGCCCACATGCACCCAGCTTCCTGAAGAAAATGGCTTAAAAATTTAATAATTTAAGAGTAAATACCAGAAAAACCAGGGATATTATCCACTTCCACAAAATCCAGGAGTTTAATGGTAGTACCCTTCCAGAGTGTCTGCAAAGGAAACTGGAAACAGAAACAAATGACACATTGAAAATATTTTCACATTTCCAGGCAGTTTTTTCCTTATGCAAAATAGCTGTGATAATAATATTAAGGGCAAATTTAGCTGTATGTCTCGATAGGAGATTTTACTTATCCTTCCTCAACTCAAACCATCAGCATATGCAGAAATGAGTTAAGCAATTAGCTACATGAGCTCTTCACTGTGGCTGTTTGCACTGTTTACTGCCACACAGAGATGTCACTGTAGCATTCCAAACCATCTCAAATACATCAAGGAAAATCTCAGAACTAAGGAAACAATATAAAATTTCTGAGCTGATTTCACGCTTGGGATCAAGTCCATGAAAATTCTCCTCCACCTTAACTCCACCTCTAATGATAAACTATCAGGATTTTAGAACACATGGAAGGTTACAGAGGCTAAAAATAACTAAAATTGAGATTTAGTGATTAGTTGAAATATCTACACCAAACTTAGTCATGCTATAGCCCAGAAAAGAGTTCAAAACAATCCAGCCTCACCATACTTCCTATTGCGCGATGCAGTTGAATTATTTGTGCAGCTGTTTGCTCTTCCCATTTTATACAACTCTTTGCTACAGAGATTTTAGGAGCTAGGGGTAAAAGAGAAATTAGAAGACTTCTTATTTTGCTTTGCACCTTTTAGCAAACAGCTGTACTACTTTATCCTATTTTAAACCTCAGTTTTTCCTGACCAATAGTGGGCCATCCAGCCAAGGTACTTCAGACAACAACTGGAGAGAAGATTCTGTAAACACCTCAATTTGGATTATTTTTTATTCTCAGTTGTTCTTTTATTTACCCACTGCACTGCAAACTTGTAAAATGTTTACAAGCACAGCTTTACCCCTTCTGTCTGCATTACAACCATGAAGAATAACAAACTCAGACTTTGGGACATCAAGAGTGATTTTGATATTGTACAAGTAACTGGGAAAAAAACCCCATTAATGTAGTAAATCTGAGGAATTCTGAAGCATTTTTCACCTATATTACTTTTTTAAGCCAGAGAAGGCAGTGAAGAGAGCATACTGAGAAATGAATCTAAAAAGAATACAACGCAGCATAGCAGGAAACTTAAGTTTTCCAGCTGATAAGGGAAAAAATTAACAAGTCACATTAAAAACAATGTGTACTTACCAAATGTTACTCCTTCTTTTGGCTGCTCTTTTTTATTTTCTAAACTTTCAGGCAAGTTCTTCAAAACTGCTAACAGCTGCAAAATTAAATTTTATACAGAGTATTAGTCAAGCTAGGTTTAAGGAAAAATAAACAAAGGAAAACTGAATTTTTCAACAGTGAAACTGTCTTGTGAGCTTTTAGAAAACTGGCTCAGTATATTCAGAAGACCTGTACCCTACACACAAACACAGTAAAGACATCCTTCCCACTGAATCGCAATTAAAAAATGCAAGTATTTTTAAATGGATAATCTCCCAGAAGAGGACAAAAGCCCAGTATTAAAATAATAAAAGCAGACATTCACTTAAATGAAAGAACCTGCACTGTTTCCACAGACAGCATTTGGGTTCTTCACTGAACAGAAACACAACAGCAACACACAGAACTGACACTGATGTGTGATCAGAGCACTGAGCTCTCCTCTCAGCAAGGCAAAGTGCTCACAAACACCAAGTTTCACGTCATTCTCCTCTTAAACTTGAAGCCAGCTCAGAATAAGATTAGTAAGAGTTCTGTTTGCACATGTTAAAAGCAAAGTATCAGTCAGAAGTGACACAGCTGGCAGGACTTTACCATCTTTGCACCCATCTTGGCCAACATCCCTTCCAGCTCCTGCGCTGTACAGCGGGGAAGAACAGCAACCTCTTCTTGCTTAATAATTGGACCTACATCAAACCTGCAAGGCAGAAAATGTACAACCTTGCTGGAGAAGCTGAAGCTCAACTAGCAGTTCAAAAGTCTGCATTCAATACATTAGCTCAGTTACTAATTACCCTTTTTTATCCCCTCTGAAACTACTTCCCATGTGTAACATCACATTATCAAATGTTTGGTTCACAAGACAATACAAGAAAGAAAATATCAGTCCTGGCAGCAAGATTCTCCTCAGCAAGCTGAGATTGATACGAACACACAATTTACAGTTCAGAACACAAGATCTCAGAAGAAACAACCTGAAATACTCAAAGGAAATTTGTTTCATACTTTCCTGAGATCTATTATTAGACAAGCATCTAAGAAAGAAAAGGTAACTAGGATAATGTATTTTCACAAGCCTTTTAAGCCAGAGTTTGGGCTGAAAATAAAACATACAATCTCTCTCATGCCTAGACAGGCAATTTCTTGTCCTCTGTCCACTTACAGGACATTACAGGTGATTCGGACATCTGAAAACCAGATCTTTTCCATCCTATCATAGCAAGCCTATTGATAAAGCTGTGTGACTGTTCTCTGTCTGTTCCCTGTGATAATGTTAAGAATTAGATAACAGGCCTGGAGTGCAAACTACACACTAAGTAAAATACTGTAATTGTGGCAAATCTCATATTGTCAGATGAACATTTCTAACTGTTTCACACTTTAAAATTAAACACACACATTTAAAAAAATTGTGATTACGTAGAATGAGTTAAATGATGACTTCAGCAGTGATTATTTAAAGTCTTGAGAGGTAAAAGCAACAGTGAGTTGTCTGCAAAGCACACCAAACCTACCTTTTTGGTCTTATTTCCATAATTGTCACCCCAGTCACCTTATCACCATGAAGCACTGTGTGGACTATGGGTGCAGGACCACGCCATCGTGGGAGACAGCTGGGATGGACATTCAGCACGCCACTGGAATGAAATATTCACAAGTTAGAATAGGAACAGTACCGGAAACATATGTAAGTGGATGTGCAACACATATTACAACGAAACTACTATCTGTTCATACCTTGTCATATGTTATAGGCTTAAATATGCACTTGAAGGAAAATTCATTCTATATAAACTTCAGTTTCTCAGCAAACACAGAAAGAGAGATGTAAGGAATAAAGGCAAACATATTCTGCTGAATATTTGCATAAATTTACATCCACGTGTCAAAGAACACTGAACTTCACAATGACATCAATAAGGCTCAGGCTAAGCAGATGAATCCAGGGAAGCTGACCTCTCCTACTGCAAATCACAGATGCTGCCTGAAAATGAGAGTGCAGCTTTGCTAACGAAGCAGTGACAGACGTCCTGTCCACACGCTTACTATGGGAACTGCAGAATGAGGTCCTCGCTTAGGAGACGTCCGAAAGATGCCACCACACCCACATCAAACTGCCCCACGGGTCCCGTGTGTGGCCACTCGTGCACAGGCAACTGGAGCTCCCTGGCACAGCTCCTCACGGGCAGGTCCCCAGACAGGCGGGAGGGCAGGGTCACCACCTCTAGCCGGGACACGAGCGAGTCCTCGCTGGGCTCCCTGGGGTGGACAAGGTGTTGGAAGCGTCGTGCAGGCAGACTGAGGCGAGGGCTGGATCACCTCCGACCCTCGCTGTGCCCCTCTGCCAACCCCCAGTCTCTGTGATCCTGGTCCCTGTCCCACGCTTAGGTTCCTTCCCCCTCCCTTCCCTGCCATCCTCTCTGCCCAACCCACGGTCCCTCCCGCGCGACTCTACCTCATCCCTCAATAACCTCTGAGCCTCAGCACCAGCCCTCATCTCCCATCCCTCGGTGCCCAGCTCTCCCTCACCCTCCCCAGCCCCTGCCGTGTCCCTTCAGGCTC
>WEKY01016249.1:368149-393040 GCA_013390045.1 Picathartes gymnocephalus
TGTCCCCCCCTCAGGGTCCTCCCTCACGTCCCCGTGTCCCGTGTCCCCTCAGCCCCCTCTCTCCCGGCCCCGTCTCCCCTCAGGGCCCCCTCCCCCGTGCCCGGGCGGTACGGCCCGCATCGCAGGGCTCCTGCCGCGCGCGGCGATGACGCAGCGGGACCCGCTCCGGAGCGGGGCCGCCCCTCAGGGCTGAGGCGGCGCCGCCGCCATGATCGTAAAATCATAGAGTTATGGGCGAACCTGGGTTGTAAGGGACCCACAAAGATCATCGAGTCCAACCCATAGCCCTGCGCAGGACACCCCAATAATACCACCCTGTGCCTGGGGGCGTTGTCCGAACGCTTCTTGAGCTCTGACGGCCTTGGTGTCGTGATCATTCTCTGGGGAGCCCTTCCAGTGCCCGACTACCCTCTGAGGGAAAAACCTTTTCCTGACATCCAACCTAAATCCCCCCAGACTCAACTTTATGCCGTTCCCTCAGGTCCTGTCACTGGTCACGAGAGTGAAGAAATCATACCTGCCCCTCTGCTGCCCCTCGGGAGGATGTTGAAGACCATAATGAGGTCTCAGTCTGCTCCAGGCTGAACAGACCAAGTGCCTTCAGCCACTCCTCATACAGCTTCCCTTCCACACCTTCCCCATCCTCGTGGCCTCTTTCGGACACTCTCTAAGAGCTTAATGTCTTCATGTTGTGGTTAGTGTGGAGATGACTGAGAGAGGATCTCATTAATGCATAAAAATGCCTCCTAGGCTGCTAAGAGTACAGTGCAAGGTTCTTTTTGGTGGTGCTCAGCAACAGGATGAGGAGCAGTGTCCATAAATTAAAACACAATAAGTTCCATCTCAACATGGGGAAGAACTTCTTTATGTTGAGGGTGGCAGAGCACTGGGACAGCTGCCCAGAGAGGGCGTGGAGTCTCCCTCTCTGGAGATGTTCCAAACCCACCTGGACACATTCACCTGTGTCACTTGTTCCACGTGAGCCTGCCTTGGTACGGGGTTGGACTGGGAGATCTCCAGAGGTCCCTTCCAAGCCTGACAATTCTGATTCTGTGGTCTTGGTGTGGGGTGGTGGCCCTCAGGGTCTGTGCTGCCCTGACAGCTCCAGCCCCACAGTGTCGATGCTCAAGAGCGGTGTCACCTGTGGCCCCTTAACCCCAACCAGGAGTTGTCCGTGCTGCCTCAGTGCGAAGATAACGCAGAAAAACATCAGGGACTGAAAGGGGTGTTGACCCCACAGCCACTGATTTGGCTCTGACAGCATTTATAAACAGATTTCAGTTTCTGCCTCCATGGACAGCTTCATTTTAACAGTGACAGTAACTCAAAGAATGTTTTCTTGTAAACTATGGGGTCAGGATCACCACTTAAAGAACTGTCTCCTCCCGTAACATAAGTATGAAAATATTTTCTCATTCTGCTAAGTACATTCTTTCCCCCCATGGGAAGATGGTTTATTTGTGTCGTTTTTAATGTAAATCACATATACAAATTCCCTGCACATCTAAATCACAGTCTATCCTACAGTCTTTGACACTAGGAATTTCTGCAGCATGGAGTGTGAGAATCTGTAAATACCCTATATGCCAGTGAAAACATGTAAATTACTCTGGAAATGGATGGCAGAATTTTCTGTTGGATACATGAGGGAAGGATCAATGACGAAAGTGAAATTTTGTGCTGTTCTAAGCAGTGCTGTGTATATTCCTTCCCTTTTTCATGTCTGTTTGCCCATCATGAGGGTTTTCTTCTCAGATGTTGAAGATGCCACTGTCTCCAGTGGTGGTAAGAAAGAGAAAATAATGAAAAATTGCTGTTACAGGTTAAAGAAAAAGAGTCAGGCCATCCTAACTGGGGTGCTTACATTCCTGCACCCTGAGAAAAGGAGAATATGCTATCAAATACTGAGGTAATTTTCTAAGCAGTGTGTAAAAATCAAATGCTCCAAAAAACCTTACACTTCTCTGTTACCTGAGGAGTCCCATGAAAATCCTTGGTTTAGTCACAGGCAGGACACTTAAATTCTGGTCACCTCATCTCAGTGTATAAATGACAGGTTAGAGTAAAAATAAATAAAAATATAAACAAGAGACTAGCAAGTATGAAGGAATGGCTTGTGCTTGAGAAGAGATTAAAGCTCCCAGCATGGTTCATGTTGGAAAGTGGATTGGAAAGAAGGGAAGATGAATAGTCTGACTTATCATAAACAGGGAACAATTCCTCATTGCACAATAACTCAGTGATTACAGGCACTCACAGCTGTCAGGCCCCAAACGAGAGGAGCAGTGTTCAGCACAGAGTGTAATTTCAGGCCTTATCTCAAATGGTGAAAAATATGACCTCAGAATATCTCAGATGCTGAAAAATACTCATGGTTTCCAGAGGCAGTGAGGGCAATTGCTGGAAGAAAGACTGGAAGGAGATGTCCTGTGTGGTGACAGCAAATACCAGTTCTCTGAGGTCCTGGGTGAAGCCCTGGATTTATCACCAAAACTTCAGAAAGGCCAGGGATGTATGTGTGTGTCTGGATTGCCCGAAAGTTGAGAGTTTGAACCCAGAATCCAGCTGCTGCTCAGTGTTAGTTTCCAGGTATCAGATGCAGGCACTAAACATGTCATTGATGCCACGTGTAGAGTTTCACCTGCTGCTCCTCCAGGACTTAAGCCCTGGACATGGATTCTCACTTCTGGCTGCAGTTAAGGCTCCTGGAAATGCTGTAACTCCATCCTGAACTTTTGCCAGACTTATGCACGAAGTAATTAAAGTTTCATTTGCAGTGAGTTTTTGAAGTGGACTTAAATTCCCTCCAGTACACTTGCTCCCACGTAACTCATCCTTGGCTCTGCTATGACAGCACATTTCAAACACATTATGGCTGTTATTCATTATTATGCCTTTGACACAGTGTTCAGGAATTTTAACTGAAGATTTATTTTGATAGAAATTTTTTCAGAATGAAAGCAACTGTCTGTTTCACAAAAAAAAAAAAAAAAAAACGGAAACACTGTTTTTCAGAACTATGTTTTCAAATTTAGACCCCTTTTCTTCACGAATCTTATGAGATAAACTGGTCTGCAGAGGCAAAAACAAAATGAANTGAATGTTTAGTTATTCTGTAACCAGGCATTTCAGGTCAAAGACACTAAAGGGATCAAAAAAGATAAGCAAAATTAAAACACCAAGGTCAGACAAATTCTTCCCAAGAGTAGTGAAGACAAATCTGAGGAGGAAACAGAACACAAATCAGATCTTATCTCCACTTTGCTTCCTGGCCAAAGATGCTGAAAGTGTCTTCAAGAATTATAAAGATATCTCCCATTAACCAGTGCCAGTGTTGTCAGGGGAGATACAGAGAGTCAAATACTCACACCCTTCCTGGAGCGGTGCGCTTCTGAGTAGGTTTGTGGTTCTCTGGAAAGGGAGAGGATTACAGGGCACAAGAGCCAACTCTAACCAGTGGAGAGGTGGTTTTATTTCCATGTACATCATGCTGAGTCCTAAACATATCTCAGCCACCTACCTGCATCCTGACCCTAAATAGATACATACATCAAGCCATGTAGGAAATTGGGATGAAAAGGAACCTTCTGGGGTTTTGCAGTCACCATCCTTGTGTTACAGTCACCTGTTCACCACAGCCAGTGTCTCCATCCCTTTACTCAGAGATTGTTCTGCAGGGGCCAGGTGTCTTTGCACTTTCCAAAGGCCAGAGGATTTGTGAGACGACTTACTGTCCTGTCCCTGTGTACCCTTTCCCTGGCAACAAAAAGCTCACAAGGATGCTAGAAAAGTGTTCCCCACTTTTAAAAAGATCCAGCTGGAACTGAGAAGGAAAGATAGCATGATTTACTATGTGGTGGGATGTCCTGGCTGGATATGCCTCCAGCGGCAGGGAGCAGCTCTTGTTTCATGGGGGATGTGTTTCTGAGCTCCCATCCCATCGCTGCCAGGCTGAGGCTGAGCAGTGAAACATCTCTGTTTAGGGAGCACATGTCTGGTGGGTGAGATTTCACAGAAGCTGCCTGGGGAAACTCTGATTGGATGTGAGATGGGATTCAAAGGAATAATCACACCAGAACAAAGCTTCAATGCCAAAGATCACAGAATCGTAGAATGGCCTTGGTTGGAAGAGACCATAAAGATCATTTCGCTCCAACACCCTTGCCATGGGCAGGGACACCTTCCGCTAGACCAGATTGCTCCAAGCCCTGTCCAACATGGCCTTGAACACTCTATTTCAAGCTGAAAAACACCAAGAACAGGACAAACATAAGGATACTACATCCACCATCTGCAGTTCAGCTGGAACTAACCAGAGCTAGCTGTGTGCCTCAAGGTCATCACTGAGACGCATCACTCTTGCTTTGCAGTGTGCAGCTTCATCCATGAATCAGGTAGTTCAGGGAGGAGGAATTCTCCTTTCCTAATGTGGCTGGCACAAAAAGCAGCACATCAGCCTGCAGAGCCTCTTAGCAGACTACTGACTTAGCCAGGCATTGCCAGTACCTGTGACACTGGGGTGGCAAAATCTCTGACAGGTGCTTCATGCTTTGCCTGCAAAGTTGATTGCTATCAAGATGCTCTTACAGCCTTAGAATGGCCAGTCATTGAAAAAAAAGGGAAAAAAAGGAAAAAAAAGGATAACATCTGCTTTATCAGGACACGCTTCCTGTATGCAATGAGGACTGAGCCAAGCAGAGTGAACATTATCATTTATTTTAACTGCAGGGTAACTTATTACTGAGTGTCATTCTACTCAGCATGCTCTTTTAATACTGATTATGCCAATAACTTGAGCAAATAAACTGGAAGTTACTACAGCTCATTCTTTGGCAAAAGGTCATTCACCTCGTGCTGTAAATGGTCCCACTAAAGAGGTGTGTTTTTTCAGGGGCTGGAGTGTACCTCACCTGTTGAACTGGCCTTCACACATGACTCAGGAGCAGAATGAATCACAGCTCGTAGCATACCCAGAGCAGGAGCACGAGAACCTCGTATTGCCACGGCACTCAGAGGAGATGTCTTTGGATGACAGGGCTTAAAGAAGAAATGTAGCTTCCTCCCTGCTGGGAACTGCATGTTTCTGGTGAGTTAGCAGAGATTAACGGGCATTCCTGCTGCACTGGCTGCTGGGTTAATTTATAGCTATCTCTAAAGAAAGGCTTATTTATTTATTCCAGTTAGAAAACTTGAATCCTTGGAAATTTTAAGTGAAGGCAGGCTTTTTAAGGAAAGACTGTCTGAATGGCGAGTAAGAAGCCTGCTGGGATAACTCCTGCATATAAAAGCAGTCAAAGGAAAATCTGTAATATAACTTAGATTTGCTCTTTAGCTTTTTACTGTAGAGAGGTTAAAAAATAGCACAGACTGCCTTCTTGCCTTAATATTTTAAATATTAAACAATTTCTTGTGTTCCTTAATGGAACTCAGACCTGAATATACCTTTATAAACCATACCATCCATTTGCATGCCTGTGGTGTGACATTGTGTATATATCCTCTATGAATCCCAAAGGCAGGACATCTCACTTTAATACTGTATTTGGAATAACTGACCCATTTTAATGCAATCAGCTAAGATAAGATAACCACCAGAGAGAGAGTCTGGCTGACAAGAGGAGACTAATTTAAAAAGACTGGGATGTTCTAAATGCATTATCCCATATTGTGTAGTGAGTTTTGAATACGGAGCCCAGAGGGACATTATCATCTTAACAGAAGCTGTACTTGATGGTCTTTCCAAAAGATTTTTCCCCATTTTTACTTAAACCAGTATAATACATATCTAAAGATTTCTCATTTGCAGAATGAGGGCAAAATGTGTCTTGGTGAGTAACCATGAATGTCAGAGCTGACAAAAGCCAGCATCGAAAGCACAGGGTGGTTTCACAGCACCACGTGCTGTGCCCCAGCTGGAAAGAGTCCACGTGCAGC
This sequence comes from Picathartes gymnocephalus, assembly GCA_013390045.1. Classification (NCBI taxonomy): domain Eukaryota; kingdom Metazoa; phylum Chordata; class Aves; order Passeriformes; family Picathartidae; genus Picathartes; species Picathartes gymnocephalus. Next base: position 374,084 of record WEKY01016249.1, read on the forward strand.
TGGGGACGTGCGTGTTCCCATGTTCCCATGTGGCACAGCCAACCTTTAGAGCACCAATCCCTCAGCTCTGCCTTCTGCATGTGAGAGGTCTCAGATCCTCAAGGGCTTCCATTAGGAGAAACGAGTTTACCATCAAAGTGCTGTGATGAATGCATAGAGCAAAAAGCAGTCATTTGCCATTTTTCTGTAATTTCTTGAGATTTCATTGAATGCTACCAAAGTCCACAGATCCACAGGAGGATTTGAAACAGCACTGGTGACTCTTTGTTCCTGAATTACACAACACCATACAGATTTTGTAGCTTTTGATGTGAAAATCCCATTTGCAAAAAGAAAGAAATTACAAAAATGTTCATATGTCAATATAAACTTGAAATAACACAGGTAAAATGTTTCTTGAAGGGTGCTGGTCTCTTTGTTCTTTCTGCCTCCTTTCCTACGAGCATAAAATGCACAAGCTCTCTCTCATTTGAGCTTCCCCTGTTGTGCCCAAGCTGGGAAGCAACCTCAGAAGGGTCTTGGGTGTCTTCAGAGGGATAGGAGACCAAAGTGCACACTTGGAGTTGCAGAGGCCTGGATCTAAGGCTCATCCCTGTCCATCAGCAGCCAGAGTCACTGCTGAGATGTGCAGGCAGGGGAGCCATGGGGAAGAACATCCCCAGGCTCTCCCAGCTGGTCTCATGGAGCAGTGCTCACCCACGTTGGGATGTGGGCAGCAGGGCAGAGCAGCTGTGTGGGGGAAGCTGCAGGAGATGGCTTTAACAATCTCTTCCAGGCTGGAATATCCAAACTCCTCAGAGCATGTCCAGCCCAACTGTGCGAGTTTTTTTTACTGGGGAAATTGGTGGTTTAGGCAGAATTCTGGATTCTGCTCAGACTCCACTAGTTTGGACACTGACCTGAGAACACTGTTTTGTAGCTTTGATGAATGAAACTAATTTTGTTAGTGGGATTTGGATGTAAAAGATTGTGTAAAATAACAGGAGTTTCCCTTAAATCTTTCACTTAAATATCCTGTTAATGCACAATAAATGTCCGTTCTGCTGCTGTGTGAAGTTCTGGCCTCCATGTCTGGGGAGATTTGGCAGTTGGTCACTACTTGCTGAAGTACTTCCAACAGCTTTCCAGCATCCCTGCTGTGCATAGACACCAGGAGGTAGCCCACAACTTATGAAACACCTTAGGGGAAAATCAGCAACATGCTTGTCAAATATTCCTGTTTGAGCAAATGATTACTCAGAAGCTTTGCACAGCAAGATTTAACACATTCAAGTGCCACTTCTTATTAGGGTGTAGCTGACTTGTAACTTATTTTCATTGGCACCAAGACTTTATATCCTCCTTTGTGAGGGGTGATCCATGTGAATAACCTAAAGGTTACCTGGACGGGAAGGTAATTGGCACACCTAACTGCAGGGAGCAGCTTTACCTATATTTTCTTAAATACAAAGTGGACCACATACTTGAGAGTCCTCTCCTGAAAGAATTGCTAGCAGGTGGTTTTCTGGCAGCAGGGAGCAAGCCTGCATGCCTGGTTAGCTATAAAATGTGAACTTTGAATTGTGAAGACATTGAGAACGGGGGGAAAATAGTAGCAATCATTAGGTCTATAACCGGCGGGACAAATGCTTCCCTGAGGAGTCAGCAACAACGTTGTTGACACGCCTGGCACGGTGGAACATGCTTGTGAGCAAGTTTCAGACAGCACCAGGCCACACAGCAAAGGCAGGTAAAAGTTGAGAGTATCAGACTACCATAAAAGTCTCCATATAATAATTAATGGCCTGTGGGGCCAGAATGTCTGAGGGACACGTGTGTTGTGGTGTTGTTGACCTGCCAGTGGGTGATGGCCAGCGAGCAGTGAGCTGGGGAGAGCTACCTCAATGTCTCACCAACTCACAGTGGACAGCCTGCTCAGGGCAGGTCCCTTCGAAGGAGGCTGAAGAACTAATTTGGACAAGCAGCCATAAAAGTTGGATTGATGCCACTGACAAGTGAGGGACTAAAGGTCAAGGAGGACTTTATGTTTCCCTGAGGGATGGGAGACACCGTAGCCTCAATGGAGCTCAGCCTTCCACTTCCTCATCTCCACACCCTTATTCTGCCATCCATGGGTTGGCAATAGGTAGTCACATGTATTCTGTAGGGATTATGGCAGGGGAGCCAGCAGGGAAGCTTAGTTAATTGGGGAGGGGCTGGCACGCAGCAGCTGAGCTCACATCTGTACAGGTTCACCACGGCAAGGGGTCCAACCCCTGGCAGCAGACACTGTGCCAGACCCCCTCTGCTGTCACCTTGGTGGCTCCAGGGATTTCTGCACCCTGTCCTGGCAGCTCAGACTCACATTCAAAGGAGGAAACAGATGCCAAGATGACATGAGATCCTCTCTCTGAATACAGCTGGAGTAGGGAGGGGAATCAGGTTCTCTCTCAACTCAGTTTCTTTGTCTTTCGCAGGCATCTCCACACTGAAAAAACACTGGTGAAGGAGTGATCTATCCCACCTATATATACAGATATGAAATTCTTCTGGATAATCCCATTTTTCCTGCTGCAAGGTAGAGTCTTGGCTTAAAGAATAATGGTGTGGGTGAAGTAGGTCACATGTGCAAAGACCTTAACTTTCTGGAAATAGTTTCTTTCTATGGGCCATTTCCATCAGTATACACCAGCAGCAGCCTGGCTGAGCCATGAGAAAAGTTGCACCCCAGTTCCAGAACTGGGTTTCATTCCCATCTCCACTCTGTGTGTACGTCCTGTGCTTGGGGTTGGCCACGCTTATATGTTGGTTTCTTTGCAGACACTGAAGCTTTTCTGATAAAAAATGCTAGCTGTGCAAACTGTGTATCCAACCCAGCCTGATAAATAGGAATTTATGGCTGAAGGACTGCAGTCCAGAGTCAGATATCCCAGACTGGTCTTGGGGAGGCAACTCTTTGGTGAATTGTGGCACACAGAGCTGCCTCTCCATGGTGGGAGCTGGGGAATGTAGAAAGGCCCTATCAGCATCCTGGGGTCTTTGCAGCCCTAGTGCCCCACCTTAATGGGGTCTGCAGCCAAAAACTCTCCACTTCTCAGTGCATGAGATCAGGCTGTGCACTCAGGGCTGCGTTTTGCCTGCTTGGAGCGACATACTGGGCAACCCTGGGAGCGAAGGGGAAGGTCGCTTCCAGTCTGAAGGGCTGCAGTGAGTGACCATTGCATCTTTCTCTTTCCACCACAGCTGAGGCAGAGCACAGGTACCTCCCAACCACCCTGGCCAGCACACACGTGGACGAGCACACAGCAGGCGTCACCCTTCCACTGGGCTTGGAACAGGAACAGCTGGAGGAGCTGCTCTGGTTCTTCCGCAGAGAAGACCGTAAGTCCCGTTGGTGTTCCTGGGCTGAGACACAGTCCTTGGCTGTTAACTTTCCTGCCTAACAGAGATGCCTGAGGGCACTACGTAAGGATATGATTTACCCCAGACACACAAACCCTCAGTCTCACTTCTGGAATAAGCAGGCCATAGGTGAAGACAGGCAGGAGGCTTTGCTGAGATAGTGTCTCCTCCCAGAGTGGGGTTCATCCTCTTTCCAGGCAGAGCCTGCCAAGAGAGCAAAGGTCTCTTGTGATTTTGGTAGGGTGAGAGAGCAGATTGACATAGCAGCAGGTCAGCGCCATGAGGATCAACTTCAAAACCACAAAAATCAAGGACAGAGCCTCCTGGGTGTCCTCAGGAAACCCCTGGCCAGGCTCTGTGGGTCACACTGTGCTGTGCCTGCTAACGCTGCCTCTTTGCTTTCCCTCAGCCTCAACATGGAATTACTCTGTCCTTGCGCTTTCCCTTGCAACCATGATTTTGGGCCTTGTTCTTCTGACCATTAACATTGTGCGAAACAGGTGAGACAGGAAAATTTGAGAATCTTTTGGTTTGTGGTGGTGCCCTGAAACCCTCCCAGGCAAACAGACGCAGGGGTTTGGTAGGGCAGGACAAGCCCAGAGTGATGGGGAGAAGAGCAAAAATAAACTCCCTTTGAACCGTTTTTTGTTATAAAACCTTGCCTGATGCCTGCTCTCTTTGTCTTACTTGGAACAAGCCCCTTCTCTTCTCTGGGCCCTGAATCCAGTAAAGGTCTGTACAGCTCTGCCCAGCCCAGTTGGGAAGTGAGAGGGAAGTGATGATAACTGTGGCATGAGGTGCTCTCCCCTAAGTACAGGGACCCTGGAGCAGGTCTCCAGCCTTTCCCCATCCACATCCCCACACAGTTCCCCTGTTGCTGCACAACCCTGCAGCTGAGGAGCAACTCGCCGTTTGTTACAGCACGAAAACTTAGCTCTGTGTCAGTCAGAGCTGCCGTCTTCAGACGAGAGAAGAGCTAATGCTACCAGCCTGCCTCGCTCTCCCTCTAGTGATGGCTGGCTGCGTGCTGCTCCTGCCGTCAGGAGCTGGGTGCTCTCCAAGTGTGAATCCCACAGCTGTGTGTGCTCAAACACTTCGGAGCACTTACCTGGCCCAGCTCACCTGGTGGCGTTTGCCCATAAGCAGCTGGCGTGTTCCAAGGACACGGCGCAAATTGATGGCTGTGACCCTCACCAGGGTAGGTGCCCTCAGATGTGGGCTGGGCTTGCTGCTTCACTCCGTGTGTCCTTGTTGTGCCTTCCCTGCAGGAAAAGGAAGATCCTCGTGAACGGAGAAGCAGCACAAACCACACAGCAGGCTGACCTGGATGCCAAGCAAGCCCTGATGCCTGTGCAGGAATACAGCCCGGCCGAGCCACAAAAGCAGGAGCCAGGAGCCCAGGACCAGGGACCAGGGGACATCACGGTCCAGTGGAAGGACGGGACTGTCACATCCCTGTACACGGAGATGTCTGAGGAGGCCATATAGTGGCAGCTGAAGTCAGCCCATTTAGGCCTTAAGGAAGGTATTGGAATGTCTCAGTTCACAGGGATGCAAGTTTAAAAATGCAGTTTAGCCGGGGGAAAGAAAAGAGTGAAACAAGAAAGCAGTAGAGTTGCACCTCATGAAGGGGCCCTCGGGTCAGCTTCTGCCTGGCTGGTGTTCCCCCACTGCTCTCAGCTGCTTCCAGCCTTCCCTCCAGTGCCAGCTTCGTCTCCTCCCTCAGGTGCTGCAAACAGGTGGGAACTGAGCCAGGGAAGGAAGTGGGAAGCTTGGCCTGCAGTCAGTCAGGGAAAGCACCCTCACTTTCCATCAGGAAAACACCAACACTGAAGCTGAGGCATTTTTATTCTTTTCAGAATCCTCTTTATTAAAATACTTTTCAAAGTTGTTGATTGAAATGCCATATTGAATCTCTGTCAGTAAGGTCATATATATATATATATTTATATGGCTATATGTACAAATATACACATGGATATTTTACTCTGCAAAGTAACTGCAACTCCAGGGAGAAGCAGAACATTTAACGTGATAGAGTGCCTGAAATCAAACACCCAGCCCTTGGCCCTGGCTCGGGCACAGGTAGAGCCTGGTCTGGTCCAGGATTCCCTTTGTGTTCTTCACTGGGCACGCGTAGAAGCCATGAAATAATTTAGGACATTGTTGGAAATACATCAGTCTTTTAAATAAAGGCTTTTCAGACCATGTCCTTGTCAGCAAATTGTCTCCTTGCAAAGGCTTTGGAAAGGGATGCTATAGTGTAAAAAGTTGATTAAAAAAACAGCAGTTTTGGTGTGACTTAGCTTGATGTGTGGGTATCAGTTTCGGGTCACCTGAGGCCATTAAGCAGCTGAAACAGTATCTGCACCTTTTTTATCTGGATTTAAAAAAATAAAAATTCCTCTTACTTGTTGCTCAGTTGGGGACCTGTGGGACGAACAAGATGGATGCCTCCATGCTGGATTAATGATTAATGACTAATTCCCCCTTCCTGAGCTCCTGTAGCTGTGTGCCAGGTGCCCAAGCTGGCTGGCGGCTGTGGGGTTGGCCCTTGCCCTCCAATGGTATCCACAGCTCCAGCTCTCTGGGGGCTGCTGCATCCTCACAGAAAACTGAGCTGGCCCTGGTGCCAGTGGCTGAACAGGGTGCAAACACTGCAGCAGCACTGGGCAGGGGCAGGCAGAGTGATGCCACAGCCCACGTCGGGCCCTTGGCACTCTGCCTGCTCACCCAGTTGCCACTGCTGGCTTTGCCTCAGCAGGGAGACTGGGGCCACTGTCTGCCAGCGGCTGCTGCAGTGCCTGTGAGTCCATCATGGAAGGTCTCAGCCCCTGTGGAGCTGAGGGGATGGATGAGGGTCTCTCTCCTCCCTCTCTGCAGCCCACAGGGATGTGTCCTAAAATATCTTGAAGCCTTTCAGCAAGGTGAGCGTGGGAGCCTTCCTTTTGCTCTGAGCCCGCGAGGACTTGACGGTGACCAGCTTGGCCTGGGCCACCGAGGGGATCTCCTTGTAGTTGACAGTGGAGAGGGTGTTGAAGGTGCAGGTGGCCAAGCTGTGGTGGGTGGGCAGGGCCACCGGCGTGGCCACCGGTGGGCAGGGCCGCTCCTCGGAGATGAAGAGTGGCCGCACGGGCAGGTTCCACTCTGCTCGGCGCCGCACCTCCCGCACGGCCTCGTGGAACACGTGCTGCACACGGGTGAAGTCCTGGCATGCTGACACCTCATGGAAGAGGCACCCGAACCTGCTGGCGAGGGACATCCCTTCTGCTGAGGGCACCTGCCTGGTGAGAGGGGAGGGGATGGGTGCAGGATCCCTTGGGGCATGGCAGCCACCCGAAACAGGTGCAGGCAACAGATCCTGCATCCCATGCCTGCTTCCCAAAGAGCATCAGGGTAGCACCTGCCCATCCCTGCCCTGGGACAAGCAGGTACACGAATCCAAAAGAGTTTTGCCTTTCCCAAAATCCCAGAGTAACAGTCTCTTTGTGTCCCTGGGGAATCATGCAGCTTCCCCTGTCAGGGATGTGTTCCAGGGACCCGGGGGTGGGTGTGGTGACAGTGCACTGGGAAGCAGGGAGGAGGAGATGGGGCAGGTCCTTGCTGTGGGGAGGGGGATCCCTCCATCCTGGGAGCACGGGCGTTTCAGCAATGCACGTGACTCAGGGACCCGTGGGACCACAGAGCAGCACAAAAGGCCAGAAAAATATATTGGGCACATCCAGTCCTGGCAGTGGGGCTGGAACTAGGGAGCTCCAGGGAAAGGAAGGGCACGTCCAGAGGGGCTCCTCTGGCTCAAGCCCTGCCAGGGATGGTGACGCTGCCTCACCACTCAGCCAAAAAACATCCTACTGAAAATACCAGTGGGCTCAAAATAAACACATCAGCCCTTGGGCAGGAGAGCAGCAACTTCGGAGATGTGGGAGGATGTTGCAAATACTAATGGGGGTGGAATACCCATAAAGAAATCAGATTTGGGTTTTGCATCCCAGCTGGAGGGATGGGGGATCTGTGAGCTCTCTCCCATGGGGAACAGGCAGCCTTACCACATGCCTGGTACCTGTACTGCTCCATGTCCAGCTTGTTTCCCAGCAGGAGCACGGGGCAGCGGCGCTGGCAGCCCCCCGCGTGCAGGGCGAGCACCTCGAGGTAGCGCTGGCAGCCCTCGAAGCTCTTCCTGTCGTCGATGCTGTAGACAACAAGGAAGGCGCTGGCCCAGCACAGGTAGCGCTCGCAGTTCCTGGGACCATCCTGGGGGTGAGAGGAGTGGCTGAGCTGTGGTCCTGTCATGGTCAAGCCATGGTCCAGCTGGTCATCGCCCCCCAATGCCTTACCTGGTCAGCAGTGTCCATCACCTTCAACAGCACAGGCTGCTGGTCCACCAGCTCCTCCAAGGAGTAGGTGTCCTCTGCAAGGAGAAGGGTGATTGTGAGGGTGGGCTGGCACATCCTGTCTTCTTCAAAGCCAAGCAAAGCCCAGGATGCTTGGGACACCACAGAAAAAATTTGAGCCCTGATGAGGAGCATCCTCCACCAATGCCTCCCACCTTGCTCCTTCCTGAGAGAACATTATTTTGGGGTACTGGTGGTGATGTTGCTGAGCAAGCCTGGCTAGGAGTGCTTATTTCTCCTCACGTGCTGCAAGCGTGGGCTCCCACAGGAGAAGGAGGGAGGGGAAGGAGCTCGTCACAACAATCACTGCACCCAGGGCTTGGCCCTTATCTAAAAGCCATGGCCTGGTGAGATAAAGCGAGCTGGGGACTTGACATGGGACTGTTTCCCAATAAATCAAGCAAGAGGAACAGTCCTTTTTTTTGGAAGGAGGACAGGCAGGGAGAGCCGTTGAGCCATTCCCCCAGGAGAAAGATGCTTTCTTTGGGCCAGCTTTTAACGGATGTGTTTCGGAAAGGTTTTGACGTGGGAAGATGAAACCACGTTCCCAAAAATATCCGAGGAAGAAAGGATTTATCCTTCTTTCTAAGAGTCACTAAATTATTAGGGGCTGGAGCTTGTTCCTGGACAAGGTCCATATCTCCCTAATGTCCCCAATAAATCATTTATGAATCTTCCCCACAGCCTGGAGTCAGGCCTAGAAAAATAGTTATTAATTACACAAATGAGTGGAAAAAAAATGCCCAGAGCTGCTCACTGCAAAACTTAGCCCCAGGGTTGCCTGCTGTGCACCCATCCTCATTCCCTCAGCCTTTCCCCTGCTCAACAGACATGAGATGCTCCTCCAAGAGCCCCAATAATTCAGCTTTTGGTTTTTTGGGGGCAACGCGAGGAGCCAATGTTTCCTGTGGGATATTCCCCTGGAGAAGGCGTGGCCTTCACCTGTTTTCACAGATGGTTTTGGGTCAAATCCAGCCCTTTTTGCTATTTTTTTATATAATTTTGGGTTGGTTGGGTTTTTTTCCCCCTTACATGCCACACTCATGGGAAACGCCGGAGATGGGAAGGATGCTCCACGGGACGAGAACGCATCTTACCCAAGTTGGGATCATATTCACTGATGAACCTCTTGGTTAGAAACTTCACGGTCAGAGCTGCAGGAGGTGAAAGAGGCAGGTGAGGCAGGTGTCCCCTCACGTCCCCCGGCAGCTCCCCGATGCCCTGCCCTGCCCGTGGCTGCGGGTGCCCGTCTCACCTGACTTGCCGGCCCCTCTGCACCCCAGGATGGCCACGTTGCACTCGGGGAGGGGACTCTGGGGCGGCCGCTCGCCGCTGGTTCGGGGTTTGCCGAACATCGAGGACATCCTCGGTCCTGCGGGAGAGAGCGGGGGACGTGGAGCGCCCGCTGCCAACGCCGGCTGGGGACCTTCTCACTGCCTGGCTCGGGCAGCAGCACCAGGGTGGGAGATCCCCTCTCTTCCATCCGCATCCTGGAGCCAGGCTGGCTGGCATCCTCATCCCACAGTGGCGGCCAGCACCCCACCCAAAGAGAAGGACCCCTCAGCCCTCTGCCTACCCATCACACCCCAGAAAGAGAAGAGAAACGCAGCCTCCCACCTTAAAACGCACGGCCGGAGGGGACGCGGGGTTCTCCGGGAGCGCGGGGCCGGGGGAGCAGCGGCCCCTGCACGGCCGGGGCTGCGATGAATGAGGCAGGCGGAGGCGAGCGCGGCTCCCGCTGCTCGGGCTCCAGCCAAACTCCTTGTAAGGAAAGCTGCCACGCCGCGGGGCTGGACACGCTGTCCCGGCCACCCCGAGGACAGTCCCCCCGGCGGGCCACACGCTGGCACCCCGAGTTCCCTCGGCTTCGGCCAGCGACCCCCGGGTCCGAAACCCGCCGTGCCTCGGCTTGGTGGCCACCTCGCCATGTCCCGGCAACTTTTTGAGCCCTCAGCTCCTTGCCGTGTCCCCAGCAAGCCGAAGCCTGGTCGCTCTGCCCTGGCTGAGGCCGGCACACTCATCACTCCTCCGGCAGGCAGGAGCAGCACCCGGAGCTGCCTGTCCAGCCACCCTGCGCACCACCTGCGCGGCTCCTTCGGATGCAATTAAGCACAGACACTTTCTGCTGCCGGCAGAGGCTTTCGAGGGAGAAAAATACCCTTTTACCACCCAAAAGACTCGGTCCCAAGAGGAAAAGGGAGCCCGGGGAGTACTCACCAGTGCCCGCACCAATCCATCAGCCGGCACCCAGTGGCTCTGAGCCTGAGTAGGTGGCGGAGGCTGAAGTCAGCGTTGTCATGGCGATCACAGCCATTTGGGATAGGGCTCAGTGCCCGGGACCACAGGATACGGCCCCTGGGCCGGCCCCGAGGGACTGCGGGAGGGGCCACCGCCGAGGCTGGGGGGCGAAGGCTGCTCCGTGGATATGCGGGGCTGCTGCGCCCTTGGGAATATTGCCCGTTAATACAGGCAGGATATTTTTAAACTCTCCCAAAATAGTCTGGGAGTGTGGAAGTCCCTGCAAGCCCCAGGGATGGGGAGGATGGGGATCACAGGGATAACTCCCCTGTGGGAAGCAGAGCCCCTCTGAGAACCCTGACCCCAGACCCCCTTTGGACACAGGTCTAGGGTGCTTAAAAGCAATTGGACTTTAACATGGTATTTTAAGCTGGGTATCCATGAGGATCAATGACAGTGGTGCAAGTGCAAAACTCTCCCCTTCTCCCCTAAACTCAGATTTTTCGGGGAACCTGCTGGGGCCATGACCTTGAGGTAAGAGCTTTGCCATCATGCACTGCCCTGAAAGTTTCCAACTGCTGGGATGAGGGGGTTAAGGCAGGAGCAAAAATAGACCTTCAACAGGATGGGCTGCTCAGGTTAAATTATTCATCAAAACAAAACACCAGCTGCAAACTAATCACAGGTAATGATGGGGAGATCCAGGAAGGAGCCCCTAAGTGAGCCCTGTTGTCAGCCTTCCTTGGCACATCACAGCAGAGCTGAAATGGGATTTCTAGCCAGAAAAAGCTATGATTAGTGCACAAACGAGTGATGTGCCACAAATAACACTTTTCCTCACTGTCAACCTCTGTGTCAGTAAACAGGGGTTTATCTCTTCCTACAGCCAGGTATTATTGGAAGCTGGGCAAGCCCTGAGGCCAGAGGGGAGGTTTTTTGGTGAGGAGAAGTTGCTGCACTTCCTTTTTCTCACCACGAGATCCTCAGGTGAAGCACAGGCTGGCTTAGGGCTCCTTGCAGCTGGGATGGATGTTGCAGATGCTGCTGCCCTGGAGAGGGTCACAAAGGAAGGTCTCTTCCTGCCCATGGCAACACTTGAGAAACAGCCAAGCCCCTTTCCCATGGCCGAGTTGGGTGGCAATGAGATTTGGTGATGTTGTTTACCTCCCTGGGTTGTAAAATCCAAGTTTTAAGGGAAAAAATAATAGTGTGGCCATATGCTCTTCCCAGCTATGCAAGTGTGTTGCCCTCCACAGGCTGGGGACCATTCTTTTATGGCATCACAAGGAGGATGCCAGAGAGTGGAGAGAGTTAAACCCGGTTTCCCCTGAGTGGCTGGGCATACTCCATGGGATGATCCAGGCACCTCCGCCGTGCCCAGCGCTGGCTGGTGACACTGGAACCCTGCCTGAGTTTGGGTGGGCAGCTGAGCCTGGTGGATGCCTTTGAAGGGCCTCGGTCACGAGCTCAGCTATCTTTAGCCCAAGGTATTTATATTACAAGGCCACTGGGCAGTGTTGCAAAGACATCAAAAGGTGGAGAAGGCCGGAGGGGGCTGTGCAGGGGCACAGCACAGAGAGGCATTGGGTGCTTCCCCCACCCCTGAGAGCTGCTGAGGTCCCGGGTGAGGATGACCCCGGAGGAGGAAGGTTCCCAGGCAGGGCCCCCGGAGCGGGTGTGTATCCGGGTGGAGGAGCAGTCATTCTCGGTGGAGAAGACCTTGCTGGTGGAGAGCAGTGAGTACTTCCGTGCCCTCTTCCGCTCGGGCATGAGGGAGAGCACGCAGGAGGAGATTGGGCTGGGCGAGCTGAGTGCAGCTGGGTTCCTGGCCATGCTGCGGGTGCTGGCGGGCGAGAGGCCCATCCTTGGCAGCGAGGAGACCTTCCAGGCAGTGGAATGTGCTGCCTTCCTGCAGGTGAAGCCCTTGACCAAATACCTGATCCACTCCATCAACTCTGACAACTGCATCCTGCTGTACCAAGCCGCTGCCATATTCGGCCTCCTGGATCTCTTCCACTGCGCCGCACTCTACATCAGGGACAGCTACGCTGAGCTGGAGGAATACCTGGACTGCCTCTCTGATGACCTGCTGGCCTATGTGGAAGCCCTCCTACCCAGCACCTTCGTGGCAGTGGGAGCCCACACACCCACCTTTGAGTTCTTGGAGGACCTCTCCAGAACCATCTGCTACCTGGATGAGGAGACCAACACATGGAGGACCCTCTCCTGCCTTCCGCTGAGTGCCAGCACATTCCTAGCCGGCATGGCAACCATGGATAATAAGATCTACATCGTGGGTGGCGTCTACGGGGCCAACAAGCAGGTGGTGGAGAGCAGCTTCTGCTACGATGCTGATGCCAACGCCTGGAGCAAGTTCCCCAGCCCGCACCAGCTGCGCTATGATGTCAGGCTGGTGGGCCACGAGGGCTTCCTCTACGCCATCGGCGGCGAGTACGAGAAGATCTCGCTCAAGTCTGTGGAGAGGTATGACCTGGCCTCCAACACCTGGACTTTTGTCTCTGACCTTCCGCAGCCAAGCACGGCAGCGCCCTGTGCCCAAGCCTTGGGGCAGATCTTTGTTTGCTTGTGGCAGCCACTGGACACCACTGTCATCTACGAGTACGAGACCCAGCAAGACGCATGGCTTCCTGTCACCGAGCTCAAGCGGCACCAGAGCTACGGGCACTGCATGGTGGCCCATCGTGACAACCTCTATGTCATGCGCAACGGCCCCTACGACGACTTCTTGCGTTGTGTCATCGACTGCTTCAACCTGACGTCGCGGCAGTGGAGTGCCCTGCCCGGGCAGTTCATGAACAGCAAGGGAGCTCTCTTCACTGCCATTGTCAGGGGTGACACCATCTACACCGTCAACAAGATGCTGACACTCCTCTACTCTGTGGAAGACGAGACCTGGAAGCAGAAGAAGGAGCGGGCAGGTTTCCCACGCAGTGGCTCCTTGCAGACCTTCCTCCTGCGGCTGCCGAGGCGTGACCATGACATCGCAACGTAGCTGGTCCCTATTCCATGTCAGGATGCTCTCCTTGCACATGGACTCAGCTCTGCACTCACTGCTCCCCTGGGCTCCTCCTCCACAGAACCATGCTCAGGACCAGGGATGCATCATGCTGGACCTTGGAGGTGATATTAGACCCTGCCAGAGGGAAAGGGCAGCTGCTGCATCTTCCTGCCCTGCATGGGCACAAAGTCCTGTCAGCTGTGAGCTCAGAAGCCAGCCGTGTGCAGGACATTGTGTCTTCTGCAGAGGACAGATACCACAGAGGTGCAAACAAGGGATTTATTTATTCTGACTGCACTCTGAGGGTGTGCAGCATTCCACCTCCTCTCTGCCTCGATGGGAAATCATTCATTACATGCTGGAATTAAAAGGAAAGCTATAGAAAAGCTCCTTATTACTGTGTTTTTCATTACTCTTGGGGTTGGGGTCTTTTTCTCCCGTGCTTCTGAAGGAAAATACCTCCTAATGGGGATCTATGTCAGGACTCACTCCTGCCCCTGAATGCTTTTTCAGCTGCAGCTCAGTTTCAGAGCCATATGGTTCCCACGCAGCCCCACACTCCCCTGGGAATTCTCTGTGGCTGCAGCAGGGTCCCGGGAGGAGGAGGGGAGATGACTGAAGGAAAGCAGCTCCTGGGCATCAGGTGCTTAATGTGCCAAGAGTTTTCTGGGACCTGGGAACCATCAATCACCCCCCCAAGCCCCAGCACAGACCTAACAGGGTGGCAAGTGCTTGCTCTCACCAGAGACTTGCTTAAGCCAAGTCAGGGTCTTTTGAGGACATGGCAAAGCTTGGAAGCACAGAGGGCGCCGAAAGGGCAGGAGGGGGAGGGAGCGGCACCATTCCATGGTGATACCAGGCTTGCAGAGCTCCACAGCCTGAGGAGCTGTTCCCATTAGATGCCACCACCCTGTGTTGAGGGTTGACAGCCCTCAACACCAGCTCTGGGGATGGCTGGGGAGCACAGAGCTCCCCTTTGTGATCACAGGGACCAGGACAGCAGCAGACCCAGCCCTCAGCTCAGCTGGTGTCCCATCCATGGGGCAGGCTTTGGGCTGCCTGTGCTGTCCAGGCCGGGAGGGAGAGGAAGGCAATACCAGCTGGGATGCCTCAAATACTTCCACTACTGATCCCCGCCAAGTTCTCAGCATTTTCAAAACAGTTCCCGCATTTGAGAATAAACCCACTCAACGCAACCGCAAACCAAAACAAACCAGAAAACCACAGCCTGCACCCACAGCCAGATGGAAAATCACTGGATACACCTTGTCCCCATTTGCTCTCTGCCACTGGGTCAGGCCACCACCCTGATGTCACCTGTGACGGGACTGCTGCCGGTGGAGCTGCAGGTCTGGTGGTGGCACAGGGGAGGCTGGGGACACAGATAGACCCGTCCCAGCTCTGCACTGTGGGCACTGTGAGCTGAGCAGCACTGCACTCCCCAGGCGAACTGTTACGGGAACCCATCAAACCAAATCATTGTCCCCTTCCCAGACAAAGTCAATTAACATCTCACATTGTCTTCTCCTCAGAGCAGCACATGGAAACACGTTGCTGTAAAACAATTTTAAGTTGAACAAACAGCTTAAACATCCATTAAAATAAAGTTAAAATAATTCTGTTACTAAAATATTTATGTTGGGCTCTTGTGGCCAGCCCTGGACCACAGAACTTGGCAGGCTCACCCCTTCCCTCCAGCTCTGACACCAAGTGATACAACCTCCTCCCCACCTCCACATGCTGCTTTTTGACAGGGGTTTACAAAGATATTTGTCAACAAAATGCAAAAGGTTTTAAGATTTTAAGTGTAGCACTTGAGGGAAAGTGTGAGTCTTGGCAGGCAGCTGAGTGTGGCACAGATGATCCCAAGAGCCATTTATTGCATCCATCAATCCATTCTGTGATCCAGAAAGTAACACAAGATAATTTTAGGTGCAAACGGAGGAAAAAGGATACATTTCTTACCTCTGCAAGAAACGATGATCCAGGACCAAGCAAATCACTAAGGAGTGTGAGAAGCTGCTCAGCTTTTGCACAGTGAGTTGGCACAGTGCTGCCAGTGTGCTTTGCTCCCCCAGGATTCAGCACCACTGGCACCAGCACAGCACCCTTATCTTCCCTTTTCCATCCTCACGGTGTTTGCTCCGCCAAAGATCACAGTTCGAGGTGATGCAATCTGCCTAATCACAGTTTAACCTTTTGCAAGTCTCGTTTTTAAGGTGACATCATCTTGGCAAGGGGGAATGTAAGGAAAAGCTGTCTGTAGATGGACTTGCCTTATAAGGGCCGTATCAAAAATAAAAGCTTGTATAACCAAGAGAAAGCAGGAGGAAAAACAGGGCTGGGAGTTCCAAGAAGAGCCTGTGAGCTCCCCAGGAATATCTCCCTAGGTGCCACATTATCTGTTTCAGTGCCGTTAAAGAAGAGAAGGAATAAAGCATCCTTGGGGATGGATGGGTCAACTCCCCCAAAACCTGGATGCCAAGTTTCCTTGTTGCATCCAGGCAAGAATGAAGGCAACCATGGAGAGCTGTACCCTTCTGTTGTTGTCTGGCACCCACCTGGAGATCCAGGGAGAAGGGACAGCACGTTGCACTTGGAGATTGTTTGGGAGGATACAATGGAAAAATGGTATGAATGCAACTAAGGATTTTCTCTGCTGGGTTGTGCCAGTTGGCATCCTGACAGAAAAAGACAAACATGTTGCAGAAGAACCCCCCCAAGCATCTTTACTCAAATAAATTACATCTGTATCTAATTCACAGGAAAATAACATGCTTTATGTGAAAACACTGTTCCACTGCCAAGCCAAGACACACATGCTGTACAGTGATCTGAATCTCCCATTCTCTGTCCTTCAGTTACATACAGAAATTCCCTTGGGTATCCAGATGTTCCTGATACTGACATTCATGCTTCACTTCATTTGGAGCCACTGTCTTCACAATTTCGGGAAGCATCCCCTGAATTTTCCTGATTTGGGCAGAGCATGAGGGCAGTGAGCAGTTCCCCATCTCTCTGTTCTGATTTCATGAAGTTGCCTGAGGACAAACCTTTGCCTCCACCATTTTTCATTGCACTGGATAAACCTCATGCATTTTATAGCAAGGGCAGCTTGTTTTCTTTCTTTACCCACATGGAACTGTGTATTTTCCTCACATTTCTGGTTTAAAAGGAGAAGCTAAGGTGATCAAAGTGGATTTCAATTACAATATTCAACCATGACTAAGTCAGCTGAGACTCTTGCCAGGCCAAGACCAACACATGTTCCTGCAAGAGCTTTCAGATTTTAGGAAAACAATTTCTTTTGTTGATTTATATAATCTCTTAAGAATCCCCATTTGATTGTAACTGAAAACATGACACCCATCATCCCAGGTGGAGGGAGAACTCTCTGGTTTGGGTTTTGCAAAAATCTAAGCCGAAGGCGGTTTGGATCTTCTTTCATCTAATCTGAACAGCTGAGATGATCAAGGGTGGGGATGTGTGGGTGAGGAGATAAACATTCCTGCTATGCAGTCAGTGCCTGAATGACAAACAGTGTTATGATGGATGTCCATAAAATGAGACACCAAGGCAGAGCTGTGAAGGTCTGTGTCTGGTGCTTCCAGGGGTGGGGTTGGAGCAGCAGAATCACTTGAGTCCTTCTGGTCTGGTGTGGAGAGGGGAGGCTGTGACTGCTCCAGGATGCTGCTCAGTGGGTTTTCATCACAAGCTCTTCCAGCGCCCGCTCCCTCTGATTCCCACAAAGCAAAAGAACTTCTTTGATTTCATTTTGCTGGAAGCCCATATCATTGAACTGAGCCAACAGATGCAAGAATTCAGCTGCCTGGAGGAAGGAGAAGAGAGGAATGATCTTATCATGGATGGATGTATTGTGAGGTTGCAGCAGAAGCAGTGCTGTGGGACAAAGATCTGGCCGGGTTATATCACTGTGATAGCAGATCAAGAGCACACATATCCTGGTAGCTTTGAAACTTCATAAATAAGAAATATTTAATAAAGTCAGCCTCTAGCTTCACTATTCCTTATAATATTTATATCAATTCCATGCAGTGTTTACCTGCATTATAAAGACAGCAGGGAATGGCAGTGAGCACAGCTGGAATTCATTTGTCCTGCTCCCCCTCTTGCTCAGGCTGGGCCCCAGCACCACAGCATTACCCGGATCTATGTCCTTAATAAATAAACCCTTCCCTGACACAGAGACCTGGGCACCCTCCCACTGCCACTGCCCTAAGGAGCAGTGACACGGCAATCCTACAGACAATCCTACAGACAATCCTACAGACAATCCTACAGGCAATCCTACAGGCATTGGCATCCTGGCAAACACTGCCAGCCCAGATTTCATGCAGTTCTACCTCCCCAGGTTCTTCATTACCCCCAGGGGGAGACTGATGATGGAGACAAATGCCCAGTTCTCCATGGCTCTCCTCCCTGGGGGTAGAAGGGAGAGCTGGCAGGGCGGGAGAGAGCCCTGAGTGCTGGTGGGCTCGGGACAGGGGATTCCCTGTGTAGGGGCTGAGTGAGCATCGTGCTGCACAACAGGGTGAGAGGAAGGGTGGAGAAGAGTGAAGGAGCAGATCTCCTCCCCCAGGGGGTCCTTATGATGACACTGCCCCAGAGGTGTGACCCTCCATGAGGGTGCAGGAGGGCTTGTGGAGGCAGAGGGAAGCATGCAGCCCACTGAAAAAGAGAGCCTGGAGGACACAGCACAAAGGGCTGGGCTGAACCATCCCATTCTGACCTTTTTCTCCGAGTACTGGAACATTTCCATGGCTTCCTCCACCTGCCCTTCCTCATAGCCCTGCTTCAGCAGCCGGTCACAAGCACCCAGGTAGCTCAGGAACTGCAGAGGAAGACAGTCAGGTTAATCCAGCCTTGCAGCATGGGGAGCAAGGCCAGTCAGAAGCCCCCTTGCCACCTCCCAGGGACACAGCACGGGGGGGACATGAGCCACCACCACCTTGCCAGTTCCCATCTAATGCTCAGCCAGGGTGGTCTGTCTGCAGGATTCCCAGTGGGAGACAACATCTTGGTCCCCCTTCACACTGCCAGGGTGGGAATGGTAACAAGGTGGAGGGAGGACAAGGAGCAAACCAAACGTGTGAACATGTGAGATGCAGAGTGATGGCCCCCAGGCTGCAGGGCGAGGCAGAGCCTGTCCCGATGGGATGACTTCACTCAGCTGACCCTGCATCCCTTTGATGCGCCGGGGTTCAGGTGCCCGTGGGTTTGCTCCAGGGTCCGAGTGCAAAACCCACACCAGGGCAGACCTGTGTGCTGTCATTACTGAAAGTATTAACAGTTATTTTTGGCTTTCCTTGTTGTTCTTGGAGTGCTGACAGCACAATTCCCAGCAGCATCTTTTAAATACTGCGAGAATCACTCTCCGTCCAAAACCATGGGACTGGCAATAATAAATGTGCTATACAATAGCAGGGGGAATAAAAACATCCCACAGGTGTCTCCAAAGCTTCTTCATCCAAGGAGAAGCTGATTGATCTCTCCCCAGATCCACCAGTGCACAGACCTCCACCCTCCTCAGCACTGCCATAGACAGGGAGAAGGACTCAGTGAAAGGCCATAAAATATGTGAAAAAGACAACAAAGTCTCTCAAACATTGAGTTTATCTATTTTAGCTGAACAGTCGAGTAGGGATTTTCAGAAATGTCAGCCCTAAGGAGTCCAGTAACTCAGAAAGGAGACAGTCACTTGTCATTGGCATTCCTCACCTCATGTTATATCCCTGGTTACCAGGCTAACGACAACCCCAAATCATTGCTGTATTTTCTTCCCCTGTTGTGGCAGAACAGCCACTCACCCACATAACACAGACAGTCCTGGCAGCCTGGTCAAGCCCAGCGTGAAGTTGGTGCCTTTGTCAACTCAATGTTTTTTATCACTAAAAATATTTATATATA
>WEKY01016249.1:393050-405676 GCA_013390045.1 Picathartes gymnocephalus
ATATATATATATATATATATATATATCTCCTCAAGATGAAACAAAAAGAGTTTTCTTAATACTGACCAGCTGCAGCCTTTGTCATGTCTCAGCTCACATGTACATTGAGGGCTCCATGGATCACTGATACATTTTGAATTGATCAATGATCATTGATCAAAATGCAATGGTGCCTTTTTGGCCATGCCATCCCACATGATGAACCTCTGGCATGCTGGGGAAACTAATCCTGCTTGAGCCTTTTAGAGAAGTTCATCCACCAAAATTAGGAAAGCACTGCTTCTAAAGAAAGCTACAGAAGGCCTTGCCTTCTCTACCAGGGTGGGCTCTGCCAGTTTCATTTGACACTGCAAGGAAGTTGAGCAATTTTTGGCTACCATCTGGTACTTCAACCAATCCTCACAGTTGAAGTAGTCATTGCCACACATCGAAACCTTGTGTATCACCAGCATGCAATAAAGAGCACCCACAGGTCTTCTTTTTAACTTCAGCTGGAAAATATTTTCCAGGAAGATTTAGACTAATTTGGTAGTTTAGTACTTGTAAAAGATGCATGAGGGGTCAGGCTTTATCTTGGCTGCATTGGGCATATATGGGAAAGATGGGAACTGCCAGTGAAGAAGGCATGGGATAGAAGGCAGACCTTGTCTTTTGGTGCAGTAATCTCTTCTCATGGGGAATGGGAGTCCCTGTGTTTATGCAGAAGGGAGCAGCCTGTACCCGTTTCCATCCTTAATAAGATGCACTGTTTCTACATCTTGAAGCCAGCAGTTGCTACAAGACACCCTCACGTGAAACAACATGGACTGGGCTCTGCCCATCTCTCTGTGCCTGGAGGAAACCTCTATGGATTGAAGACATAAAGCTTCCCTTCCCACCTCAGCTCGCCTGAAACTCCAGCGAGCTCTGGGGGGCTGGTCCAGCCGGGGTGAGTAAGGAGGGAGCCGGAAGCTGCAGGATGACTCAGCCACAGAGCAGCTCTGTGCACCAACCAGGCGGGTGAGAGCTGGCCCAGCCAGCCGAGGCAGCTCCCAGGGGAACGGGGAGGAGACTGGCAGCCGACAGCAGCTGCTTGGTGCTGTGCCTGCTCATGCCCTGCCAGGATCTGCTCCTGCTCCCTGGCTTGACAGCCCCATAGACATCCCTCTTGCTCAGCTGCGATTTAGCCCCTTCTCTCTCTGCGAGAGCTACTTGGATAATTTAGCCCTAAAATCCTCTGCTGGGATGGGCAGGTCCAGCCCCAAGTTTGCCACGGGAGTCAGAGCCAGCAGCCTCCCTCATGTCATGGATGCTCTGAGCCCACCTGGAGCATTGTGACATCCATCTGGACAAGCAGAGACATTGGGAATGAGGATGCAGCACAGCAGGCAGGGATGTACTCACATACCAGGGGTAAGAAGAGGCTGCACGTTAAGTATTTTCAATAAATTCCAGGTTATTATAGAGGGTTCTTCAGGAAAAGAGCTCACGCACCCTGCTGCAATACTTGCATGGATACCCTGCTTGCTCCAACACAGGGAAGTTGTGTTTTGGAGAGAGCCCAAGCAAATCTCCAAGGTATTCCTACACTCTCACTCTGACAGGATGAGCCATGGCAATAATCACATGAATCCAACAGCTGGGAAAAATGATGTGCAAAAAGTTTCCATATATGGGGGCAAAATTTGTACCTCAAAAGGACATGATGCTTCACACAACAGATTGAACAGATAACAAAGCCAGCTGTGATTATGCGCTGAAAAGCTGAAGGCGACCCATTGCTATTTTATTACAGAAGAAGTGTAATCTCATGGAAAACCCTGCCAGCTGTGGTCTGACACCAAAGTGGAAAGCCAAGGTCCCCAAAAATCCACCCCAAAGAAGACAGCCATCACCTTCTCCATGAAAATCAAGTTTTCCTTTACGTAACGTTTCTCACAGTGCGGTGTCAGCTCCACCAACCTGACTTAAGCTTTGCCTTCCTGTCTTCTGGAGGGTGAGGATGGCTTTCTGGGTGGGGTAGCCCAGGGCTATGACGGGCTCGATCAGGTCTCGCTCCTCTTGGCTCAGTGCAGAGAGCAGGTCAGCCGAGGAATCTGGCTGGGATCTGTGGCAGCTGAGAGGTCGTCCAGGTGTGGAGGCAGGGGGGAGGCAAGTGTAGGGGCTAAGGGACTGCAAGGAAAAAAACAGATGGTCTTACTGCTCTGGGTCATGAAATGAGGTGAAACAACCCAGGTTGAGGCAACGCTTCTGAATGCTGGTGGTAACCTTGCTCTCTCCAGAAGAGGAAAATTCTCATACAAGGAACATCAAATGGGCATCAATTGAGACTGGACTTAATTAAATCCAGGCTCAGCTATAGATACAGGTCAGAGAAGAGTACTCAGGGTGGGTGTTGTAGAAATACACACAGGCATTTAATCTTTCCTTAATTACTCTATGTCAAATGCAACTGCAGATAAATAACCTGGTCATTCATGTGTCTGATGGTTTTATTGCAGGTTTTCAGCAATTTATCTCCTAAATTTCTCTCAAGCAGCTGGATTAGATGGAATTTCTTAAAAGAAGGGTGCAATTCAGATTTAAGGTGACAGAGTATTATTTATTCCATCCTTTCACATCACTTTCTCTATCACTAAATGACCTGTATTTCTAGTAGGACTATGAAGTCCAAAGTTTCCTAGAAAAGACATAAGGACTGTAAGGGGACATTTCCTCTAAATCCCACTTATATCTGTTAGAATGGGATAATGTAGCAAAAAGAGGACAAAACCCTCATATTTCACTCTTTGCTTAGTGTTCCAATTGAAAATCCCTACTTGGGGAAAACACGGATGTTTTGGACAGAGCAAGTAAATGTGCACCCAGAAAACTTTTCAGCCTCAGTGAAAAAATCAAACCCTTTCTTCGCTTCTTGTGAAAACTTCAGCAATTCCTCATGGGTCCAGTGCTTCCAAAGCCCCATTTCTGTTCTTTTTTGCTGGCCTGCCCCACCAAATGAGACCAATTCGATGCCCTCCACCTCCCTCCTCTCTCAGCAATGAACAAAGGCCCACCAAAGGAAGCTGCTCACCGGTACCGTGGGTTTGTGCTGCTTGATGGGAGGGATCGGTGCGGCTGTGGCTGGAGGAGTTGGCAGAACGGACCCCAGCTGGGACACGTCCGGATCGGGCCCGTATTTGACGCTGCGGTTGGTGCCGAGACACTGCGGGAGCAGCCGTGGCACCGGCATCCCCCTGCTCCCTGTGGCAGCTCTGTTCAAAGGATACACCAAAGCAGCCAGCTTCCTCCTGGCGGCTTCCAGCTCGTTCTTCATGTTGTTAAATATCACCATGGATCTTCTCTGCTTGATGGGGTCTGGGCTGGCTGGGCTGTGGACATTGTTCTCGGGCGAGGGCTCCAGCAAGCCGGGCGATGTCTTTGGTCGCGTCTGGTAAAAGCCGGGGCGTGAAGACACACTTCTCTCAGAGCTTCTCCTCCTGGAGAAGAGCGTTTCATCCTTGTCATTCTCTTCCCAAGAGGTTGAGGAGTACTCATCATCCGAGTACTCACCCTCGCCTGAGTGCCAGGTGTCACTCTCGGTGTCGGACAGGGCCGCCCTGCCCTTGCCGTGCCCGTAGGAGCTGTCGGCAGCGCTCAGGCTGATGGAGCGCCGCACCGCCCCGTCCCGACCCCGCCCTCCGGAGCTGTCGGCGGCGTCCACCAGCAGCAGCCAGCACGGGGGAGCCGTGGGGACGACCTCGGAGGTGACCCCATGGCAGGAGGTTTGCTGCTGGGAGGCCACCTCCACCCAGTACAGCACTTTCCTTTCCAGCGAGAAGTCGTGCTGCGGAAGAGCGAGAGGCATGCGGTGAGGACATGTGAAACCAGACCACGTGGCATGGAGCAAACCATCCACTCCACGAGGCATCTTAAGGGCTGCAGTCTCCCCATATCAGCTCCTATTTCCCTGAGCGTTAGGGCTGGCTGTAGGATTGGGCAGTGCCAGCCTCATCTCTATAGGGAACCCTCAAATCTACACTTTAAAATATTCTATCTGTGAAGTCCTTACTATTGTGAGTTGCACCTACAATTCTTTGGAAAAGTGTTTTATGCTTGGAGGTGTTTGTGTCACCTTGACTGTGGAAGGCAGGAGTGTGCCGACATCCCAGTTTTAGGCAGCTGCAGAGGCACTGCATCCAGCCACAGGCTGCCCTGGGTTGGTGGCAGAGTTTGTTTGTGACCCTCATTAGCAGCGCTTGGCAGAGCCACTTCAGGCACAGGGGCTCAGAAGCCACCAAGAGGGGAGATGCCACCTCGGGCAGAAGCAGAACCAGCCATGGGATTCTCTAGTGGCGCCAAGGTCTCCACTGGTCCCCAAACAGAGTTGTCATTTCCACATAGTTCAGCTTAAAATATAAGTGTGTTTGTGACTGAAATCTGAGGGTTTTCCTGGAACAAACAAGACTTGCCCGTCCCAGAGCTCTCCAAACAAGGTCTCCTCCTGACAGGCAGGCAAGTACATTCACAGCCCAGGAATGCTGTTTTTACTGTTCCTGCCACTTGGGTCAGCTGTGGACCTAAATCAGCTTCCCTGAGGAAAACACCCTCACGTCCCTCATAAGGATCAGCCTGGACCAACAGTACAATGGCTTGGCCTCAAAGGGGAGCATCAAATCATCCCCAAATAGGGAGAAACATGGCGTAATTTTGTGTATATATATACTATCTATATGCTGCCAGCACAGGTAGTGTTGCCTGCTGGTAGATTTATTGGTAAATATTTAACAAATATTATTAATAAATTAGACAATGATAACTTCAGATAGAAAACAACCCCGAAGCAGAGCCTGAAGTTTGTCTTCCTGTTCCAGAAAGACCTAACCCTCCTGCTTGGGAAGGATTTTTAAAAAGCAACCCCAAACCAACCCCACATCACTGCCACACACTACAAATCATCCTCACCTCGTCCCAATACTGCTGCAAACCAGCCAGTGAAGAGGAGATCAGTTAGAAGGTTGCCCTTCCCTTCTTTCATAAGAGAACACTGCTGACATCCCTTTGAGCATCCCCCAGCAGTGACCCAGCTGTGGACTCACCATGGTGCTCATGAGGATGTCGGTGCAGTCAGGGAGCTCGATGTCTGGGGCAGTGACTAAAGTGATTTCTTCCTCTGAGTCCCCACCGAGGCTCATGGCCGTCCGGAAGGGAACTTCATCCAGGTAGTTCATTGCTGCTGCCTGATTTCTTGCTGCTGGAGGAAGGGAAACAGAAACTGTAAAAGGGAGGACTAGCATCTCTTAAGTTGGCTGGAAGGAGAGAAAGATGAGCTGTTTCAAGTGCCAGCTGGGTAAAAACAGATTGGCAAAATCTTAATTACGAACACCAGGAAGCTTTGTCTGAACTAACCTTTGCTATTCTCAGCTTGAGCCAGCAGGACCTGAGCAAGCTTATGGCTTCCTTTGGCAGAGATCCTGAGCATTTTTCTCCTCCATGCTGCTTCCCATCCCTCCTGTCTCTTCCTCTCCCTCTGATGCCATTGCACGCTCCCTTCCCCAAGCTGGGGATGGCCTGAGCACCTTTTCCAGTTACAGAGGGAGAAAGCCCAGCCAAGGAGGACACCTTGCAGGTCACCCCTGTCTGTGCAGCCTGTGGTGACAGAGCTCATGCACGTGGCCTCGTGCTGCTAATCCATCACAGAACATCCCAGGGGAGCTGGGGTGAGGGCATCCCTTCTGGCACTGCAGCAGCTTACTGAGAGCCAGGCAAGGACTGGGTGCATCAGGCAAGCTTGGGATTTAGGGGGATGTCAAACAAGCCATTTTCGAGATTAGCTTTTAGGAACCATGCATTCATTTTAAGTGTGGTGATGGTTTTAGATCAGGAATTGCAGGGGAGAGAAAAATTGCTGGTGAATTGGGAATGGTGTCACGGAAAATATTACTGCAAAAGTGTCACCATCAGGTCTCTATAAATGTCTCAATTTAGTAAAAAGCCATTACTTGCTGCATGAAGCCTCGAGCTTTCAGCTTCCCAGTGATGACAGTGTGTAAAATCACTTATTTTATAGATTATAAACTGTTAGGAGCTGGTAGCCAGTCTTCCACCGAGTTCTGGTACTGGCAGCATAAGCCTGCTCAACCCAAAGACTTCAGCACTCATCATCAGGTCACACAGTAAATATGTATGTGACATCCCTAAGTGCTTTTCCCAATTATTTTTTCCTTTAAAAACAAACAGCTTCTATGACAACAAGGATAAACATTCCACTAAAAGGAAATATGCAGAAGAATATACACAAGGATGACAAAACTGCCTGTTTAATGCAAAAATAAGAGTCTATAATGGGAGATGGGGTTCAGGGTAGTTTCCTGTGTCGACAAAGGACTCACAAAGAGCTTCCAGGCCACAGAGGGTGACACACACAATCAACATGCACAATCACTCAGTGCAACTCAGCTGGTCATCCCAGAATGACAACAGGGTTGTCACTTTGCCTGCTTATGCCAGGAGCTTTTAGTATCTCTGCACAAGCAGAGCCCCTAACGAGCTTTGTGCTCCTACACACGTTCTGCCACTAACGTGTGACACAGGCAACGTGTTGGGATCCCACATGGAGCCAGGCCATCTGCTCAGATTAAGAGGGCTCAGCCTAAGGGACAATCCACGTCAACACTGACAAAGGTGACGCCTGAAAACATCTGTAAGCAAAGCCACCTTCTCTCAGCTTTCTGCTACTCCTTGAGCAGCTCCTGCATGCAAGGGGGACAGACGTTCTCTGCAGTTGGACTGTGAACCAGCTCTTCCCAAAATCCCAGGGTGCTGAGTGTCAGCATCTGTCACCCAGAATGGCTCCACTCAAGTTCAAATTATACTTTAAGGGATGGGGATGGGCAGTGAGTGTGTCTGAAGCCACGATGAAGAAAATATGAGATGATGGTACTGTACCATGCTGTATTTCATTGCATAAATATTGTGCTCTAAGAGAGGCTCACACAAGTATTAATTCCCAAAACCAGTTTAGAAAACAAGAAGTACTTTGGGGCAGGAGCAATGAGAACAAAAATGCTACTAGAAAAGGATAAAAGGGGTCAGTCATAAACACCAACTCCCACCAGAAGGGAACTCACTACAAGGGCTCTGACCTCATGTTCTCCACACCAGCCCTGCCCACTTTCACATTGCAGACACCGGCCAGTGCACGGATCAGTTCACATCAGGAAGAGGATGTGCCTCAACAGCAGGACAAACCTGAAGTGCAGGACCAGGGGAGGAGTAGGATACAAATGAGTCTTGGAAACTCACAGCCAACCCCTCTCTTCTTCTGGGCTACACTAAGTTTTTAAAACTTAAAAACAGTGGGAAATATTATACTCAGAAAAATGGGAATCAAGTCTGAACAAACACTTTTTAAATTAATATCCTGTGTCCATGTATTTGATGAGTTTTTAAACATTCCTCCCCATCTGTGGCTTCAACAACTTCTTCACTAAAGCTATTAAACATTTTAATGCAGATGTCATTAGACAGGAGCAAATAGAGCAAACCACAGAACATACCTAAAGGTAGATCCTCCCCTGGCATTTTCAAGCCCTGTGTCTATTAGCAACATGAAGCTGTCCTTACCGTCAGATGAACTCATGGAGCTCTCCTCGCAGGGCAGGGAGAACAGGGCTGCTGCTTTGCTGCTCCTTATCTACTGCTCAGCTCTTTAAATTCCTGCAGTGTCAGACAAGCAGCTGACTTGGACAGCTTTAAGATAATCGTAGCTTAAGCAGTTGGCCTGTTCCATCAGACACGCTGATGGGATAAGGAGCCTAATTGTTTAAGCAGAGCATCCTCTGATCACTAAGCTGCCTGAACTGAAAGTGTTGGGTTTGTATTGGTTTTATGCAGTTGTTTTTATTTTTATATTTGAACTTGTGTGTTTTCATCAGAGAAGACTCTCCAGGATCTGACTCAGCCTTGGGTCTGGAGTAATGAGATGCTGGAAGTGACATTAGGGATGGGAGGATGTAGGGAAAAGCAAACCAGAACACTACCTGTAGAGGACTTTGTGGCAATCTGTTTTTTGGGGTGCTACAGGTGAGCAAGAATTGCAAACTTCTGCACTTGTGTTCTATCAGAAGCTACTAGTTCATGTCTCTTACTGACAGAAACCAGTGCAAAGGTTCAGCCAGGACATTACTAACACTACACCTAAGGCCCAGGTATTGAATTTAGGCAATGACACACATGAATTACGCACTGCTGTGATGCCAAGAGGCAAAGCACTGGAGAGATTAACTCAATTCCCACACACTGGGGCTAAGCAAGAATAAGGACTGCAGCTCTGGAAAGGTGCCACAGCAATCTGCGTAGAACAGCAAAGCTCCCAATCCATATGGGCTGTCACAGCTACAAGCAAACTGCCCAGAACATGGAAAGCTTTGACATCAGACATCACCTTGCAGGAGGGAGAAGTTCCTTCACACAAACCTTTTCCCAACAATTCTCTCCTTGTTGAAGTTGTATTTGATGCAAAGTACTCAAACAAATCTCTCCCCTGGTGTGAAAATGCTTTAAACAAAAAACCAAAAAGCCATTTTTGTCTATTTATTCTGTACAAAAAACCAACTTACAAAATAAAGCTGTGGTTTTTAATCAAATATTATAGACATGATGTGTCCCTAAACAAAAATATCTATAAAGGCAAAATACTTACAGTAGGTTAGACTCCAGATTTTATTAGTTTTTTTTCCAGTAGGCTTATTCATCAAATCTGTATTTATTCACATGGCTGTCTGACCTATTTCACCACAACTGGAAAAATTTTCCATGTTTTGGTATCAGTTTTAGTCCACAAAAGTAAAATGTCAACAGCTGCTTTAATCAACCTTGAAAAACACTGTCTTGTTTGTACTTCAGAATTCATTTAAACATGTAATAGGTTTGTCTCTACACCCAAAAATACAGGAACTATTTTGATAGTGATGCTTGACATGCTTCATTTAAGAAGAAAAACATGTTTACTAATGATCTCTTCTTTTTTTTTTTAATTTCTTCATTTCTGAAGTTTTCATCATCCTTTATAAAGATAAAAGCCACTAAAAATAGGATGTTAATACTGGCACAAATACCACTATCAGTAATGTTCCTTTATTAAGACTGAGATTTAACAAGAACTCACAGCTGGATTGTAATTCCACACCACGAGAGGTCTGGCAGCTCTGAGCTTGCTCAGCTATCTCCCTGCACAGTCAATTAGCAAAAACAATTCTGAAACCTTTTTCAAGATATTCCAGTAAAGACATTCCAGTACCTGGCTGCTGAAAGAGAGGATGAGAGTTCCTCCTTGGACCCTCTCATAGTTACATATGTAATTATAACGAAGCAATCCTCCAATGTTGAAATAATTTATTAGTAAATTATCTGACAGCAGTGGCCCAAGTGTCATTGGTGGGGAGACTCGGGAGAACCCATCCTGGAGGGATGCAGCTTCCTTCAGGGTGGTCAGCTGGCACCAAGTACTGATCCCATTCATGCCTTTAACAGAGAGAGCGTTGTTTGAGAGGAGAGCTGGGATTAATCTGAGGGTAAGATTTATTATATACCCATATAGATGTTACTGATCGATACAAACCCCACTATAATTGTACTCTTAAACTTGTTTTTCAAAAGACAAATGTCAAAATTCAATGTTCTGGTGTTAAATGGAATGGTTATGCATGGAAGTGCACTCTGCCTCACACGGGCATCTGTTGGATATGACTCAAGCAAGGAACTTGAAAAAAACAGAACAATCCATTGCATAACCATATTTGGAAGCTGACAAACCAAAAGGGGCACTGAATTTACAATTGCAAAAAACAGTGTTTGGCATCTCTGATAGTAAGATACTTTCTTTGGTTTTACCTGATCTGGATTAGAGCTGCTACAGAATGTTCAGCCTGTAAGTAGTAGTCTCTGAAAGGCTGCAGTAGATGGGTGAGCGGGAATTCAGCTGTGAAAACACAGACACAGAAACTGTTTAACAATCCAGAAAAACCTTCCATTCTAGTGAGTCTCAGAAGCCCCAAATTTGCCAAATCATTTGCTATTGCCCAGCTGTAATCTACAATTAGGTCCCTAGATAATATACGAAGGACTGTTTCTATGCTACACAACTCCTGGTCCATACCACAGCTGTCAGAGGAAAGCCAAGACTAGCAAAACTTTTCCTGACTCCACGCTCTAAAAAAGGGGAACATACGGACACTGAATCTTTACAAATTAGCTGAGTCACACTTACCAAAGCACCAGACTAAAAGCATCTACTGGGTTCTGGAAGTCTTCAGTGTATTCTGTTTATTCTCATTTCAGTTTAATCTACAACCTCTTCTTGCAAAACATTATGAAATCAGTACGAGATGTGCTGCACTCCATGTCGAAGAGCTCAACAGTTCCTCTTACACCACAGGTGTTAACAGTGCTATGTTTATCCCCATTCTCAGACCATAAATTACTCCAGTGGATGATTCCTTTCTCAGCTAGGTCTGTGCCTGCATTTCAAATCCAGTGTCTGTGAGATGGGGATGTGGTGTGGAAAAACACTGTTAAGAAAAGCATGCAGTATTTACCTGGATCCCCAAACAGCTTGGAATCCATTTCCAGTTTCTGCTGTAGTAGTTTTTCCCTTTCCTTCTTCTGTTTCTTTTCCATTTCCCTCTTCCTTTCCTCCTCCTGTTCCCCCTCTAGCATAACCCTTAATGCTCTTTCCTCAGCTTCATATAGTTCTGTGCGAGTTTTGAGCAATGTTTTGAGACTCTCCACCTGATTTTCAAATGCTTCATCTGCTGAAGGGGGTGGACAAACACCTGAACAGAAAGAGAAATTATTTTAAGTTTTCAGATTCAGAAGCAGGTTTGTTACCAGACTTGAGACCAGAGCTGGCAAAATCTCAGAGGAACATGAGCTTAACCTTGTTAACAGATGGAATTCTTACTGGAATAATCCCTCTTCCAGAAAGAGCTTGGAAACATAAGAACACAGCCACTGAATTCAGCATTTTGTACCAATTCTTGTAATTAAAATCACAACGAAGACACAGCTTTTTGAAGCTGCACCCTGTTAGTCAGCACAGGGCACCCTCATCTTGTTTGCTGTGTGTACAATTAAAAAAGTTTTGAACAATCTAGTAATTAACCTTTCCTGGCAGCAGCTTCTTTCCTCAGTTTCCGAAGCTTTTCCAACCCACACAGGACGTCCATCATCCTCTTTGTATCTGCTTGTTTCTTCCGGACTTCAGACAGGACACTGTCAGCAGCAGCCTTCAGCTCTCGTTCCTATGGAAGGAAGGAAAAAAACAGAAAAAATGTGTGAAATGTCCCTCAAAGACAAGAATCAAATGGTATTCTCAGAGATTAGCAAAGCACAGGAGAGCAGAGTGACTTCACAGTAATAGCGTCAAGCCAACCATCCAGCCTTGCCTTTTTATAAAAAAAATGGCTAAAACACCACAGACTTCAGAGAACAAAAACGAATGATGTGGGACTCATAAATCTGGGCCAAATTACAGAATCATGGAATTGTTAAGGTAGGAAAAGATCAACAAGTCCAGCTGTCAACCTAGCACCACCACAATGTTAACCACTAAACCATGTCCTCAAGTGCCACATCCACACATTTTTGAGCACTTTCTAGATGGTTTATGAATTATGAAAGCCTAAGAGCCTTTAAAGAAATTTAGGGAAAACACATAACAATTAAGAGAAACCATCATGATTCCACAGTTCTGCAATTAAAGACCATTAACCTGTCACAGTCTGACCACAAACCCTTCCCCAGCAGCTGCTCTGGAATATCCCAGCAGAATGGAAACTCTTTAGCCAAAAACAAACAGAAAGGTGCCTATACCACTTCCCAACAAGTCTAATTTGAGTTTTGGTGTTTTTTTTGCTTTGAAGACGTTTTACTTCCCGCTGAGATCAAAAAGCTTGTAAACCACAAGCTTTAGAAGGATGAAAGCAGGAGGCAAGGCTGATCCAGGAGTTCAGAAACAACTTAAACCCCAATTTCATGTCAAGGCCTAGAATATGAGGATGGCAAAACCGAGATGCCCACCAAGACTTCTAAGGAAGAAGCAGAGCTGCAGGCCTTGGAAACAGGACGTCTCTCAGCATCCTGAAGTCATGCAGCACCTCGGTGGCACCTACTGAAGCGCGGGGGACAAAGCCAGGTGTGGGGCAGACACAGCCCGCCGTGACCCCGTTACGGGCAGGTCACCCCGGCTCCACCGCGCTGCCCTGGAACCCCGGGGAGAGGCAGGACCAGGCGTTCGGGACCGTACCCGGTTCTTTTCCTCCACCTCCTGGATGCACTTAGCTCGCCACTGGTCGATCTTGGCCTCCCGCTCGGCGGCCCGGGCCGCCGCCTCCTCCTTGGCCGCCATGGCTTCGTGCTTCCTTCGCTGCAGGCGCAGCCTCCTCTTCCTCGCCCTCTCGGCCTTCCTGCGCAGCGCCTCGCCGTACCTGGGCTCCCGCAGGGGCCGCACAACCTCCCGCAGCTCCCGCAGCGCCGCCTCCGCCTCCTCCCGCGCCCGGGCCCAGCCCGGCTCGTCGCCCTCGTCCTCGCTGCGGCGCAGGGCCCGGCAGAGCGCTGTCACCCGGGCCACCCGCCCCAGCGCCGCCACCGCCACGGCCCGGGCGCTG
>WEKY01016249.1:405762-490372 GCA_013390045.1 Picathartes gymnocephalus
GGGAAGCGCGGTCCCGCCTCACCTGTAGGCAGCGGCGGCGGCAAGAAGAAAGGGGGGGGTGCCACCGGCCCCACCGCGAAGGGCGCTGGGCGGACGGTGGGGCCGGGAAAGGGCGGCGGGAAGGCACGGAAGGGCGGCGGGAGGCGGGCGGGGNNNNGGAGGCGGGCGGGGAACGGCGGCGGCTGCGCCATGATCCCGCCACAGCCCTCAGCGCGCCGCCATGACACCTCAGTGCGCGCCACAGCGCCGCCTGGCGGCCGGGAGGACCCGCCCAGCCCACCTCTCCCTCCACTTAAAAAATTCCGTTTCAAAAACTACTCCTAAAACTTGAAAGATGAGGGGATGGCGTCAGGGATGACAACTCGCCGCTGTTTGAATATCCGCTTTTATTCAAACGCCAGAGGTGAAGTACAAACTGTAGTTACACGGCATATTCATTTCCTTAAAAACAGTTCTTGGTTACAGAATTCCAAACAACTTTCAAAACTAAGTTGTTGAACAGTTTTGCCTAAAATGTCGTGTTTTTTTCTATCTGTTTAAAAAAGGATTTGAATTAAAGGACTCAGAATTAAAAGCTGTTATATTTTTTCACTCTACAAAAAGGAAAGTAAGGATGCAGTTACAGATAGTTCACCACCATTTCGAGGGGACCAAGCTTCTAGAAATATCCTCAACTCCAAATGCAGCTTTTTCTGAACCATTAGTGGATCGTTTAACCTGAAAAAATCTGAAATCCCACAGGAAGTATCTGTTGCATCTGGCTACAACTGCATGTCACACTGCTGCTAGGGAAGAACACAAGTATTACGTAAAATTTACATGACAAAAATAGGGTCAATATATTTTCGGCATCCTTTCCTGTCCTAAAACATCCACTAGACTGAAAAGAAGGATGAAGGTTTTATTTAAATAGTGTGAATTAAAGTTTTAGGGAAACTCAAGTCCACATTTTCACCGAAGGACAAAACAAAGTTGTAAGCGACAATTTTAATTCCTGAAACAAATCAAAAACATACAGGTCCTTTAGTGTTTTTACAAAGACTTTCCTAAAGAATTGAATTAACTTTGGTGGAGAACAGAAGAGGAAGAATTGCTTGCTGTGAGACTAAAAATGAAAGACAAACCCACAAGATGCAATACTAGCATTTGAGAATATAACTTAAAAAGCACTGTCATGTGAACAATCACTACTGATTACAGCAAAAATATTATACATTTACTTCTTTCATCTCTTAACATTATAAGATAGGTTGGGCAAATACCTGGCACCAAAAAATTGATGCATGATAGTTCCAATACGTTAAACAAAATGTACTATATTAGAACATTAATATTTAAAAATTTATGGCGACGTCTCATCCAAATTCAGATGGTTTTACTGCTTCCTAGGAACCTTGTTTACCCCTCTGGAAAACCAGCAAATGACTGACTTCACCTTCTTTCACAGTATCCAAGGTGATTAAGGTCCCAATGGAGATGTGAAAGGTATTACTCGATATTCAAATTCCTGTAACAAACCAGTGTCACATTTTAGCAGACTCTCCCAGCAGTGTCATAAAGTGTGTCCCAGTTTTTCCAAAAAGGCTTCCTCCCCCACCAATGTAACAAGTCACTCCAGCACCCACTGGGTTTCACACACCAGCAGGACTCTTAACACTGACCTGAACATAACCCCCTGTGAGCCATACCAGGAGCTAAGATAGTTTACTCACTCTCTACTAATTATTACTTTTGATTTCCCATTTGTAGAGTAACATTATTGTTAAATCTAACTATTGGCAGCACCTGCACTGCTGGTTTAGTTTCTGGCAAGGGCAGTGCAGGTGCTGCTGCATTTGCTATACATTGTAATTGAACAAGTGTAATATACAATTCATATTTGAACATTATGCCATCCCAGTCCACACTCTGTCCATCAAATCAACGTGATGCTGCAATAAAATACACAATTTGATTTAGCTAACGAAGGTCCTCATCACGAGTCATATCCGGGACAGATCCGGTGCCTTTAGGATCAGGCTGGAGCCAGAGGCAATCGTAAGGAAAGAACCGAGTGAGCTTTTTGCAGGTGAGAGTTCTGACAGTGTTTAATGGTTTGCAGCATCTGCCTGTCGAGGCCAGCCTTCCTCCTCCACTCCAGAGTCATACTCCTCTTCTGATGAATCCTTAGTGGGAGCCCTAGGATTGAAAGGAATTATCAGCTACCTCAGACATTGAGGAAAAAAAACAAGAGACACTTTCCATAGCTTTGGACAAACATGTCACATGCACAGTGTCCCGTGACAAAAGTTCAGACCTTCTGATCTGGAAAGCTGCTGTGCACATTTGCAATGCCACCACCACACAGGCTCATAAACTGAATTCAATTAACCTTCTGATTTTCAGTAAGTTGTTTGATTTAATCAATAAATTTAGTATTTCTGGTGCTATACAAAATCACTTCAAGCAACCATCAGTGTAATACTTTCCACTCCTTCCAGCCACACCAGGCCGAGCCAAACTTCAGCACAGACAAGGTGCTGAAATGAGTAAATGTACCTTAGTGGAGAAAGCCACTCAGCATTGTCAGTGGCAGAAACTAAGACATAGTTCCTAAATTTCAGACCTGAAATTTGGGAACTAACTTTAGAACCAGTTTTAAGCTGACCCATTCCCTCTCCCAATTCCATCCTTCATTCACTAAAATCCTTGTTTTGTTTCTTTTTTTTTTTTAAATCCAGATTTGTGTAGTGCTTTCAACATTCCACATCATTACCATAATCTTTACAACATTAAACTGATTATTTTAACGAGAGTTCAGCAAGTCAATAGATGTGCCTTTTTGGCTCTCCACTGCTTCAAGAGTAATGCAGAAAACTGCAGCAGCCTGGTGCTTGTATCAAAAACCCCACTTCAGTGGTAAAAAGTAGGAGGAAAAAAACCAGTTTCATTTCAGAAATTTCAGTACAGTCACAACTGAATTTCAAATTTTTACTGTTAAATTAAAATTTATTTCTATTTCTACAGGTATACACACACAAAAGTAACTTCACATGCGTTTATTTTAAAATTTCTGTTTAAAAACTAAAGCAATACAAATCCAAAGTCTCTAGGATAGAACAGGCACTAATTCAGCTGTGTACAATATAAAGATTATTGAATTTTTTTTAGGTTGTGTGCATGGATTTGTGTTTATTCCATCAGAATACCTGTCTAGTTGTATTACTGGTCTGTTCTGCTACTTCTGTTACAGTTTTACCTAATGTATCCTGGCTCTTTCTTGCCTTCTACAACATCTTTGTCAACTTCCACACATACGATGTCAGAATTGGGCACTTCAAACATGGGCTCCAGCAGCAGCTTTTCCTACAAGAAAATAGAGGGAAGATATTTCTGTATGCCTTCTTCTACATAAGCAAGTGATTTTTCAGAGCTAGAGAGTCTTCTTGGAAGTACACTGAATACTCACAGCTTTAGAAAGACTTATTGTATGCATGTAAGGGCCAGAACTAAGTGTGGTTTTGACTGGAAATGGTAATGATTAGGTCCATACACACAAATCCAGGAAGCTTCATTTACTGTTTATGAGACTTAATTTACTCACCATTATAGATCGAAGACCTCTGGCACCAGTTTTTCTGTCCAGGGCCAGTCGGGCTATAGCCTTCAATGCATCTTCAGTTACATTTAATTCACACTACACAGAGAAAAATGGGAAGTTCAGTTAAATATTTCATTTATAACTCTGTGTTGAGTCCAAGCATTACTGAAAACAACACTATATTTATAAACAGGAATACCAAAGAGTCATCAAATAAAAACTCAAACCTTATCCATGCTGAACAGTGCCTGGTACTGAGGAACCACAGCATTCCGTGGCTCCGTAAGAATCCGTACGAGGGTTTTCTCATCCAGGCTGTGCAGAGGAACCACAACAGGCAAACGGCCCACAAATTCAGGAATCATGCCAAACTCGATGAGATCCCTGGCTTCCACGTGGCGCAGCAAGCGATCCTTCTCCTCAATATCTTCCTGTGGGTCAGACTCTCCACTGATATTGGCAAGATCAGCTGCTGCTGCAGCCCTTCTGCCTTTCCCCATGTTGGATGGTGTCCCAAATCCTAGGTACTGCAAAACAAACATATTCTGCTTAGAGAACTGTAATAACTGAGTTTTCTTTATGTAAATAAATCACTTTCCACAAGTATTGAAACATCTGCAGTGACTGATTATGTCATTACATACTAATTTGAGCTCAAGAAACTACTTAGTGTAAAATTAGATCCCTTGCATAAAAATCAGTTTCTTATAAAATTGAATTTCCTCAGTGAAGGATTCATACATCAGTACAAAAACAATTTTTTCTTAAAATAAAGAAGGTTATCAACATGTTCTGGTCAGTTTACAAGTACCAGTAACACTTCATAAGTGAAGCAAATGCAGGCAAGCTTACTTACATGGGAAGCTACATGAATTAACATGAACAATAACTTGAATTTCAATCACTCCTTTAGTGTTACAAAGAGGGAGCACATTTTGTCAGAATGCTGCAGCCAGAACACAGTCCCCAGACATCAACTTACAAAACAGTGAACTGAATGACCAGGTATTTTACAACGATGATGGCTTTTAGCACCATTTGCTGAAATAAACAAATTTAGTGTGTTTACAAATATAGCAAGACCTGTAAAAGTCAGCATTGCAAACAATAATTAATATGACGATTTTTCAGCCCAGATACAGCTGATGTACTCACTTTTTCATTTTTCCTCCTGCTGATAATTCTGTCAAGACCATTAAAAGCACCAGAAGCTACAAACAGGATGTTTGTTGTGTCAACCTGCACTGTTTCTCCACGTAGTTTCCGAGAATTCTTTTCTGGAACGTTTACTATTGTGCCTTCGAGTAATTTTAACAAGCCCTAAGAAGGAAAGAAGAAATTAACAATAAAAAATTCCCATTGTGTAGCATCATGTAAGAGGGCACACCATGCTATGTTCACCTTCAGAGATGTACTTGTATTTTTTGCTCCCTTATGCCTTTGTAGTAACAGTATCAATTCAGTTTTCTCTACGAGACAATTCTGCTCAAGGACAAAAATGTTCCTTTAATGTGGCTCCCATGCACATTATGCATGTAATGATTAGCTGCTTTAAGAGTTTTGTTTAAATGGGAAATGTTATCTGTTCTTGCCTACATTATGAACTGGCTGTCTGAATGCTGCAAAGACATTTTTCAATTAAAACATTTCCATGAGGAAGTCTCAAATTGCTTTTGAGATTATGTTTAAATGAAGAAAGTCAAGAGGAAAGATGTGTCTTTGGAAGGTGAAGAATTAAGAAGCTGAAGAACTATGACTCCATACATTCCCATGCTGTTTGACATGACAGGATCCTATGTCCTGTTCACTCAGGAATTAAATCATTCCATGGAAGTATTTACCTGTTGAACACCTTCTCCCCCAACATCCCGCAACTGATGGATACCAGGAACGCTGCCAATCTTATCTACTTCATCCAGAAAAACAATTCCTGCAGTTACAGAAAATGGATTTAAATACTCTACTTTTAAAGAGAAGCAAGAATTTACAGAGAATAATAAAATTTGAGAGAGCAGCAATCTGTTCTACTTCCAGACTGCAAAAACATGTACAATTTTGTCCAATTATGGACAAAAATAAAACTATAAGATACACTTTGAGCTCTTTTCAGATTTACTCTGTCTGATTTAAAGTTTGGGTACGTGCAGCAGGAACACCAATTTCAGGAGTAGTGGTGGTCTCAAAACCTTAGAGCACTTCAACAAAATTAACACACATTAAAAGTTTACCTTGCTGAGCTTTTTCTACGTTGTAGTTGGCATCTTGCAGGAGTTTTGCGATGACAGATTCGATGTCTTCCCCAACATAGCCAGCTTGAGTCAAGGTGGTACAATCACAGATAGCAAAAGGGACATCTAGGCATTTAGCCAGGGTCTGAGCCAGCAAGGTTTTACCTGGTAAAATAAAAGCTGCATGTTAGAGCTGCCACATATTTCTCTTAGAGCACACAAATCCAAGTATTTGGACAGGGACTTTTAACAAGGGTGTGTAGTGACAGGACAAGGGGGAATGGCTTTAAATTGAAAGAGAGTGGGTTTAGATGGCATATTGGGGAAGAAATCCTTCTCTGTGAAGGTGGGGAGGCCCTGACACAGGTTGTCCAGAAAAGCTGTGGCTGCCCCATCCCTGGAAATGTCCAAGGCAGTTTGGACAGGGCTTGGAGCAACCTGAGATAGTGGAAGGTGTCACATTCCCATGGCAGGGGTGGAATGAGAGGAGATATAAGGTACCCTCCAACCCAAACCATCCAAGGATTTACCACAGGATCATCATTACTCTTATTAGACATTCTGAATCATGCCAGCATCTTAATATAAGAATATTTTCCAAGGGAGATAGCTTTCATAAGCAGTGGTTTTTACATTGGCAGGCTGTATTTCTGGTTTTAGTTTAATAATACACATTTAAGGCAGCTTGAAATGCATACAGTATCACAAAATGTCACACAATATAAAAACCATAATACATGTACTTGCAGAGTTTAAAGATTAAATAAATCAGTAGTCCTTTGCAGACACTCAGGGTGCAGTGCAAAGTCCAATTGCTCCTGCTTTGAAGTTGGGAAGAAACAGAATTAAAATATTGTTTAGTGAATGTTCTCCCAAAAAGTCTGCAAAATGCCATCACTTCAGCACAAACACACTCAAGTCTTATGAACATAGAAAACAGTATCTCTTTCCAACCCCCTGCAACTAATCTGTCCCAGAGGTGAAAAAGCACTGTCTAACTGCAGCATCTCAGCTTGCCAGCTAAAGCAGAGAAACTCTAAATGCATTTTATTTCAGTTTAGTCAAAGTGGCATCTTTTATTCAGTCAGTAAATACAGGCATTAAAAAAAGGAAAAAAAACCACACAACTACAGCTCATTCCTTTTTAAGGCCACTAGCTCAGCGTGTTAACATGGCATGAAAGCACTGGAATCCCAGTTTGAAATTCACAGTTTATATTTTTTATAAACCAAATCTGAATAATCACAGAAGAGGAAAATCACTCATTAACAACAAATTCAATGAAAAATCAGACACCTATAGAAACATTCAGCTGTATACCTGATCCAGTTGGTCCAAGCAGCAAAATATTACTTTTTTCAAGTTTTATGTCATCATTGGATGAATCTAGTACTTCTCCTCCCCGTTTTTCCTGAGGTATCTGCTGGTTCATTTGTTGCTGCATTGATGCTCCCAAAGCATTACCGTGTGGACTGATTCCAGCAATCTGCAGGAGTTCTGAAGAGAACAACAACAGCACTGTTTGAGCATTAACGAGGTCTGTCATTACCTTAAGCACACAATAACAGCTTGGTTCTTCTGCAAATCTAGAATTCTCTCTGTACAGAAGCTTACAGAGAGCACTGCAACACAAATACAGCACAATTATTACACAAACAGGAGTTCCAATTGTACTTTTGCACAGGCATATACAAAAAGAATTTCCAGTGGCACAGTGGACTACCTAAAAATATTTCTCCACATTAAAAAGCAAAAGAAATTTTCAGTCCTTACAAATTTACTCGTTTTAACTGTAATTTCTTATATAGATATATTTTTTATATATATACAAGAAGAAATGAACCCAAGCTGTTCATTTCCATGAGGAAAAAATACAAGCACTGGACTTCACCCAACATTTCAAACTAGCAGTCAGTAAAGATTGTTCTACATGTCATAAAAGTAGGTATTGCAGAGGAGGACATGAGGAGAGGGTTCACTTACTTGTAAATCTGTACTCATCCTCCCGTCTTCTGATTTCTAATTCTACGAGAGAGGATGAAAACAGTAATAAAAAAGTAAGTTTATAAAAGCTTATAAATTCTCCACCTCTTGCCCTCTTCTGAATACATCTCATCACTGTCTATGAATGTAGTTCTAACAAGAAATCCCCACAAGAGATATTTTTATTGCTGTCAAAATTAACCCAAAACCCAACTTGCATATTTTTAAAATGACAGAAAGCTTACTACTACTTAAAACAGTAACAATCTATTACCTCTAATCAGATTTGTACTTTCAGCCAATTTTAGAAGGGAAAAAAAAGCAGTAACAATTTTGGTTTGAAGAGAACTCTCCCTGAGTGTTACAATGTAAGACTTTGTAATAAGACAGAACTCAGAAATATGTAAATGTTCACTGTCAGTCTTCTCTGAGTATGGACCATATTATCTCCCTGTGGAGGGTCAGGAACTTCCTGGTGCCAAGTACACAACTGCTCCCTAACCAGTACCAGAACAGTGCTATTAATGTCCCCTTCTCAGTTAAAGAACTTCTTTATGTAAATTCAAAAAACAAAGAAAATTTCTGTTTGCTTAACGTGGTAACTTTTGCAAGACAGAACAAAACACCTTAAAGAAAACCCACTCAAGGTACACTTTTGAGTCAGAGATGGTAACTTAATCGTACTTCTAAAAATAAATTAGATCAACATAGCTACAGGCTTAACTCAGCAGCAAAAGTACTGCCAAGAGTAACTCCATCTACACCTGCTAGATATAGAA
This sequence comes from Picathartes gymnocephalus, assembly GCA_013390045.1. Lineage (NCBI taxonomy): Eukaryota > Metazoa > Chordata > Aves > Passeriformes > Picathartidae > Picathartes > Picathartes gymnocephalus. The sequence continues at coordinate 414,333 of WEKY01016249.1, forward strand.
CAATACTGTGGTGACCAGCAGATGCTGCCAGCAGGAGCAAGGGAAGTTAGAAATCGAAGTACTCATCAATTTACCTATGCAAAATATCACCCTCCTGATCTGCATTGTTGCTTGCAGATTAAGCAGCAGATTTATCGTTAAGCAGTAAATGAGATTATAAAGAAAAAATTAGGAGGCTCACTTTAGAAAGTTAAAGGAGAATACCCCATAATATGTATGGGCTAAGCATTTAATATGGTAAGCACCATAAACCTTCTGATTACCATTTAAATAAACCACAGAAGTTTACAGTGAAAATTATATTTACTAGAAATTCTTTTAGGTCATTTCAATTATAGAACATCTAGTGTCAGGGTAAAACCTTTCTTAGATTTCTTAAGTTAGGGTCCTGAAATGGTAATTTATTCGACCAGAAAAATACCAAATATCATACAAACCCCTCGGTGTTAAAGAAGTCTGTTTCTCAACTTCTGCTTGCTGTCTCAGGTTAGATGGGATATTATTGTAGATCCTCTTGTAATGATTATACACAGCAACTGAAAGCACCTTCTTGGCAAAACACTGACCAACAACGTATTTGTCGAGGTAGTTGTAAATCTGAAAAATATCTTAGTCTTAGTAATACTTCTAATTACCTTGCAGCAGAAAAGGAAAAATAGTATACTGTGCCAAAGATGGACTTTGGTCTAAATCATTACAGACTGGGAAACAGAAACTAACATCTAAAATACAAAACATATTCCTGTTGATAAGTTTATTTAAGAAGTGTGGTGCTTACACACTCATATTGTGTCTGTCAGTTCTGCTCATCTAATATATACGTCATATATATGCCCATTACCATTTTCACCAAAATTTTTAAGAGGAACAGAAATTCTAAGAACACTTAATTTCTTAAAAGAGGCCTATCAAAGAGCCATGTGCAGGTTCAGAAACCACTACAGTCCACCAGGAACTGAGAAACATAAAAGGCTTCCTCACTATTCTCCAGAGGGAAACCAAGTAACTTCAGAAGGATCATGGCCACAAGTTAACGAGCTACAGCTCTCACCCAAAGCCACACCAAATAAAAGGCTCTGCAGCTACAGAAAGAAGCTGCTAAAATAAGGATACAAAATGCAAGGCCATGGCGAGAAAGAAAAAATACTATGGTTGGTGAGCGATGAGGTCAGCCTCAAGGTCACAGGAGAAAATAAAAGTCACAAGACAGAGACAGAGGAAAACAAGCTCAAATACCTTTATTGGATCTACTTGTTCCCTTTATCAGTGCTCTACTGGGTCACATAGCTCACAAAGGCTTAATCTTGAGCTAATCATCTTTATTGTTTGTTACTCTGTCCTACCAGCTCATTACACACCTGATGCAGATTAAGGGAAGCATTTCTCCATGCTGCAACACAAGGGGACACTGAGTGGAATTAAGAACCTACCTTTTTCGGTGGAGGTGGTGGCTTCTGCTGGAATGCCAATTTCACAGCTTCTGCTGCTGACTCGGGCTCTTTAATGATGCTCTTTTTTGTGTCTGCCTCTGACAGCACAACAAAAAAGTGGTGACACTTTTCACACTTCACAAAACGGGTGGAAGCTGCAGAAAAAGTCAAACAAAACAGTAAGAGGAATTGCTTCTGCCAGACTTCGTCACGCAGGACAAGCACCTGTAAGACAGCACACCCACTCTGTTTACACAACATTTTTCCCTCGCTCACCTTACAACATTTAAAAGCTACTATTGGCCTATGAAATTTGACACAGAGGGAACACAATCTGCTCCAAAAAAATGAGAATGTTGGGCAGCAACCAGACAATGGATTGAACACAAAACTTTTTGATACTTATCCAGTAGCACCACACTCAGAAGATGACACTTTGCACTTCTGAGAGAGACAAAATTAATGAAGGCTTTAACTATGTAGGAAATGTTCCTTACTCTCAAACTGACAGCAAAATAAAACACTGTGGTTAGGCACAGACTAAAGTGCAGGGAAGCAGTCTAGAATATCAAAGACAGCATTACAGGAGGGCTCTGGCAGCTCCTGCTCTCTGCATCCCACTGCCTTTGGAACACTGTGGATCAGGCCGAGTCACCCAAGCCCAGGATGCCGAGCACAGCGGGGTCACCCAAAGAGCTCATCCCAACAAGAGGCAGCTGTGGTATGCAACAGACCATCAGGGCTTTGATGTTTTGCAAGATCTTCTGCTTATTTATTTTTACTGTCAAGACTAGAACAAGTTTCTTTCAAGTTCCAAAAGCTAAACCCTCCTACCGCTGACTTTGTGAACTATGTCTCAAGACATCTGCAAAGGTTGGTTTCATAAGCCTGAAAATGGGAACCTGCATTGCTTTTCTTTTCCTTTGGCAAAGCAAAGTTGAAATAATAAAAACAGACAGCAGAGAAGAATAATAAAAGTAATTCAGAATAGATCCTTTCTAGCCATATTACTATGCTACTAAATGTAAATCACGAGCAATAGGATAGATTTAAAGGAAATATACTAGTTAATGTATTTAATTAAAAGGAAAGTAAATGTATAAAAACAACCCCATGAAAAACTTCAATGTCAGAACTTCTGAAACCATAAAAAGTTTTTAGGAAATGGTTTGAACACTGTAGCAGCAGCTGACTGTAACAACACCCTCTAGCAACAAACAAGCTGCTTATTTATAACTTGTCTCCCATAGGGCTGGCATCAGCAAAAGAGGAGGGGGTGGGGTTTTTCTTACCATTAATCCCACCTTATACCTGGATAAGGAAGACCAACAGATTACTTTAAGAATATAGCAACTAATACTGTGACCAACACAGCTTTATTACCATTACTTCAAAGAAATTTTTGCCAGTTCTCCCGGCAACCTTCCAAATTACTGTTACCTGTCTGGTGGGAATGTGATGGAGATCCACTTACACGAACTCATTCCTCTTATGTAACTTCTATTTAGCAACAATATTGTAGGGAAGAAAAGCAACCCAACCTTTCTCCCAGGGTTCACTCAAAACACCTCTGATAGTTGTGCTGACTACAGTGCCATGAGGCTGTTCTCCTTCCTTATACAATGCTTATTTAGGATAGAAGATCCATGAAAATGATTGTTCCCTTTATAGTTCCACATGAATGATTAAAAAAACACAGACAATAAGGAGTGGGCTGTTAGAGTACTATGGGGCATCTTTGAAATATCATTCACTAAAAAAAAAAAAAAAATGAGTACACAGTTGAGTTGCAGGCAACTTTGCTAATCCTAAATACTGGCATATTTTTATACGTTCTTCTAGCACACACATAAAAGCACAGCAAAGAATATCCATGTCATTAAGATGTCTGCAAATATTTACAGTGTGCCAAAATGCAAGTCAAGTGCTGTTTTGAATCAGACAACATTGCCACAGAGGCTGCATTAGCAAAGGCATTTCTAAAGTCTCTGTGAGCTGACCTTGCCAAAAAGAAATGGCAAGTTTTTACAAAACATACAAGAAACCAAAACAATCAGAGGATTAAACTTAAAAATGCTTGTAGGGTTGAGGTAATGGGCTACTATCAAACTGCTTTAAGGTAAAAAAAAAAAAAAATCAGGAAAAAGAAAGCAGGGAAACCTCTGAGTATGTAGAGCAGCAGGGAAGTGCTGCTTTGGAGGATGGAGTAACCTGATGGCATCAGGTAGAGACAGTAAAAGCAGCACCCAGATAAGGCTTCTTATGTCAATCAGCTTTACAGCTATTGGATTTCACTCCACATCTGAGGATCAAGTCTTATTTCACTGATCACAAACACTCCTTACAGTCTTTCACAACCCAAAACAATACAGGAACTGCTGAGAAAGGAAGTCAAAGCAAAATGACCTTTTGTTTGCCTCAAATTTTCCCTTCATTGTTAATTACTGGAAAACCATTGCCAAGCAAATCTTTCTGCAGGATTTGCAGATACAAAGTGAAGCTCAATCAAAAACAAACTCCACTGGAAAACCAGCCTGTCACACTGCCACTCAATGGCAATTAATTTTCTAATCAATGTGGCTTTTATTCAGTATTTTGTTTCTCCACTTTTCTCAAAATGACTGAAAATGTAATATTTAAACTGAAACAAATGCTAATTGCATGTTTTCCTTTGGTTTTAGATATTTATTTAAGGCTCTGCAGGTTGGTAATTCAAACCAGAACTGTGCAAATTCATCATTTTTCCTGACTAAGCAAAAACAAAGGCTTATCAAAAAAAATCAACTTACAGTAGGCTTAATACAACTTGCAACCCATTCATTTTGGGTAGAATGGGATAGATTTCTTTTGCTTAGTTTTTGTTTTCTTTTTTCAAATAAATTTTAAGATAATTAGAACTTCTATTTTCCAGCTGCTTTATAGAGTGTGGTTGGGAAGCATTGTGCTCAAATTAACAGACTAACCTAAAATAACACAGGTCCAGAGAAAACTTCACAAGGACTCACAAGAAGTTTGGAAAAAAGTGGGTTTCCAGTCCCAAGCTGTTTACAGAGCCTGTGTTATTCTGATGCAGCAATTTAAGTGGATTCACTACTTGGGAATTTTAGATTGCATATATCAAGACATGTTCTCCCATAGTGTTGGTATGAACAAATCCTGTTCCCAAGGAAGTTTCCAGCATGCTGAAGTGATCCCAGCAACACTGACAAAACACTAAATCACCTCTCTGCTCTCCAGGGACAGTGCTTGAATGGTATTTCCAGATAAAAGCACAAACTGCAGTACCAAGGGAAACACACCAGAGAAGTGAGAGAGTTTCAAAAACATCTCTGCCTACTCATGAATCATAAGAACGTAAATGAGCACTGTTTCCAACCACACCCAGTCCAGGGAGAGACCACGCTGAACGCCAGACAGGATCATATTTCTAGTTCCATGAAGGACTGCCAGGTTTTGCAGAATACCTCGTTGCCTATAGTTTCAAACAAACTAGAAAAACAACCTTATTTCTGGGGGAAAAAAAAGTAACTGAGGACTGATTCTTTTATCTAACATAAAGAAATATATTGTTATTATTATAGAACTATCTTGTGATTCGTGACATTTGATCATTTTAAATACTATTTTATATGAGTAGCAGCAAATAACAGCACATCCACTCATTATTTTTGCCAGCTGTGATATTAACAACTGCTGAACACGTTTATGCTGACCTTGTCTTAATCCTCTTAGTGCACAAGTCTGACTATGACTTGATACTTCCTCCTCGAACCCCACCAACTAACAAAGGGTATTTGCTTTCTGACAACTGTTTTCTAAGCTGGTCTCATTAGTGCTGAAATAAGGTATGAAATGTCTTCAAGCCTGATAGAACCTAAAGCATAAATGGCATTAATTTGGATTATACTTCCAAAAAAAAAGAAAAAAAGGAAAAAAAAGAAAAAAGAAAGTAGCAATTGCTGCTGGAGAACAGGCATTTTGGATTTTCTAGCTGGACCTTCCAGCCTACCATTTGGAATGTATTACAGATCTGACTTTGCCATGGAAGACTGTTCTAGTAAGCCATCTGTCAGATGCTAATTCCTCTGCTGGATAAGCACTTTGGTTATAGTACATGCAGACTTAAAGTTTTATTATTTAGAAAAGAAAGGACAGACATTACAAAAGCACATATATAAAGTATATACTTATATAACAGAGATATTAAAGTATTTGTAGTTCAAATGGTATTAAGTATAAAGTATAAAATGCCATATTCACAGATAAAATGTGAATTCCACCAGTACATTCCCACACATCAGGGGAATTACACAAATATACCCACAGAGTCAACAAACGGTTACACCACCAAGGCCAAACTAAGCATAACAAAATTTCTGACATCATATAATTAAGTAGGTTAACACTTAGCTATCAGGACTACGTTAAATCACAAAGTCATATCTGTGCCTATTTAAAAAAAAGGAAGTTTTAATGAAAACTTACACACAAAGGTCTCCACGTGTGTGCACAAGTCCCCACACTTTGGGCAGCGCAGTTGGTTCCCTCCTTTCCCAGAGCTTCCAGAGCTTGACTTTTTACCACTACCCTCACCAACAGATTTCTGAAAGAGATTTCCAAACAATTAGCCCCAAACAATGGAGCTGGCAGAGTAGGCATTTAGCAGTGTGCTTATGGAATCAAATAATTTGAATTTTGCAACAGCTGAATGACAAAGTCGCTATTGTCAGGATTTTTTAAAGGCTTTGGAAACTTAGAAGAATGTGACATAAACACTTGGAAGTGTTTTACATTGACGAATTATTTACAAATACATCTGCATTTCCCAGGCCTGCCAGTCTTCGATGCCCATGGAGAGGTATCCAATACCTACATTATGGCTGCTTGACTGGCACTAGAACAGTAATCAGCTGTGTCAAGAATGTTTTAATAGTGTGTTTTAATGCCAGAGAAGAAAACAAATCATATTTGGAGAGTATTTTATTATCTCAACTGCATGGATTCTAAGGGGTTCTGAACCCACAGCTCCTCTCACTTCCTTAGCAGGTGTAGCAATCTATGCTAAAACATGCACTTCAAAGTGCTTGGAAATACTGTATTTTTTACTAGTATCTCTTCTATGCCTTCATATCTTGATGAATAAAAGTTATTACATTTTAGGAAACAGCAAAAATCTCTCTTCCCATTTCTAAGGTTTCAAAATGAAGAACTGCTTTTCTTGCCTACTGATTTCTCCTCACAACCTTTTCAAGAAACAAAACACTACTAATTTTTTTAATCTTCTTTATTTTTTTAAAAGTTTAATTGCACCTTCAGAACACACGTGTGTCACCTGGACAGTTCCTCAGGTTCACAACACTCCATACTAAGGCCAAGTTATTGCCTCTGAACTCTCAAAATGTTATTTGCTGACTAAACAGCAGTTTTATTCTTGGGTAATCATTTATCTGAAGAAGCTGCTTATTAACTATAATTATAGAGAATGACTAGGATGAAAATAGACTACAACTGACTAACAAGAGGTGAGCTCATGTCCTCATTGACTTATCTTACTTTAGACAAACCAGTTCTAAACCCAGAAACATTTAAAAAGTACTTAGTTTGAAAAAGTCTGCTTGAGAGCAGCAGGCTTTTGAAGGAAAACAGGTCTGATTACTACCCTTTCCTGACATCCTGAAACATGTTCTTGATTTATGACATCCAATAAAGTTTTAAGTTTATACTGGGCAAAAATATTTGTAAAACTGGGAAAAGCGTTGTTGGATGTTTATAAGGTTTGTCTCCTAACAAATTCACAAAACTTTTTTTTTTCAAAGCCAGCTGCAGCAATTTGAAGGATTAGAAATATCATGAGTTAGCCAAAGTTTCAAGATTATTCTAATTTTAAGTAAAAAAAAAAAAAGAAAAAAATTAAGGAACATTATACATAAACTATAGAACACCTCAATTTGTGGAGATTACCTTATTTCCATCTCCAGAACCATCCTTGCTTGCACCATCCTTTGAAGCAAAATATGCTGGTGTTTCTGAAAAGTTCCTAAGAGGAATTCGTTTTAGGGAACAAGTTTCAAAAGTACCAAGTTTTCCTAAAACGGGGATGCGTGTACGACCACAAGTAATACCTAAAAAAAGAGAGAAAAAATAATGAAAATTAAACGTTAAAAATACTCTAGTTCTAATTCCATTGCCACCACATCTCAGAACTGATTTACTTTAAGTGGAGCTTAAAGCTTTTGGCAACAGAATTCAGCTCTGAACATCCACATTTCAGTCATCCAAAGGAAATGATCTTCACCACCTTAATGTTCATCTTATTAAAAACTGCCTGGATTTTCCAAAAAAGACCCCCAAGTAATTCCAGGTCTTCTAACATCAGACAATTGAGAGTCCCATTGTGACATGAAATAGGGAACATCCCATTTATGAAACTGATCCTCAGACTGCTAAACACAATCAGCTTACAGCTCTTACTGTGAAATAATTCAATCCCCCCAAGAGAAACCTTTGAAGAGTCTCTATTATGCAAAAATCAGGTGTTTCAGACTCAGTGACTGAACATCTGGATTTGGCTTTCAGTTGGGAACTCCACTGAAAACGAGCTTCCAGGAATTTGAGGCACCTCTTGGCAACAAAAATTGTGCTGGGGAAAACTGAGAAGCCGTGTCCTATTTGGCACTCACCAAAGGGCCAGCACCGCAAACTCAGCGTAATCTTAACTTTGCTGAAATACCTCATTGCCAACATGAAAAAAAAAAAACCTAATTGAGAAACTAAACAGCCTTTTCCTCCTCTTGCAACACGGGCAGGATTGCATTTCATGGCTGGGTATGATGTGAGCCAACATATGTTGTGCTTGTGATTTCAACATCAACAACAGCCCGGGATCCATATCTCATCTCTCGCATTTAAAGTGGCAAATTCTCACTTGCTCTCTGGTTTTGATAAGGACTCTGTGCCTTACTGACAGCAAAGCTGTACAGCAACAATTGCAATTACAAACTTGCTGATAATACATAGTTTTATTGTTATACGGAGAATCCTATTGAAAATTCCAAAAACTTCTAAAAAATAACAAAAAGTAATAATAGCAAGAGGAGTACAACTTATTTGGTCTGAAAGAGGAAACAACAGCAATCAAGAGCTGGGAACTTAGCTGAAAGAGGTACTCAGAAAATTCACCTTGTTACTATAACAAGAAGGGAGAAAAACAAAGAGGAACCTAAATTTATCAGGAAAACTCTCACAGGCCTCTGCAAAGTCACAACGAAGACGACAGTGTCAAATGAGATTTGAAGCTGGTTTATTAACTTCCATGCTGCTTAAGATTCCTGAACCTGAAGATGACTTGCAGCTATTTTTAACATGACTAAAAATTAATCTTTTAAAAATCTCTTAACAGCATTGCTTCTGTCTGTAAACGGGAGGGAGGAATAACAATCAATGAGCTTCCCCATTTTAAATTCATCTGCTGAGTGTTACTGCAACACATTTTAGTTTACATAGGATAAGCTATGAAAACATCACAGAAAACTTGAAAATCCTGGCTGGCTCTCAGAAGCAGTTGTGTCTTTTAACTGAATGTGCAGAGAACTCTGACGACTCCATGTGCCAAGTGCACTTGTCACTAGAGAAGAAGCTTTGGTGAATGTTTACAAGGCAATAGCTGTTCTGAGCAGTTCCCTGTCCTGCAGGCTCATTCCTCAGAGATGATTCCTTTACTGAGATTTGGTTTAGAAACTGAAAAACGACCCCTTAAAATAAAACAACAACCACCTCAGCTCCCTTGAACAAAACTTGAAGTCACACAACTTTTTTTTGTAATACAGGGAGATTTGGCCTGTGGAGAAAGGCCGAAGCTCTAACACAAAAGCTCAAACATTTCAGAGTCCTCATTTTAATTCAGAGTGCTCACGTGGGACAGAAAATGCACTGAGAATTGTATGGGATGAACTATGAAACCTTACACAGCACTGAGTACTGAGCTGTGCAGACCCAATCATGAAAAAAAAAAAATTGTATTACTGCTACATCAGCTTGTGGCTATAGCACAAAAAGCCTCCTGTGCTTATCGTGAGGTCTGAGTGGTGTTATTTTGACAAAATAGCATTGTATAATTCCACAACAAAGCAGCAAGAAAGTTACCACCACTACTTCCTTGCACCAATAAGCCCAGAGGGAGATTTTCAGTAGAAATCAACATGCCAACCCAATGCTTGGCAGCTGCCACTGACCGATCCAGATAAATATTCCAATATGTAGCAGCTGGCAGGATTTGCTCACACACACCTGGCAGCAGTGGCTCAGGTGGTGTTGTTTTAGGAGCACTGAATTCAAAGGACGTGTCCCTAACATTGCTGGCAGCAATGGAACCGATCCAGGGTGTTCAGATTTGAAACGATGGGAAGCTCCTTAACGCCTTATTAACCTTTAATTGATACTTGATGAAATAAATACTGACTTCTGGGCCAAGCCTGGGGGATCTTGGAGGCATCTACTGCTCAGGAAAGTGACTGGGACACTGTGACAAACTGTAACTGTCCCACATAACTCTCAATTGATTACATTGATCTGTGCACTCTGAACTCGAGATCTCAAGTTGGCACCAATCAGCAACAGCAAACAAAGCACCTGGCAGAAGACATGATTTAATATAAAAGATACACAAAATTAAGATATGTTTAGTTTTAAACAACTTTCATTGAAAGCTGATGGGTACACAATTGTATTGCACTCATCTGCATTTTATTCTCATTTGCTCTTCTACATAATCCTTTTGGATCTTAGTTCCAACCAAAAAACCCACACATTTTAAGAAAGATAATCGTGAAATTAATTCAAAATGGTATTTGCTTTAAAGTTGATTGTTTCAGAGGGGTTGCATAAAGCCAAACAGGCCGGACTTGAAAGTACAGGTTTGAACCTTTCAGCACAGGTAATACCTGAGATATAAATGTAAAGGCACCTACAAAGTGTTAACCCACCTCTTAAAGGCAGTAAATGATCTGACTCATCAGGCTACCGCTGAGGGTAGAGTAATTGAAAATAATGTTGCAAATGTGGCAACAGAGAGATTTTTCAGCACAATTTGGGGGTACTCTACCTTTCACCCAAAACAGCACAAGGTTTGTCTGCTCTCAGTACCCCTAAGAAGACCATGAAAAAGGTAAACAAGGAAAAACACTAAAGAAGTACCAGCGTCCGACAGCCTTCAACTTCCTGGGAGTAGCTGGCACACTCTCGTCCTTCTATCAAGTTGGAAATAATTACTTTTGCTAACTACGCCCATCTTTATGAGAAATATTTCAAGTTTAGGCCACAACAAAGGTAGGCTTTTAATGAATTAAGGTAATTAAGCCATTTTTCAGCCAATTAAACACATTTACTCGCACTGCAGAGTAACACACAGTGGCCAACAGCTGCTGAGCATCACTCCTGTTTAAATAAACTCTATTCTCGCATCACACTTCCCCGTAGCGAGGGCAAATTCTCCGATACTTCACACCACGTAACGCTGCCCTTACCCCGACTCGCACCAGCAAACGGTTAAAAGGAGGAAAAAAAGGGGAAAGGCCGCCGCGTCCCGCCGCTGTCACAGCGCGATAAGGGCAGCGGCGGGGCCGGGGCTTCCCTCAGGGCCGCGGGCCGAAGGGCTCGACCCCGCCAGGCCCGGTGAAGGAGGGCCGGCGACTGGAGCGCGGTTACCTCTGCGGGCGGAGGGCAGCGTGGAACCGAACAGGCGGGCGGCGGCGGCGCAGCTGTGGCAGGCGGACATGGTGCAGCGGGCCCGGCCAGCTCCCCCCGCCGCTGACAAGGCCTCGCTGGCGGCGGTCCGACCCCGCCCGCCCCGGTAACGCCCCCGTGACGGCACCGCGCGTCACCGCGGGACTCCAGATCCCAGCGGGCACCACGCCGCACCGCGCCCCGCGTGAACCCGCTCGCCACGCGGGGCATCATGGGAAGTGTAGTCCTAGGAGTGAACGGTTGCGTGGAGGCCGTGTGGCGTTGTGGGAAATGTAGTCTGCGACCGGCAGCACTCCCGGACTGCCCTGGGCGCGCTGTTCAGATGTTTGTATTCCCGCTGATTGCGCCGTTTAATTCCTCTTTGTAAAGATGACATGAGAGCAATATTTCCCTTTGGTCACAGAAACACCTTTTTAAAAAAGCCTTTCGTGAAAAGATCAGGCTGAGACACGAGCAGAAAAACTTCAAGAAAACTGAAGCGATTTTGGGAGCGAATAGAAAATGATGCTCCGTATTTCGGGGTCATCTTCAAGCAGGGATCAGGACTGTATAAATATCTATTCTCTAATGAAGTGTATCCTTTAGGCATGGCTTATGGAGACCACACCCATAGCTGCAGGTAACTATGGGTCTGTTTCTTTCAGCTCACCTTCAACTCCTATTTATTACATACTAATTAAACGGGGCTAATTGACTCCACCTGTTCATTAGAGGAATGACTCAGTATCACCTGTCGCTCTCCTCAATTAACCTAAGCTGCCCCGCAGCGAACAGGTTGTCCGAGAAGCTGCGGCCTATCCCTAGAAGTGTTCAAGGCTAGGTTAGACGGGGCTTGGAGTGACATGTTCTGGTAGAAGGTGTCCCTGACCATGGACGGGGTGGAACAAAACAAGTCTTAAAAAAGTCCCTTCCAACGCAAATTATTACGTGAATTAACTCAGGGGGCACGTGACTTCCACCCCGGTAGCGATGGCGCCCACCCCGTTCACTTCCGCCTCGGTAGCGATGGCGGCGGAGCGGTTTCCGCCCCGTCCACGCCCCGCCCAGGGGTCAAGTGGGAGGTGCGGCGCAGCACCCGGAAGTGGCGGCCAGCGGGTGCCCCCGGCTGGGCGCGCGGGGCGGGAGGAGGAAGAGGAGGAAGAGGAGGAGGAGGGGGAGGAGGAGGAGGAGGAGGCGGCGGCGGCGGCGGCGGCGGCGGCGGCGGCGGCGGCGGCGGCCGGAGAGCGGTGGCCGCCCCAGTGCTCCTGGCCCTGCTGCTGCTCCTCGTCCCCGGGCCCTGCTAGCCGGTGAGCGCCCAGCAGTGATGGGGGAGGCGGCGGTCATCGCTGTGGAGGCGGGCCTGCCCCGTTGTCAGCGCCCCGCTCCGGGGAGAGAGCTCTGAGGGGCCGGGTGGGCGCTGAGGCAAGCGGGGTGGTCTCTGCTCCTTCGGGACAGTGTCACCCCGGAAAGGCTGCGCTGGAGAGGGCGGGGGATGACTTTTGGGCTCTGGAGCGGGGTCGTTGCGACCCCTGAGGGAGGGAAGGGAGAGCGCTGGGACGAGGCCCCGCAGGGAGCCCACAGCCCCCCCATGAGGCTCCGTTTACTGGGGGTCTCTTAGGGGAAGGGGCTGCCTCAGCCTGTACTACAAGGGGGAAAGCCTGAGCAGGGGGTGCTGAGTGGGCTTTTGTCCCCTTCTCCCTGCAAAGCTGTGGAGCTAAATGTGGTTGAGTAGGGGAAGGAACAGGGGCTGGGGGCCGTGGGCAGCGTGGGGGAGGGTTGGTGGGAGTAGCGCTGGGGTAGGGGGGAAGGTTCTGCTGCCATATCCCAGTTACCCATAAATCTTCTTTCTCATTGCCTTTTAAAATCAATAACGAATGGAATATGTCATTAGTGTAGTGGAATAACTCACAAGGAGACTATCAGCAAGTGCTCTGAGCACATCCATAGGTGGTTCTTCCAGAGGAATTGTTTTTAAGAGGTTAAAGTTCTTCAGGTTTTACTAAAAATGAAATCTGTGTGTTTAGAGGCTGATCATGACCAGCATCAGAATCTTTGTGGTCTGACTTACCTTCAGAAGCTGAATCCCCATTTTGAGTTCATGGTTCAGCTTCTCTGTGGCTGGAAAGCTTATGTAGTTGTTGTTAATAGGAGTATTTGTGCGTGCAAAATTAATGCTGCGTTTCTGTGCAAAGAAGGAAAAAAATATTTCAGTAACAGGACGTTCTCTAATCCAGGTTTCCTCTTGCCTGGAAAGAAAGGCAGCCCTTAGGAGTAGTGATCACAGATGCTCCTTTAGAGGAAAGCTGGTGGAAATCAGCCCAGGTGTTAGTGGCAAATGACTCCACTCCATGAGTGGTAACAGGTGAACTGAGAAGTTCAAAATTTGGATTTCAGGTGGACTCTAAACTCACTGTGGTGCCAAACAAGGTACAGGGTTGGGACAAAGTCCACTTGCATGGTACCTTTTCCTTACCTACTGTAAGGACACAGCTCTGTGCTCCCAGCCATTCGCTTAAGGGTGCTGAAGGACTGAGGTGGCAGAAGCAGCGAGGTGATCACAGCAGGGAGAGGTTGTCAACCCTCTCTGGCAACCAGAGCGAACAACAGGAAAAATCTCCCTCTCTGTTGCCTCGGTGTCCGTGTGGGGCCCTGACCGTGACTTCTGCTTCTTGGCCCTGCCATTGTAACAGTCCAGGATAATGCATGTTTTAAGGCATTTCCTGTAATTTGTCTGCCACAAGTTTGTCACGCTGTCATTTGCTGAAGAGCTTTTAGAAAGCCATTGATGTGTGGTTATGGAAAGGAATTAAACTGAAGCATGGTTTCCTCTCTCCAATGACTGCTGTCTGCCGGCCCAGGAAAGCATCCTTGCACCTGCTCTGCTTTGCAGGTTGTTGGAATAGAGATTTTTTTTTTTTTACCTTTGCTGTAATTTTGATAGAGAGCAGAACGGTTGGTGCAAGCACCAAAGAGAAACCAGACAAATTTGAAACAACAGCCACACAGCTGAACATCTCACCTCAAACCTTTGGACATGGGAGGTGGAGCACATGCTCTGGAACGTGTGTGTTTGTCTTGCAGTTTACAAAGTACTTTCCCTTTTAAAATGCAAATTTTCTGCACTTGGAAGGTGGCAAATAAAGACTGACAGATGAGGAAATTGTAACTAACTGTTAATCCAGCTGTAACCCCATAAACTGGTTAAGCTGCCCACCGGCAGCTCTCCTGCAGGGACAAATGAATTGGAGTGACTCACGGAACACAATGAGGTCTTATTTTATGAAGAATTAAGAAACAAAACCTCTTGATTTAGACTTGGTGACTGTTAAGTAACAAAAGCAGAAGTTTCTTTGTTTTTCTATGCTGAGTGCTGTGTGTGAATGCATGAAAATAATCTCCCAAGGCTGCTGGCTTTCAGGGGGAAGCTATTGAGTCTGCAAACTTAAGAAGCATTTGATGCCATTTGTTGTATAAATGCAAGCTAATGGTCTCTTGCTGCTTTTTTTTTTTTTTTTAATAAAGGGTTAAATCTTGGAGTTACCTCAGTCTTTATTACTAATTAATGGAGTATTATAAGATATGCATTATGTATGCTTGGACATTCTGGCTGGGGAGTGAATTAGTGGCATTCTTGTGTGGACCCAACTCTTAATCAATTTGTGCTGTATTAATTGGTGTGCTTCAAGGATTTCTTCATTGGTAACTCCTGACAAGAAACTGCTTCTGTGTGGATAGAATTAAAATTTCAAGGATTTTCTGTAAATTAAGCCTCGGATCAGGTGATGTTCCTAATGTGCTTTGGGACTCGTTTGGGTCAGTTATACTCAGATGGAAAAACGTGACCTGAATATTGAGTAGGTTGATGAAATAACGTCTGTGGTGTGAACTCCTGAGTGAATTGAATGAATATCTATTAGCCATAAACTTGGAGTGCCTTATCAATTTAAGAAAAACCAAGAACATGCTTTAGGTGTTGAAGCCACTTACAGCCTGCAACACAATTGACTTTCTCTGCAGCTGTCACATGAGAATGCTGCTACAGAAGCATCATCATTTCATAATTAGGTTGGTGCAGTAAGGCAGTCAGGTGACTGCCTCTTGGGAGAATAATTGCATGGTTTGATGAAAACTGAGCAAAAGTGAACTTGGTGTGAGTCAGAGGTAGTGCCATCAACTGATAAGAGCAAATGACCCTGCACTGCTTTATTTACATAGGACAGCTTTTGAGAGCTGCCCACGGTGAAACTGTGGTATTGATTTCTCATTCTCTTTCTTTTTCAGGCTGACTCAAACTGAATTTTTTCTAAACATCATGGGAGAGATTAAAGTCTCTCCTGACTACAACTGGTTCAGAGGCACAGTTCCTCTTAAAAAGGTATGTGCATCTTGTAGGTGAAATATCTCCTCTTGTTTTTAGGGGGAGAGACTGTGTGGTTAATGCAGAGCGGTTGTGGCTGTGCTACTGGGCTGCTTTATCTCCTGAACTGTTGTCCCACGTGTCACGTGAATGCATGAAGGCATTCATCTTCACGTGCTTCTTGGAGGTTCCTTCTGCCTGTGGTGGGGAGCAGAGACTCTCAGCTGTGAGCCATGGCAGCAGTACCTGCCATTCTGGTGCCAGCCATCCCAGAGGAGGGGGCTCCAAGGAAGCGGTGTGTGCTGGGCATCACGTGTGTGGCCTCCAGAGCTGTCTGGGGGCACTGGACTGAGCTGCCAGAGCCACCTCCACTGCTCCTGCCCATTGTCCTCCGGCCAAAGCAATGTCCAAATGCAACTTCCCAGCAGTCAGGGTCCTGAGAGTGGGAATTTCCTTAACCACGGTGGAAAAAATCAGACAGTTTCTTCTGCTTAATCACATTGTGCAACCACTTTCCCCTCTTGCTTGGATTTCCCCACTTGCTTTCACTGAGCCTCAGGAGAATGTTTGAGGTGTGCCGGGCTCCAGCCTGTGCTCTCTACGTGCAGAGAGGCAGAGGGTGTGCAGGGCAGTAGCACTGTGTAACTGCTGACCCAGTAAAGCACTCGTGTGTACCTTCTGCAGGTCAGGCTTGCTGGGGCTGTGGTTACAGTGACCTGCAGCAGCCCAGACTGCTGCCAGACAGAGGGACAGCCCTGCCTTTACACCCTGCTGCTGCAGGCACGGTCACTGCTGTGGCTGTGCAGGCTGAGCAGTCAGTGTCCTGTCTAGCCTGGGGTGTCTAACAGTTTGATTTTGGGCTGAGTTGACTTTAGTGTGGTTCCCTTATCTGTATGGGCTGTGTGGGCTGCAGAAACACCTTTAGGGAAGGGCTGTGCGATTCTAATTAATTTTTGCCAGTTTATGTCTTCTGTAGATAAGAAAGGTGTGTTGCTGTTGACCTCACATGGTCTGTCATGGCTTTGGTGTCCCATCTGCTGGGTCTGTTTGTGCCACAGTGTTGCCTTCAGGTAGTGCCTCATTGGGTGACCAAAGCCAGGGCCCAGTATTTCAGCGGAAGGACATGTGGGTGCTCTGAGGTTCTGCTTTGTGGGAGGCAGGGTGGTGAACGGAAGGAGCTGGAGGTTGTGGTTCCAAGGGAACGTGGTCCTGCTGCAGCTCAGTGTCAGCAGCCACTGCCTTCGGCTGCTGCCAGTGCTCAGGGTTTCATAACTGGGGATGTGTGTAAGCTGAAGCTGATGGTGACCTGGTGACCTTCACTCTCAGGAATGCCTTACCCTCTTGAGTTCTTCTGTCTGCTCTAAAGGCAAATGTTGCCACAGTGGTGAATGTGGGGGTATGAAGAAGGTAGAAAGAAACTAGTCCTGGTAATTGGAGAGAGAATTTTTAAAAAAAACCTAATTTGAAAATGTAATTAATTTCTGAAGCAGTCTTTTGGAATGCATTTGCCTGCATCATCCCCCCAGAAGTGCAAAGCATGTGCAGTACAGAGGAAGGAATGACTAGCCTTGGTAACTGCTGTCAGATCAACCTAAGGAAGCAGAGCCAGAGCAGTTTGTTTGAGAATGTGCTGAGATGTTTCTCCTGACAAGCACAGGAAATGCACAGCTCCATCCTCCTTCCTATCCTGGTCAGATATAGGAAATACAGCACAGAAAATAACATTTTCTAACCGAATCTCCTGCTTTGCCTGTGTGCCTCAATTTGCATACACCACTCACTCCCTTATCTGAGTCCTTCCTAAAAGTTTTCATCAAGGCATGCCCTGGCCCTGCTAAAAAAAGTTCTGCTCTTTGTTTTGAGGCAGTGGAGATTTTATCTTTTATGTGAACTGTAGCTGATCTTGATCAATCAGCCAGAACAAGGAAAATGTTGGTGACCTCCCAAGTTAGCAGTTAACCACATTGCTGCCTGCACAGCTCAGGAGCTGGAGTTAAACTGTCCAGCATGTGGCTAGGAATCAGCTAGAACAAGTGCTTAAACCATTGATTCACTGTCTGGGCTCGAGGAAAGAAACCTTATCTCTGTCTCAGCTCTCTTTGCATGAACTAACTTAGGTGTTGTTACTGCAAAGGGTATGGTCTGCCTTTGGAAATACTCCTAAAGGTAAACTTGGTAGTAGCCACCCTGAATGGATCCAGCATTGCTGATGGAATGGCAGCTGAGAACAGCAAGGCCTGGAGCCCAGGGGTTGTGTGCAAGGAGTTGTGGTGGTGGGGCCTGGGAGGGCTTTTGTACAAGGTTTATGTTTAAATGGCTGCAGTGGTCTGGAAGCTCTGGTATGCAATCTGTCTTTTTTTATAGTGACTTTAGAAAACAACATTATCATGTGATTCCTCACATGCTCCCAGAGCCTGAAATACTGGCTTTATTCGGAGCAGATTTGTTCGTCAAGCAAATCTGATTCGTGATACACTGTTCTCCTTTGATTGCTGAGAAGCTTAACTGCTGGGTTGGAAAACCAAATGGTGCCTGTATATCTCTGTTCAAAAAGCTATAAAATCTCAGTACAGAGGAGATGATTTTTGGCTGCTTGACTCAGGCTTTCCCCAGAGGGTTGTAGAGTTGAAAGAATATCTGGAATATAGAAAGCAGTTTCTGGTAGAACAGGCCTTGTCAAAACAAGTAAGGCTTTGGTGCTGCTAGAAAAGAAGACCCAATTCTTACACTTCTGAAGGGACTAATTATGCTAGGACTTGTGGTACTGTATGAGGAGCTGCTCATTAAGGATAGGATCTCATGTGTGAGTGATCTCCCTCAGCCAGCTGTGTGTCCCAGGCAGTCCAGATGCTCCTGAGATGTTGGCAGATGATGGAAGCATTTTTCCCTCCAGGTCAACCTTGCAGTGCTGCCCTGGGAGCTGTGTGTGTGTGTCTGTTTCTGGCAGGGAGCTGTGTTTCAGATCAATAATTTGTGGTGATAGCTGCTTAATTCCCCAGGCCTGCGTGGATCCAGACCTTTAACATCTTCTGTCCATGGATGCAAATATCAATGATTGTTTAAAAAGCTGTCCCTGGGGCAATGCTGGCTCTTCCAGCCTCCAGCTGCTGCTCTTGGTACCCTGAACTGACCTCCTGAACCATCTCTCCTGAGCATGGTGGCTCCTTTCCTGAGGTGCAGTTCATTATCCAGCTTATGTCATGATACACAAAATATTGTGTCTGATGGTGCGTGGCCACAGTTTTTTTTCCAGCTGTATCCACATTGTCATTCCAGTTAGAAAACAGCCTGAAAGCTATTGTGAAGAAGAGTAAAAGGTCTTGAGTATGATAACATTTACTAGATGTTGGAAATTTCTAGAAGCATTGTGGAAACTGACTGAAGAACCTCACTTGTCTTGTGTTTCTTCTCCCCTCTGTGTTTCTCTTTCCAGATAATAGTAGATGATGACGACAGTAAAGTCTGGTCACTGTATGATGCAGGACCAAGGAGCATTCGCTGCCCACTCATATTTCTCCCTCCTGTGAGTGGAACTGCAGATGTGTTTTTCCAGCAAATTCTGGCACTGACTGGATGGGGCTACAGAGTTATTGCTGTGAGTATTCTCAGTCCTGTGTCCAAGATGGTGTACTTGTGCTTGTTGCTCTGATTAGAGGTTGGATAACAAGCTTCTTAGTTTTGACTTGGGGAATCCCCCAAAAAAACCATGCTAAGTTGCACTACAGAGTAGTTATGTGGATCCAGGCTGGAATCTGCTTTATGTCCACGGCAGCATTTACCTGAAACCTTGTGCATGCACACTGTTAACTTCTCAGCCTACTTTTCCCCTTGTGTGTCCTGGACACAAGTACTTTTTGCCTCCAGCTGCATCTTTGTTAGCCCTGAGGCAAAGACATGAATTAGTTCAGGGTTTCCGTGTTTGTCTTGTGGATGGTGGATAACATGGTTCTTAGACTATATAATAGCTGCAGATAATATTTCACTCCTTAAATCCTACCAGCCTGCTCTTCTGGGGCTTCTGAGCTGAACTGAAGTGGTTGATTTGTACAATATATTAAACAGCCTGGCTTTAGGAGTGCTGCCATCTCTTGCAGCAGTTAATGATTTCTGTATCTGTTACATGCTGCAAAATCACTGAAAAAACCATTCCAGCCTCCCCTCCCACTGATCAGAGAGCGAGGCAATGCTGCACTTTCCCCAGCAAACTGCTCTGTGGCACTTTGTGTGTTTTTGTGTAACTGAGGGGGAGGTGTTTGCACCCTTGGGCTCTGGGGACCTTGAAGAGGAACTTCATGATACAGGAGTGGCACGTTGCTGTCTTGAAACCTTGAATGTGAGAGCTGGTACAACTTTGAAACAGATGGATCTCAGCCAAGTTTTTCTAACTTTGTGTTATTTTAGCTGCAGTATCCAGTATACTGGGATCATCTCGAATTCTGTGATGGATTCAGGAAACTCTTAGACCACCTTCAGCTGGATAAAGTGAGTGCTAAAAGATGGGGAAGTGGACGAATCGTTGCAATAGAAACCTGATGTTGGGAAGAGTCTCGTTTAAGATCCAGTGGGGGGGGGAAAAAAAAAGATACAAAAATGCAGTCTATAAATAAAGAAGCTGTGTTGCAATTTCACATTTGAAACTAGTTTATATTTGAAGGTGAATGCCCTTGGAGATTGTCATACTTGGCCTAAATTCAACTGCTATTTCAGGCCTATTAAATTGTATGGGTTAACTTCCTTTTTTTTGTGAGATCCTGTGGAAGTTATCCTTCCTAACTCACATAGTACAGAACACCAAAGTCGAGTCTCTTGGGCTGGAATAGCTATAGAGAACAAAGTGAAATGTTTGGAGTTTTTCTTGTTGAACACAAAGAAATTTGCTCTGTGAATCTGTGAGAAACATTTCTTTCTGTTAGTATTTATCACATTTATATTGCACATAAAACAGGGAGATGAATGGGACAGTAATTCTTTCAGAAATGGGTTATGAGGACAAGGTAAACTTGAATGACCTACTTTTGTAATGAAGCACTGTGAATAGAGGTCACATTTCCTCATCTGTTTGTTTTGGTGGTTTTTTTTTTCCCCCTTGCATTAGGTTCACCTTTTTGGAGCTTCTCTGGGAGGCTTTCTGGCTCAAAAGTTTGCTGAATACACACACAAATCTCCCAGAGTCCAGTCTCTGATCTTGTGTAATGCCTTTAGTGACACGTCTATCTTCAATCAGACGTGGACAGCAAACAGGTAAAGAAGATTGAGACAAGCAAGCAGACTCATGGCATTAATTTTTTGCAATGAAATGTCACATTGATTAGTTGGATATGTGTCTAACCTGATTTTAGCCTGGGGGAGGGACGTGTGGGATGGAATATTTGTGACTTTTAAACGCACACCACAAGGAGAATAGAAGTGTTAACAATTGAGAGTGTGGAATTAGACAAATTGTTCTGTGATCCTCTGTGGATGTGCAGTCAGATTTAAGAACTCTGCCTGTTGTCTAACAAAACCACTTATAGCAAGAAGAGCATTGTTTACCATGTTTAAAATATACTTTTGTCGTGTAACTAGAAGTTTCTTCAAGGATTTCATTTGAAGTTAAAACACAAAGTCTATGCAAGGAAAGAAAGCATTTACAACACAGCATCTTAATGTTGAGTCCTTGGTGCTTGTTTCTGTTTTAGCTTTTGGCTGATGCCTGCTTTTATGCTGAAAAAAATTGTCCTTGGGAATTTTGCATCTGGTCCTCTAGATCCTGAAATGGCTGATGGGATTGATTTCATGGTGGACAGGGTAGGTAGCTGTGTGCTCTGATGGCTGTGGCATCACTGTAGATTTACTGAGTGGGAGGTTGTAGATATTTCTGCTGCTTTCCTTCATTCACTGACCCAGGAGGGAGGAATGAGAAGGGGGTCTTTAGCAGGTGTTGACTGTCACAGCCCCAGCAGTTTAACTGATGCACTGACCCTCTACCTTGGTTCTGTTCATTTGTGTCAGTCAGGAGGAGTTAAGGAACTGAGGTGGAAAAGGAGAAAGTGCTGGGATAGATCTGTAGGCCAAGCTCTGGGGGCAGGAACAACTAATGGAATGTGGTTTAAACATTTGTCTCATGCAGAGTAATACTAAATGGGAATTATAACCTTCATCCCTTTAAAACTATCTTCTCTTTGGCAGTATTGTTAATATTGCATTAACTTCCTGCAGTGAAATATGTTGTTAATCAGTGTTTCTCTCTACTGCAAGCTGGAGAGCCTGGGCCAGAGTGAGCTGGCCTCAAGACTCACCCTCAACTGCCAGAACTCCTATGTAGAACCTCACAAAATCCGAGACATCCCTGTAACCATTATGGATGTAAGTGAATCTCAATTTTTTAATTAAATACTATTTCTTCCCTTTGGCAGGGGAAGCCATGATATTCAGTTAGCAACTTAGCAAGCATTTACAGCATGTAACTTCCTATTTAGGGACGCCTTCTGCTGACTGGGCAGCACTGTGACTCTTCTGTGCTACACTGTGAATCCCATATTCTGTGCCATATGTTTGAGTATTACATATTGGCTTTCTAGCTGTCAATGCCCAGGTTTGCTTGTTTTCTGTTTCATTAACACCATTCCATAAAGAACCTGAGGGTCTCTCCTAGAAGCCGCATGCAGCCAATCTGATGTAACAACAAAATCTGGGGTTCAGAACTCACTGCTGGGACTTGTTCCGTAGGTGTTCGACCAAAGCGCACTTTCGACGGAAGCAAAAGAAGAAATGTATAAGCTTTACCCTAATGCCAGAAGAGCTCACCTCAAAACAGGAGGCAACTTCCCCTACCTCTGCAGGAGTGCTGAGGTCAACCTGTACATTCAAGTGAGTTCCTGAATTTAATCTGTGTATGTGTTTAGCCACAACAGCAGAAGGAAACTCCTGTTGAGCTTGCTTTTGTTTCTTAACTTCCCTGTGTGCTCTGTGCAGCTGATACCAAAGGGCAGGGCTGGAAGCAGCTGTGTCCGTGCTGGGCCAGCTTTGGGGGTTTTCTGTCTCTGAACTCTTGCACTCCAGAGCCATGGTTTCACCCTCACAAAAGTTACTCAGGAGGAATATTTCTCTTTTACCAAAACACTGTGCTCCTACACCTGTTTCCATGTTGTTTCCCATATCTGACAGATCCATTTGCTGCAGTTCCACGGTACCCGGTATGCAGCCATTGATCCCTCCATGGTCAGTGCAGAAGAGCTGGAAGTCCAAAAGATCAGCCTTCACACCAGCAACGAGCAAGAAGAGCAGTAGGCTTGGGAGTGCCAGTGAAACAGAGGCATTGGTTTGGTGGTCTTCCTGTGTACAATCAGCTGTTCCCACTCTGCCTTTTCCCTTGTGTTAGCCGATTATCACTGTGTGATTCCAACAGGATCAACAGTTGGTGAACTACCCGTGGACAGCAACTTCCAGCAGTGTAATGGGATAGATCTGCTTAATTTTTAGTCTTTGGATTCAAGGAAGCATCTTTGAAGACTACACTTTTAAAAATAAAGACATTTTTTCTACCAAAGGCTTCACTATATCGTGTTCTTAAGCAGAACGGTATTTCTTTTTATATTTTTCACTTGGCTGTATATATTACCACATGCAGATTGTGTACTTATACGCTGACATATATTTTTGTTGAATATTTGATTTAAAAGATGTTTAAGTGTCAATGTTGCCATCACTTATTTGCTTTGTACATTGTGTTGTAAGTTAGTTTGTTTCTATTTGAAATGAAGCATTTGAATTTTTAACTTTCTTGCTGCTTAAAAATGGTTTTCAATAAAACTTCACTTTTCAGCAAGTGTCTCTTGTTTTGACTCCAAGAAACAGCAGCTGAGCTCACTGCAGTCCTGGTTTGCCTCTATAGACACCTCTGGAACTGAATAAAAAACCACCACCACCTGCTTGAATTCCTCTCAAGCTTTAACTATAAGGTTGTACTAGTTTAGCTCTAAGTAAGAATGCTGTACTGTTTTTTTAATAAAGATGATAAGATATAACTTGCAACTTTAAAGGGTAAAATCTAGATTTATTGAAATACAGACATTATTTTCCCCTGGAGATGTAAAAAATAAATATGAAGGATTACATGACAAATTATGTCTTTGTCGGAGGCTGTGTAGATAATGGATCTCTTGATGGTTTGAAAAAGTCACCTATTTATAAACAGTACATATTAATGTACATTTATAAATAGCCTATGTTAATGTTCTCAGACTTTCTGTGAAGAGTCAAAGCATTAAAGATCACAACGCCTAAGGTTCCAAAAGAGCCAAATAGTAGCTTTGATTTTGCTTAAGTTCTCCTCTTAAGGTGGGAATTTATGGACACACCGAAGACATGAGTGACAGACATCCCCCACAAATAAGGTAAAGAACATTCCTGAAAACAAAGGCTTTGCCCCCATTAACTTAAAAACTTGACAATTAAAAATTTATATAGAAAAATGTGCTGCAGACAAGTTACAGTAAGACTGTAATATTTCCTGATGCAGTATGACTAGTGAGGCTCACTCACCAAACTCATTACAATACCCAGAACATATGAAATTGCTGATAAAAATCTCCCTTCTGGGTAGAGGCATTTTTGACCACGAGCATTTGTTTTACCCTTGCCAGTTCCTGTCCAGAAGGATGCAGCAGTGCCAGCTGTTTGTGACAAGAAGCCCTTAGGTTGCACCTGCCTTCTCTCAGCAGCAGGGAAGTGTTTGTCCTGTAGCTCTGAGACCAGCTGAGGATGCTGTTGGTGTTACATTGCTGTGCACGTCCGTGGAGAGGTGGAGTCTGCGTTTGCTTTTTTCCGGATACTTTCTGTAAGAGAGAATGATCTGCTGCACAGAAATAAAAAGCCATGGCAGGCTGTGTTCATTTATCAAAGTTGAAATGACATGTAATGGAAGCAAGGGGGCAGGGCAGGTGCTTTCAGCTTGTGCTGAAATTGGTTTCACTGAAGTTTTCCTCTGTGTATGTTGTCTAAGCACAGAATTTGGGTAAATTGACTCAAATAATGCTCAGTGTGCATTCTTTGAAGGAAGACAAAAGTATTACCTGCTAAATCTCTTCTGCTGATCCCCACCAGGCCTTCATACAGTCCCTTGATTGGATTTTCTCCTGCAGTGATCACACCATGAAGCCAGATCAGCAACATTCTGTGGCCGTGTTCCCTGTAGCTTTTAGTGCCTGGCAGGATCAAACTATAGATGAAATCTCACACTCAAGAGTGCACAGCCCTGACCAGAGCAGATTTCTGCCCTGGTGGGTTTGCACACCCCTCCCTCCTCTCTGGATTTTACCAGGAGGTTGTAAATCATGGTTTTAATTCCTGGTTGTGATTACTGGATTTGTGTGGAACTTAATGGAGTGGTTATTGATGAGCTTTGTTGCACAGTCTTTCATGGCAATATAGTTTTTGCCTTCAGAGCACAGCTTGGCCCCTTGCTCACATCATCCAAGCTACACAGTCCTTACAACAGCCAAACTAGCAGTGATCTTTTTCTGACCCTCAGACCCTCCTTCTGCTAATGGATTTCTTAAATTCTAAAGAATTCACTTCGCTGCCTTCTTACTTGTTAAAAGGAAAAAGTAAAACCAGCAAGTTTCTTCTGTTCTATAGAACAAGAATTGTAGCAAGAACCCACAGGCCTGCCAAGTGTCTCTTAAGGAGTGAGCAAAGAACCACTAATTCCCCTGCATTACTCCTACACAAATTACAGTGTGTAGGTAATGCCACATTCAGTAAAACCAGAATATTTAACCTAATCTTTTGGTTGCTTCATATAAACCAACGGGTTTTCTTCATGCTTTGCTCTTACTGCAGCTTTATCTCCTAGAAACAAAGTCCAAAGGAAGAAAGGAAAATACCTGGGAAGCTTTTTATACCTGTCCATTGTTGCTCAATGGCCCTAATGTGGTCATCTGTGAATTTCCAGTAATGTGCCAGCTTCTTCCACTCCCCGGGTTTGAGGTACTTAGTGGCTAATCTCCACATAACTGAGCGAATGTGCTGTGTTTCCAGCCTGTGATCCTGCTTAAAGGTCAAGTGCTTTGCCACCCATGAGCTGGAGTCGCTGTTCAGGTTGTCCTGCAAAGCCAGAACAGGGGGTTCCATGGGGTGCTGCAGCAGTGCCCGTGGTTCTGCAGCCTCCCACATCCTCAGCTCTGTGGTCCCTGCAAGTTCCTTCTGGCACAGCTCGTTTTTTTTATTCTCTTTATTCTCATTTCACCTTGTGCTCATCAGGGTTCAAATTCTGTTAATGGCCACTTTGCTGTGGAAGCCCATGCAGATCACGATTTGCATTTCTATATTGCCTTTTATCTGGGGTTTGGTACAGAATCATTTAATTAAATCTCCTGCTTCCCTGCAACTTCAGCTCATGCTCACAGCCCTACATGCCAGGCTGCAAAGAGGCTGCATGGCATTCCCTAGGGCTGCATGGGAAGCCAATGCAAGGGCCTGATATGCAGAGCATGACTCCTGAAGCTGCACCTGAGCCACAGGCACACGTCCTCCTTTCCTTCCTTTTCTTCCCCCTGTAGAGCACTGCTACGGGAAGACGCCCAAAACCTTAAGAACATGCAAGGGATGTGACATTTGGCTGTACTGTCAGCTCACTCTGCTCAGCTTGGTTGGGCATAGGCTTGGGTAGGCAGGGTTTCAGAGGGGAGACTGGGGCCAAGAGGCTGCAGTTTGAGGGAGAAGTTGGTTGTATGACTCCAACAAGAGCTGTCTCCTTCCACTGCTGAAAAACTCTCAAAATCCCATTTGGTGACCTCAAGCCACGCATTTTCCTGCTCAGTCCTTCAGTTTCTCCTTCTGGGAAAAGGAACTGATTCTATCCCTTTGGGAGCAGCTGTTAAATAATTTTTGAAAACCCCTATTCCCATCAGCGCAGCCTGGGATTTCTAACAACAGAGGCTTTTTTAAATAAGGAAAGCCTTAAGTAGATGCTGTTGGCATGGTGAAGACTTCTGTTTTTCTTAAGTAAATAGATGAAAATAGAGGTCAGGCTGTCACGGGATGTCCTGTACTTCTTTTCCTTTGACAGCTGGTATGTGGAGTCTCAACAGAGAGGAGAAAGCATAGGGGCTGTTGTGTGAGCTGCTCACCTTCTTCCATTTGTAAAATCGATCAGCTTTGATAATCATGTCCACCAAAATGATGTGATTGCCTCGGGCAGCGACATCCAGGGAGGTTTTCCCTTGCTACAATTAGAAAGGGAAAACGAGCTGGAAAAGACTTTGCACCTTCAGAGGTACAATCTCCACGCCCACCCAGCATCTGCAGCAGCGGGCACATGGACTGTTGAGTAATACATCCAGGCAGGACCTGTTCTCCACCTGTGAACACCTCAGATGTGAACTGGTGTCAAGCTCCTGCATTCAGGGCATGGGGAGTGGTTTTCCAGGCTCTGCAGCATCTCCTCTGTCGCTACAAGGGATCTGCCGATTTTGCAGGAGCCACTGGCAAAGCTTCCTGCAACCCACCAACATGGGAGAAGCCATCAGAGGACCAGCTCAGCTCTGCAATCCAAGGTATTTTATAGCCTTTTGCACAGAAGGTTTGCTGACACATGCAACCAAAGTGATTTATACAACCTCATTAACTTTATAGGCTCCAGACACACATGATTAGAAATGGTGTCCTAGGAGAAGCACAGACTAATGGGACTATGAAAATGTGACTATGTTCCTTTCATGAATATGATTTTGGATTGAGCAGGGGGAGATTTGTATTACTATCTAAAATCAGAAGGCAGAAAAGAATGAGATTTGAAAGTTGCATGAAGCAAAGTGAGCCAGCCCAGGCACCAGGCATATCAGGAAGAACAGTTCTAGCCTGAGATGTGAGCAGAAACCCAATTTCATACAGAAAAGTGTGAATGTGTTCCCTGTGCTGAGTGTCACTGTGGTTCAGAGTGATGGAAGGTGACTAACATTCACCACAGCTGAAGGCCAGTTCAGCCAGGTGGCTTCAGGTCTGCACTTGCTCTAACCAACTGCAAATGGCAAATACTATTTTAATCTCTGCCCAAGGCCCTACAGCATTTTCTGGGCAACTATTTTCTACCTGTCTAAGAACTAGTCATTTCTTTCCTGGAAAACGCATCAAAATAACCTACTCAGCTGTGTTTTAAGGCCTTATCCCTGGAAATATCTAGATTTTAATATTACTAGACTTCCTTGAAAATGATGAAAACCACTGGCAGAGACCATCTATGTATATTTTCCCTCCATACTCCCACAGAACCTGTTTCACCCATGGAGACCTTTACCTTGTCTGCTAGCTTCAGATTAACTCCTGCAATGAGAATCATCTCAGCAATGTCCTGCCTGCCGTGCTCCGCAGCAATGTGGAGAGAGGTCTGCTGCCTCTGCAGAAGGAGGGAGGAAGGACAACACTTCAGAGAAGGACAAGTGTTAGGCTGCAAGAACAGAACACTAACAGGAGGAACCTTGGGACTGTTTACTGGAAACCAGTAAAATCAAACATAAAATGTGTCAATTTTATGGCGTCATCAGGAGAGAACATTGTTACAAGAATGAAGACTAACCAAAACAAGTTACACAAAGCCCCTTATTCATAAAATTACAATTTGGTGAGACAACCAGCTACCTCCAGGATTGCCTCCTATTCCCAGCCCTCCAAACATTTTGCAGGCTATCTTCCAGCTTGAAATTTCCCCTACCTGCTTTCAGCAAGGAGGAGAGAGCCTGACTGTGCAATGTTGCAGGGAACACAGCACAGCCCTCATGTTGAATACCATCAATTACCTCACTGCAAGACTCAGAATCATTTCACAGGTTTCACATTTCCTAAGCTGCGCTTCCAGGTCCTCCACATTTTAAAGCACTCCTTTTTAATCCTGTCCCCAAGGTGATAAAATCCCCCATGAAACTGGTTCACATTTCAAAGACTAAGAAGAGGAGCTGCAGTCTTACATTATCTGGAATGTCAAGGTCACATTCTGCACTGATGAAGAGCTTCACCATGGCTGGGAAGTTCTGCAGGACTGCGATGTGTGTTGCTGATGCACTTTGCTGTGGAAAGATCCTGCACTTAGGGAGAGCTTATTTCACTCTGAAAGGACCATGCTGTGCCCAGCATGCCTTATTCTATCACAGCTGCCAGTCTGCACTGGGGGCTGACGGGGACACTGCAGCACTGGTCCTTCCAGAGCTACTTTGTGCTCTTGAGCAGTTCCATAAACTGGTTTTACCTTTTTGTTAGTGGTGAGAGCACTGAGAGGGACTTACATGATTGAGAGCATCTGTGTGGATTCCTGCATCCATGAGGATCCTGGCTATCTCCTCATAGCCGTGCAGTGCTGCATAATGAAGGCAGTTCATCTTTTTCTGAGAGGCAAGTCAGAAGAGAGGAGTGTTACTCAGGAATTCTTCCCAGAGGCTGCAGTTGTTACAGACTACCCACAAAGAGCTCCCTGCTCCCTCCTGCCAGCGTCCTATGGCCCAGCACTGACAAATTCATGGAGATTGTCTCCAGCCAAACCAGCTCCAGGGAACTTCACCTACCTCTGCACAAAACCACGTTTACTTTCCTCTAAACTCCCTGTGCTATTCCTGAATGCCGGGCTCCACGTGACCTCCCTCTATAATGGCTGACCCGGCAACCCACAGTTTGGGGCATAAATCCACAAAGTAAGGTATGGGAACAGAACCACCTCCATGGAGCTAACCTGGGTTTGGGCATTGACATCAGCACCTGCTTCCACGAGCAGCTTCACACAGTGGCTGTGTCCCCCCTCAGCAGCCAGGTGCAGAGCCGTGAGTCCTTCCTGCACAAGGCAAGAAAGGACACAAGCAGCATTTCTGTAGATAAGGCCAAGACAGAGCAGTGGAATAAGTCAAGACTCTACCCCATCTTGTGAATCCATGACATGTTACAGTACCAGTGCTGAAGGCCAGGGATCTCCAGTTGATTGTTACAAAAACAGAGGACACAATTATCTGCCCTGGACATACCAGAATGACATTCTGTCCTGAATGTCACTGGCTGTGGACCACAAGACAGACATTGTGTTCACCATCTTTCCTCCCCTCCAGCCTGTCAATAAACCAAAAAGGATTTCACATGGACAGTGAAGACAAATAATTTTCCTGGAATAGCCCAGAGACAGAACTGGAAACCTGTGACCCTCAATCACCAGTTTTCCCTTCTGAGAGTTGCAGCTCATTTCATTACAAGAAAACAGAAGCAAGTAAGCAGAATTCCTAGGTGATTTAATCCAGTTTTATTATTGCCCTTTGCACAAAGGGCAGTTCATGTGGGGGTAGACAAATGCTACCAGTTACCACAGAAGGTGGCTCCCCCTTTCCTTCAGATCTTAATCACAATCAAATACACTTTTCAAAGACAGTAACCAAATAAGACTAAAAAAAATGCTGATAAATTTAATTGGGAGTGTGCCCTGGAATAAATAACCATGATACTAAGTCAATATTTGCTATCTAAATCATTAACTGTAATCCAGCCATATAATTTTCCAGAGCGGGTCTGTCAAAAGAGAGATCTCAAACAGAAGGTCCATATGTTCAGTGACTAAGTCAATACTCTAAAGCACGGTGAAGTTTAGTTTAAAACACACTCAATAACCATTTAGGCACTTGAATGTACAAGGGTCAGGGAGAGAAAGGGAGATTAAATGGAATGATAAGGTAGGTGAGCAGATACAGCAGGAAGAGAAGGCAACACTTTAAAGCTGGAAATTGGTCCAAGACGGATGTTGCCTTTCACTGATACTCTGTAAGTGTGACCTGCATTTACCCACAGAGGCTTTAGATAAAATCAGCTATTTTCTAGATGTCTCCTGTCAATACTGACTTTTCAGCCTGATGACTGTGGCAGGAAGTTATTTCTAGGGAGGAAAAGGGCAAAACTGATGTGGTTTTGATTTAATTTAAATGTACTTACTGAGTTTTTTTCATCAAGGTCCACTCTGACATCTATAATCTTCTCCAGCACTGAGAGGTGTCCATTTTTAGCAGCTAAATGCAATGCTGTATTTTCTTCCTGAAAGTAAACATTACTTTATAAATACACTTATCACAGGACTGAGTGTTCATACACCAAAACCTTGCACAGAGTATATCCAGCATGGCTGAAAAGCAGGTTGTAACCAGTAGCATGAATCTGAAGCAATCTTCCTACAGCTGCAGCAGAGAGGGAAGAACCCCAGCTACCTTAAAATGGAGCATGATCCACCAGGTTTGCTGTGTATCCTGCCTGGAAAGTCCTGGAGAGAAATCATGAACAGAGCAAGCAAATGGCTTGAAGTGGATAGGGAAGAAAAGCCCTGACATACCACAGCCATAGTAACAACTGTGGACAACTTGCCTGCCTGAGCCTCATTTGGTATCCTGTTTTCTGGTTTTCACACCCCCTAAACCTTGGACTTCACCTCCCTTGCACATGGTTTTGTGCCCCTACCTTGTCTTTGGCACTGTGAGAACAGCCCAGTCGAATAAGGAACTCCACCACCTCCAGCTGCCCATACTCTGCAGCCAGATGAAACGCTGTCCTGTCCATCTTTGGAAGAAAACAGAGAAACACAGTCTAAAAGGCTCAGAAAGCACAAGATCTGATCATCTCCTGCAAGAAGCTTGACCAGAGCCAGGATCCCCATCATTCCTAAGCTCACTCTGCAGGAAGACTTCTGGGAGTAGCATCTGACTCTGATTCTCTTCCCAAGACCTAAGCAAAGCAGGACCAGACCTCATGAAACAAAGCTGTGAAGAGCCTTTTTACCTTGTCTCTGTCATCCACACACATGTCCTCCAAGTCCTCCATTATGAATTCCATGACCTGGATGTGTCCCCTCTGAGCCGCACAGTGGAGCAAGTTCCTGCCATTCTGGAGAGGAGATAAAGGACTGCTCATATAATAAGTCCAAGACTGTGGGACAGTCAATCTCTTTTGACAACCTCTTCCTGTTAGCAAAGGCCCATTTCATCCCTCCCTGCACCTCTAGGGCTAAACTTCCTTGTGCTGCAGACAGCAAGTTATGACTGGAATATTAATGCTCCTTTTCCCAGCCAAGGTCTATTTTAGAATATATGGACTACTGTTTACTGAATCCATTTCCACACCACCTTCCACATCAGCACTGCACAAACATGAGGTGAGGAAGCTGCGTGCATCTCTAGATCTCCAATTATTGCACCTGTTTTAGGGATAAATCAGAGTGCAGATGGCAGTCCCCAAAGTAGATGCTGTCACACACAACTGAGCTCACAGGTAAACCTCCCTCTGTCTCCCAACACTGTCTAGAGCCAAGTGATGGATCCACATGGGGAGACTCTCACCCTATTGACACAGTTAATCTTGGCCCCAGCATTGACAAGGATCTGCAGGACACGGAGGTGGCCAAACCAGGCAGACAGGAGAAGAGCATTCATTCCAAACTGGGCAAAAAAGAAGAACGATACTTACAGTTAAACTGCAGCCACCACCATCCCCACCCTGGAGGGAAGCTGAGCTCTTAGCTTAATGAAGTTTTCCAAATCTATTTTTTTCTCACTGGTATATTTTTTAGCTGCACTTTCTCCAATTATTATTATTATTCCTGTCACAGATATTCACAGCAGCTGAGCAGAGACCTGGCTCTTGGCAGCTACTCCCTATTGAATGGTGTGTATGGGGGAGAGAAAACTTGTTGGCTGTCACTGTCATCCCACAAGCCCCATCAACACAATCAGAAAATGCCAAGCATCCCCATGTTCTATGAAAAACTTCACAGATTCTACCAGCCTACTCCAAGTCACTGTGCATGCATGGAAAAGGCCAAAATACAGAGCACAGACACATGTGCCAACAAGGCCTGCTCCAGCCCCTTGCTCAGCAGGTGCAGTGTGCCACCCTGTGCCACCCACCCAGGGCTAAGGTGCAGTATGTAACTGCAGGCCTAGCACCCATTCCCCAGTGCTGCCCCAGCACCGAACACATCTGCAGCACATGCAAGGGAGAGTGGCCTTTGTACACTGTCTTCATCATCCACAGGGACATCGTGATCCAGGAGCAGCCGCACGGCATCCACGTTCCCTGCTCCCGCAGCCCAGTGCAGGGCGGTCCGGTCTGTCTGGAAGGGAAGGACAGAGGCAGGGAAGGCTGATGTGTGCACAGTGTGTGAATCCACCAGCCTTTCTGAAGCCCAAAATATCCTTGGCCATCTATGGAGCCAGAATTTCTTGCACTGTGCAGGGTTTTCTTTGGACACAGCCCTCTGTCTCTGCTCTCCTGTCAGGAAGACGGGTGTTAGTCACCTTCCACTCAGGAACTGCCGTTCTGAACTGTATTGAGAGCACAGAGTGAAGAATATTGCTGACCATCAATGGACAGACTGAAACACTGGTGATAGATGCAATCCTGTATTTCCATGAACCTACTAGTCAAGAAGGAAAGACCCGCACCAGAAACAGAGTTTGTCCCACAGCCTTGCTGTACAGAGATGGCAAAATCAAAGCCTTTCATGGCAATCATGTCTATCTGGCACCTGCAGCTTTCCAGTGTGGCCAGGATGATAGTGCTGGGAGTCTCAGTGTGTTGTGAAAACTGCTTCATTGCCACAGGCCCTATTTGGCACTGGGTGTTGTATTTAAAGCTTTGACAAATGAAGCAGTTAATGAGAAGAGTAGCATTAAGGAGCTGCAGTTCTGAAACATGCCCTCAGCACTTCCTGCAGCTTAGAGGTGGAAAAACCCAGGACTTACATTATTTTTGGCTTTGATGTCAACTCCTCTCCTGATGAGTTCCTCCATCCTGGCTGTATCATTTCGCTTCGCTGCATCATGGAACTCCTTCTCTGACTGAAGCACTGCAACAGAGCAGAAGAATGAGCATTAAAACAGTGCTGGCAAGGAGCATGAAGAAGCATGCCCCAGCAAACCTCCCCTTCATCTCACCGTCCCCCATGACTTCAGGGAAGGATGATTGCAGAAAGAGTCTTCCAGCAATAATCCCAGACCTACAGATGTTGGCATGTTTTCTGGATTTATCTTCTCCCACTGTCTCTCCTTCCCTGACTACCCCTGTGCCACCTCAGCACTCTTCCAGCCCTACCCACGTCTCTTCTAAGTCAGTCTTTCTCTGCATGGATTTGTTCCAGCTGCAAAACCTTTTGATCCATGAGCTCCATATCCTCCGGGCACCCTCTGGGGCTCAGAGTCAGTGTGAAGGCTCTGAGAGATGACACAGACCCTTTCCTCCATCCTTCCCCCTACATTCCAGTGCTCTGCAAGGAAGCCTTTACACATGGTCCCCCTCCAGGCAACCTGAACCAGCCAAGCAGCACAAAACTGCCATCCTGGCCTGTGATTAGTGTTGCATCTCTTAATAAACCGTGGCAGTTCTGCACATAATTTACCATGACTGGCAGTATTTGTCCTGCACAGTTAGGCATGATTTAAGAGTGCTTACTCTCCAAGCTGGGCCTTGCCCCAGCAATCTTCTCCTTGATCGAATAAACCAAGAAACAAGAGCAAGGCTGTGACTGCCACAGCCCGACAGAGAGGCTCTCAAGGCTTTTGGCAAGGCTGGTGTCAGTGTTTCTTGGACTCAGTCTCTGTCCTGGTGCTTTTGGGGAATTCTTTCAAGAAGTGCTTGAGTCAGATGCTTGGCCTGTCACATCCCACTGGAGAGCTGGCCCAGAGGCTCTGCTCTCTTCTACACTTCTGCAGAGCTCAGGCTGCAGTTTGAGGGGCTCAATGCAACGTCAGTTTGTTCCAACATATCAACTGCCATATGGAAGGCATCAAAACATATTATTGTTCCCATTCCATCACACTGAGGGAGACAAACAGAAGACTTGCTGCCTAAATAGCATTATTAATCTCTTCAGATTGTACAGAAGAAAGGCATCCCTAATCTGGACTCATAGAGCAATAGAGGTATAATCTCATCCTCCAGTTTCCATTCCCCTTGCCTTCACACAAAAAAAACTTCAGCTCAAGAAAAACACAAATAACACAAATTTTAATGCATCAGTCAATAGTGTGCTTATCCACTTAAGCACCAGACATGGTCATCTGAGAGTGTGTATTCAAGAGTGTTGGACCTGCTGCTACAATGAAGGCAGTAGGATTTGGGCACTGATTTCTGCAGAAACAGGATTTCCTGTAGTGTATGTTAAGACTCTGTTATCACCTGGGCAGCTGTGTTAGCACTGTTGCATTTCACCCCGTGTGGACCCTTCATTTGAGAGGAAATACCACGAGAACTTGTGAAAAATACATTGAGTTTTTGTTAATTATTAACACCAATGGCTACACACATACCACCTCCTTGTGAATGCTTATCTCCCTTCAGTGGAGTAAATCCTATGTTTCAATTAAGCAAACGCTGCTGCCTCTGCTCTCCAGGTGACAGAAGTATGTTCTTACATTTTATGGTCACACATAGCATCATTATCAAGAGATGCCAAACCACCCCTTGACTTACTTATTCTTTCCACTACCTGTGAAGATGCAGTAACAAACCTGTCATGACTAAGACTTTAGAAGCCACAATTTATTTATTTTCAGCAACACATGAGTAACAGTTCGATGGTCTGAGTTTCCTACTGAACATCCACAGCTGCTCTCTAAGTGCAAATGCACTCCTCATCATGGCATGCACCTGTCCAACAGCAACATTTCAGTGAATATTTAGCAGTTTTCCTTCTCTTTCAAGCTCAGATTCCAGGTTATTTCATAGCTTGTGTTACTGAATAGGAATTCGGTTATCCCAAACAGCGTGGAAAACATTTTGAATTATTTACCCTCAATGCAAAGCACCAATTCACAGGCAGTTTATTATGTAAGAGATGTAGAAAAGCAGCAAAGAAGGTGAAAGACATGCAAAGAAACGTGCAAAAACCGTCCACTGGGCTCCAACTGCGGCTGCGGGACACAAAGACAACCTGGGATGGGGACCGGGGGACCAAAGGGGCCAAAACCCCTAAATGTGGGGTACCAGAGTTATGTGCAGCATCTCAGCGGCGTAGGACGCTTTGGGGCAACAGCAGTCTTGGTTCACGGGTAGGTTTATCCACCTGCTTTGTTTCCGAGCGGATTTTCACGTGTCGGGTTATTCTTCAGAGCATCCCGGCTCTGCCCCTCAGCCCCGCCGCCTCCCGCCTGCCCCTGCCACACGAATTCCCCCTCACGGCTCTGCGACCCCCGCCCCACTGGGGCAGCCCCTGCCTCGGCCCCACTCACGGGTGTCGCCTTCCGACGCCAAGCCGTCCCCCATGTCGCGACACGGCGGCCCCGCGGCTGCCGCCTCAGGGCGGGCTGAGGCGCGTTCCCGCCGCTACAGGGCGGGCTGACAGGCGCGTCCCCGCCTCCTCGCGGGCCACCTCGCCGCCGCAGAGCTGCTCTTCTGCTGCTCTTTAAAGCAAAATAGCATCAAACAAGCCCATTTCCCGACAAACACGGTGTTTTAGGGCCGTCTGGGGAGGACTTGAGCGGGGGCATCCAGCTGCCGCCATTTCGGTCAGGTGCTGCCCTTCACCTCAGCGCGGCTCTGCTCGGTGCTGCTGCTTCGAGGTGGTGGGTGGTTTAATTTAAAATTAATTTAATTCTGCTTCCAAAGAAATTTGGGAGAAGAGGGATTTCTCATCAGTAGGAAATACAGAGGGTTGGTCTTGTTTTCCCTTGAAAGCAGGGCTCAGGGGTTGATGTTTCCAGGGAATGAGATGCTCTTATCCCTCAGCAGATGCAGGAAGGGGCAAAAGGGCGTTTCCCTCAGAGTTTTAGTGAATTCTCCCGGTTCAGCGTCTAGGGCTGGGTTTGTCTTTCATTTTCTGCATTTTGATAGTATGATAAGAAAGAAACCAGTCTGAACTGAGGTTGGGGGGAGAATCAGATCTGTTTCTGTGAATCCCCTACAGTAGTCCTCCCCTGGAATATTTCATCCAGCTCTGGGGCTCCCCAACATAAGAAGGACATGGAGTGAGTCCAGAGGAGGCCACAGAAATGCTCCAAGGGTCGGAGCACCTCTGCTCTGAAGACTGGGAGAGCTGGGGCTGCTCAGCTTGGAGAAGACACAGCTCCAGTGAGACCTCTGAGCCCCTTCCAGTGCCTAAAGGGGCTCCAAAAGAGGTGGAGAGGCACTTTACACAACGACCTGAAAGGACAGGACAAATGGGAATGACTGCCCACTGACAGAGAGCAGGGTTAGATGGGATATTAGGAAGAAATTCTTCCTTGTGAGGGTGGGGAGGCCCTGGCACAGGGTGCCCAGAGAAGCTGTGGCTGCCCCATCCCTGGAAATGCCCAAGGCCAGGTTGGACAGGGCTTGGAGCACCCCGGAATAGTGGAAGGTGTCCCTGCCCATGGAAGGTGGTGGAACCAGGTGATCCTTAAGGTTCCTTACAGCCCAGACCATTCTGTGATTCTTTTCTGCTGGTCTCAGGATAGGAGAGGTAACATCAGGTTTGTATTCCCTCCCTAGACCATGCTGGCCTACAGACTCCCTAGAGAAGTCCCCCTGGAGAAGCACCTCTCTCTGTACCGCTGATTTTGTCCGTGAGCTCACTCTGATGCCTGTCACCACATGAGGGTGCCAGTGCTATTCACCTGCCACGACTTCCTGCTCGAGCAATAAACTCCAGGGTGCAGATGGGGCTGTTCCCTGGGCTCGGGACAGTTTTGGGGTACATCCCCATCTCGGGGACCCTTGTGTGGGTCCATGCTGGTCCTATGAGAGAGCATGGGATGTTTGGTGTGGTGGGAGATGGGGGGAGGCAGGCGATGTCCTGGGGTATGCAGAGACCCTCTGCTTTTCCAAACATGTCCCTCTGTGGGGACAGCTACACCAGAACTATCTTCAGGGCAGGGAGACGGTGGTTTCCATTTCATTGAAACCCATCACTGAGGGATTCAGCAGCCAAGTGCTTGCTGATGCAGTTGGACCACCATGGCTTGGCCTGCCCAGCTGTGAAATGGGGAGGTGAACCCTAAGCTCTTGAGCAAATACAGTATGTGTGGGGGTTTATGCTGCTGCTCTCAGAGATTTGGATTTGTGTTTTGTTTACCCTTTATTCATATTGAGGAAAAAAAAAAAAAGACACCCTCTCCGCTAGGAAAAGTGAACATAAGGTCTGTCTTGATAAAGGCAAAGCCCTTCTTTTGTACAATAGCTTAGCGGGTAGAGCATCCTCCCCGAGGAAAGGGGAAAGCTGGGCTTGATCCTTGTTTCTGCCGGAGGGGAGATGCAAACCTTGGGCCACACAAGACCCCAGAGAGCACCGTAAACAACAGGCTGCAAGCATGCCTGGTGTGGAGAGTTTTTCTTGGTCTTTCCTGTTATTTTAAATAATTAATGATTTGATGGGGCAGGGAGTGGAGAAGGCAGGTGTCCCGTCTCCCCAGAGAGCAGTCTGTGCACCCGGCAAGACGGAGTCTTGCTCTTTCTCCATGAATATTTAAGTGTCTTCAGACAAATTGGAACGGTGCCAGCAGGAATGACTGAGAAGGGCTGAGCCCTTCCCACTGGGTATCCTAGTGCCTGGGGGCTGGGGAAAGAACCCTGAATAGGGCAGGGAATAATCCCTGCTTGCACGGACTATGGAGGTACTGTGCATCCCAGCCTTAGGTGGGACCTCTGGCTCTTGCTAGCCTTTTGTTATGCTGTAAGACATCCTTGGATGGAAAGCTGTCTGGATTTAACCTGCCACTGTTAATGTCATTGTCTTCCAGAGCTTGAATCAGCCAGGACTCATCACCCACAGCTCATCTGCGGGTTAATGCTGATCTCAGAGAAGAAATAGCGCAGATGCACCGAGAGTTCGCATCTGTTTGTGAGCTTGGATGTTCCCAGCAGGCAGAAAAAAAGGCAATGTAGGCAGTTCCTTCTGTCCTTCCCGAAGTGGTATGTGTTCAGGGGTGGAAGGGACCAAGACTTTCTGCTGATACTAAGTACAGAATGCTGTGACGATTTATTAACGACACCGAACATTTGCCTAGCGATCCATTTATTAGCTAACAGACCTAGAAGAGATCCTGGATTTTTCCACTAATGTTGTAGCATAAAGAATCACAGGGGTAGGTGGTAATTTGAGCCCTTTTTGCAATATATTCCAGACATTGACCCCATCTTTAGGAATGGTGTTAAAATCTTTGACTTTATTTCACTTGAAAAATAATTTTAGCTGAGCCAGCTTTGTGCTATTTCTCACTTAGAACTGAAGCTCTCTGACAGAGAATTTTGTGCTTTTATCTTGCATGCACAATTTTTATGTACCATTTTAGGATAATCATTATTTTCAATCACTTTCAAAAATCACGAGTCAGGCTGCTTAAATCCATGTAATTTTAAAATGTGCCTCTGTTAGCTCCCTGGTTTAGTTATTATACACGGTGATTTTCAAGCCAGTCAGATTTGCAGTTAGCCATGTAATACAGCCCACAAACCAGTATGTGTTTATGCAGAAACAGTTGCTTACCTAGAGGTTTAGCAAATTGGACTTTAATTTATAATCTTCCTTTGGAAGCAAAACTAGAAGGTGACTCCTCCTGCCTGCAGCTGCCTGTAGTTTGGGAAGCCAAGCTTCTGCTTCTCTGGAGCTGCCCACAGCAGGGGAGCCTGGCTTGAGGAATAGCCTCCATCCTTGGAGGATTGTCTTTTCTGGCATATGCTGCCACAGACAGGAAATTGAATATTGCATGGGAGAGGGGATGACCACGTTCCTCTTTCAGTGCTGATGGACTGTTTTCATGTGACAGGGAGTCAAACTGCCCAGTATGCTGAGATAGCAACCGTGGGCTCTGCCTGGCAGCACCTGAACCAGATCTTTGGCCACTGTGGGACACGGCTGTCATTGATGCCACGAGGAATTGTATGTTTGTGCTTCTTTATGTCCCTGCTGTGGGTATATGAAAGGGACCAACCGTGCCAGTTCTGTGCTCTTTCAGATGTGTCCCATCAGAATGGAATACATGTTACAGCTCTGGCTACATGGCTTCATGTGTGGCTCCAGCTTATTTAGTTTTTGTCTGGGTTTGGCTTTTAGTTGTTCTGTAGATTAGGTTATTTTTGGTGTTTTCTTTGATAACTCTGTTCCTGTGACATGCTGTGGAGCCAGAATTCCTCTGGGAACATCCCAGAAACGCACACAAACATCAACCCTGTAGTTTCTAACACTCAACATATGGAGCTTTCAGAAGGCCTGGACACCTAACGGGACTCCACAAACCCCCTCTGGAAGCCTGAGAAGGGTTCCAGCAGCTTCCTCAAAGGCTGCATTCATTTCCTTGCAAGGCTTTTACAGAGGAACAGCTTGTTAGAGGGACCTGTGGAGCTTGGAAGCTTTGCCAATAATAATTCAGGCCCAATTCTGAAGTCAAATATTTAGCTAAACAGAGACTGTCTGATGATTGGATTAAACACAGACTGCATCTGAGCGAGCTCGACATTTCAGGTTTTTGTCAGTGTCCATTTCACGAGCCTAAAATTCCGTTTTTCCTTTCTTCTCAGACTCTGCTCATGCTGTGTAGTGTTTCAGATAGCACAGGACGAGGTATTTCAGCAGAGCTGTTGCTTCTAGTTCAGGAAACAGCCTGAATCACAAACTGATGTTTTTTGCTTTAGGCTTAGGAAGAATCCAGTATTATGGGATTGGGAAGAAATCATGTTAGAGAAACTGAGGGGTTTGTTTGTTTGTTGGTAAGAAAAAGTCTCAAGGAACCAGGCAGAGATGTCAGAGAGGGTTGGTGAGTGAGCCTTGCCAGTGTGCTGCATGGTGCTGACACAGATAGCTCAGTCCATATTAACAGCAACTGGAAGTTTGAGCTGGTGATTTGGCAGTTCCCTCTCCTGTCACTCTCACTTCCCAAAGCCGATAGGCTTTTAAATCCCTTGTAAAGATAAATGAGCTTAAGCTTCTATGTAGCTTTGAAAGTGAAGCTTACATGTAATTAGCACTGTGGCAGGGGTTGTTCCTGACCATCAGGCCACTGCTGTTGATCCCTGACCTCCACATGGAGCTTACTGATGTGAGTCCACTACATCTTCCAATTCAGTCTATTCTCCTTCCAGCTGTGGACAATGGGGCTCACATCTATCCCTCAGGAATACATGAGAGGCAAAAAAATACCTCCCCAGTATCTTTTGTACCTGAATGATACCTTAGAAATTACTATAGGAGAAAAAATTTGTTATTTCTGTGATGCTTGGCTGAGGGAGGTCTTTATGAGCCCATTGTGTTCAAACTCTCTCAGTGCCTGAGTACCAGGTTTGACCAGTAGCTGGGAGATTACTGGTTTGACAGTGTGTGACTCATGGTGGTGATCAGGTCGCAGTGGTCATTCTGGCTATGCCTTATTGGGATCATGGAACCTGGTCTTTCAAAGTCAGGAATGTAACACTAGTATGGGCTTAAAACATCTACAGTATGACCAAAAGCATGTGTAGCAGGAAAGGATCTAAAGGCAGAACATTCTTTGCTGAATTTAAGAAGAGAAATGGTGTGATGGAGCTGGAGTCCCAGCCCTCCCTGGTTCCAATGTGATGGTTAACTGAGCAAGTGTTTGGTTATGGGAGGTGGGAACGGCTGCCTCCTATAAACCAAGCAATAATCGGGACACTGAATCCTAATCCCTTCACTGACATGCCTGCAGGCAATGTTTTTATTCTCACTTTACTGCATGTGCAAAAAGAGGGAGGATCCTCTGCTTCCTGGGCCTCTGAGGACTGCCTGGCTCCTAAAGGCAATCTCTCCTTGTTCTTTTCAAGACAAAAGTGCAGCTGAAGTGTAGGATCTTTTAACCATAAGCCCGAAGTGCTGAAACCTATTTCCAGAGACACAGCCCTGAGCTGCTGTTAGCCATGCTGAAGGACTCAGTGCAAAACTTGAAGTGAAACAGAAAATTGCATTTGAGGATTTAATACAAGCAAAGTGGAAGCAAAGGGTTGCTCAGTGATGCCATCACTCCCTTCTAATCTAACCCCGTGGAAAACCATGGAGTCCAGCAGGAGCAGGCAAGCACAGTGCAGCTTTGGAAGTGTTTCATTTCATTCTCTCAGCAATTTTCTTCCAGAGCCCAAAACATCTGTCTCTGCCTCCAGCCACATGCAAGTGCACCGAGAGTGTTTTTTTCCAAGCCTAATGAGTAATTTTATGGTCTTGGAATTGAAGGCAGGGGGAGGGGGCCAGGACAGCAGCTGGAGTCATGTGTTCTGCAAGGAGCTCTGCTGATGTCAAATTGTAGCCTGATGATTTTTATTTTACTGCAGCCCACCAGGCTTCCCTTTAAAGTCCTCTGCTAGAGTTGCTGGTGATCAGTGCAGAAACAGCTCCAACATGGGCTTCTGCATTCCCAGGGCTTCTTCACTGCTGGTCATAACAAGCAACATGGAAAATAATGACATCAGTGGAGAGGAGGTGGGGGAGCTCAGCTGGGCGTCAGCTCCGCTCTGTGTATGGAGAGAGCACACATGAATGCAGAAAGCACACTTTGCCTATCCTGCCTCTGGCTTCAGTGCTCAGGAGGGATGAGGGAACAAACAACCCCGGGCAGATGTGTAATCACATCACTCAAGTGTCGAGCAGATGGTGCTGAGATGTGGTGATACACGTGGTCTGAGAACAGGTATAGAATTAACTGATTCAAACTGTCACTGGTCTCAGTAGCATTTTTAAAGCACAACCCCAGCTTTCTCTTTGAGAAGGACAGGTTTATCTGTAGTGAGAGATAATCTGTACACAGCACAGGAAACAGAAGGCAGATGTTGTCATATGTTTATCATATATTTCCACCACAGGGTCTTCCTTTGGGACATGCTTGCAGATCCTAGGCCCTGAAGCAGGACTTGCACATGCAGGGACCATGCTGTGTTTATCCAGGGCAGATAATACAGAGCTCTTCCTCCACCTGCCCAAGTTCTCTCGGTCTGAAAAGCAAGTTTATATTCACTCACTGTGACTCAGCCATAGAGTCTGACTCATTTTCTTGCTCTTACTCACAGAAAGGAAAAGCCAAATGGCAACCAGTCTGTGCCTGTAGCCACCTGTAATTCCCCAGCTTTCTGCTGTTATTCTCTGGATAAGTTTCTGTTTGTCGACAGTAACACACTTATCCTGCTGAAGCTTTTAATACTTCTTTCTACAGA
The DNA here is from genome assembly GCA_013390045.1 of Picathartes gymnocephalus. NCBI lineage: Eukaryota > Metazoa > Chordata > Aves > Passeriformes > Picathartidae > Picathartes > Picathartes gymnocephalus. The sequence continues at coordinate 456,948 of WEKY01016249.1, forward strand.
GGAAGACTGATTAGAAAATAAAATTTTCTACCTCTAAAATGAAGAGGAAGTGTGCTGAATCTCCATGGCTGCTTGTGGAGTTCCTGAAATGGGACTATTTCAAGTGGACACTTCACAAAGGTAGCAACAGGATGGGACTAGATGGAGCAACCACCAGGCAGAACTGGGAGCAGCTGCAGAATTGCTGCAGCTCCTGAACTGACCTCTGTGGTCTGGAGGAGGTTGTTGGTGGTCTGCCTCTTAAAGGTGCTCAGTGCTAGGAGATCCTGCTTCCAGCAAAGATGACTTGTTGGTCACCAGAAATCTCTCACCCATTCTCTGGGCTGGACTCTCCACTGCAGTGGAAGGACTTGAGCTACTTGGAATTCTGTGGGCTGCCAGTCCCCAGAGAAAGGGATGGTGTTTTACTCTGTGTAAACCTCTGTTGCACTGCCAGCTCAGGAGTCTCTGCTTGCTTCAGACCTGGCTGTTGCTCACTTGCACATATTTTGCCCTCTCATCAGGGTGCAGGGAAACGCCAGGCTCTGGTTCCTTCTCTTGCAGTGCGATAGGTGGCTTGTTCTATGCTAGAGACCGCAGGAGCATGAGTCAGAGTTGAAAACCTCACCCAAGAGAAGCTTTAGCTGTGAGGTGGGAATTGGTGCCTGCCACTACAGCTGGGCCAAACCCAGCCTTTCCCATTTCTGTGGCTTCATTTCATGTAAAAACTGCACAGGAGAGCACAGTGCAAAGCTCCAGGTGGGTGGGCTGTCCAGAGGACAAGGAGGTATCCTGGGTCTGGAGCAGGGCTGTGTTAGAGCTAAGGCAGTTTACTCTTGCTTACGGGAAGCTGAGATTTGTTCCTGTTATCCCTGGGGACAGAAGTGAAGCAACATAGAACACAAGTCCAGTCCAACTCTAACTTTATTTCAAATCACACGTCTTTTATAGTACTCTGCACAGGCATCATATTATTGGTTAGGAAGATGAACACACTATACAGTTATTGGCTACTAATAATAACGCTATCAACACCAGGTGCAGATGTATGTTGTCACTCTTGTGTTGGTGAATTCCCACAACAATCTCAGCAGAACCATGAGAGAGTTTTCTCTCTCCACCAAAGACTGCAGCAAATGTGCCTGAGCTTTCTCTGTCAGGCTTCTGACAGTACTCATAAAGGTTCAAGTCACCAGGCTGAGTCTTCCAGAGGGGAACTTGGCCTTTAAACCTGGCTCTCCCTTCTCAGCAGCCTGCTGCTGGGTGAGAGGCCACCAAGGGGTTCTGCTCTCTCCTCGTTCTCCTGGATCCCATCTTAAGAGTTTTGATAAGAATTGTTCCACAGCCTCTCAAATGAAAAGCTGGGATTTTGGTTATTTTCTAGTGGAAAAATATTTAATCGGAAATATTCCTCAGCATGCTTTCAGCCAGCACATTGCCTTTCCCCCTCTGAAAATATTGCTCATTTTGGGTGCAAATGCTTCTTGTGAGGGTGTTTTTTTTGATTGCAATCCCTTACTTGGGTTTCTTTTTGCCTCAAGCAGATGATGGGAGTTGGCCTCTTGTTACATGGCACTCAAGAGACCTCCTGGGGCTGCCTCCGTGTCCTGCTGCCCTTCATGGCAGAGTGTGGCTGAGAGAGGCTGGAGCAGTTGTGTAGCTTGTAGGGCGCAGGCACTGCCCTGCGGCTCCTGGCTCTCTGCTCTTACTATCTGCCACCGCCCCCAGCTCTGGCAGCCGTGTTTGAAAAAAAGCTCTGCGGGCAGTGGAAGTGAGCTGGTTTCTTCATGACAATGTAGTTATCCTTTTAAGGGAAAATTCCCTCTGGGAGCCAACCCTCAATTACCTCCTGCTCCAGTGCCTTCTTGCTGGAGATGGCTTGTAACACAGCTGAGTTACAGCCACAGGAACTCAGCTGAGTGCCCAACTGCTTGGAAAAAAAAGTAATAATTAAACTCTGTTGGCCTCTGTTTTTTGCTGAATCTAGAAATTGGGGTCAGAACCCAATGGCTGGCTCTCCTCATCAGTGCATTTGTGCAGAACCAATCTGTGCATGCTACATCTTCAAACCCAGATGCTATGTATTCCCACGGTATTTATGGCGTGTGCAGATCCCGTGTGCGTTTTCTTCCCTAGAGCAGTTTATTGCAATATTTGGGAGCTCTAGGTAGGACTGGACTGGTGATAAATAGCCAATGCAAGTATCTGCTAAATGCCAGGGAACTGGGGTAGGCAGTGGCTGCATTTCAATTTGCTGTTATTCACTGTGGTGAATGGGAAGGGTCCTCCAAGGGTCCTGATTTGAAGGCTGAAAAATTCCTTCTATTCTGTTGACATGTCTCATAGTCCATGGGAAGGATGTCTAACCAGGATGGGGCTACTGGGGATGTTGCCCTCTGCCTCTGTCTCAATGAGCACAACAGGAGCTGTAGAGAACAGCCTGTGCTCTTTCTTTTCTATAGGAGTGGTGGCCTTGGCTGCAAGCCCCCAAATTTACATCTCTTGTGTTTAGTGCTAAAAATACTTTAATTCCAAACAAGCAGCTTACTAGAAGAACATGACACTCTTGAATGCAAACCTGTCACGGGAATGAGACCAGACTCCTTAAAGATGTTCTAGGGATTCCTTTTGATGTCTGCAAATTTACTGGGATTGTTTGGGCATTTTCTCTCATTTAAAAAACCAACCCTGTACCTGTGTAGCTACTGTTGTCTTGAGACAAAATAAATGGACCACAGCTCATGGCCTGACTGGATCATCTGGGAATGAAACAATGCCCCTTTGAGGAGCAGGGGAGCCAGGCTGGAACCTTGTGCCTCATTTTGAATGAAATGGACAGGAGTTCCTACTTAGTCTAACTAGATCAGACTGAAAAAGCTTTCACATCTTCTCAGCTTTCCCAAGGGTTTAATTTCTCTTCCATTTATCTAGAGCAAGGAAAAACATTTTAAACATTTTAAAATTTTTAAAATTTTTGTGAGCAAACAAGAAGCAATAACACGAGCTCCATCAAAATATGTAATTTCACATTTTAAAAAATGCTTGGGTTAGTTACTTAAAAAATTGTAAACCAAAGTGTTGAAATTGTGTTTTTGAGCTGCAGAGCAAAAGTGTCTCCTTTTGAAATGTCAACTTCTCAAAATTATTTTTTGTACAGTTTTTTAAACCAGCACACCTTTCCTTACCTGCAGTCCTCTGATAACAAACTTGCATTGCCGTTTTGACCTGAAAGTGTTTTGCCACAAAATTTCTCACCAGCGACTCCTGTGAGGCCCTGATTCTGCCCTTGAAGGTGGGTTGTTTTGAACCCACCTTGATGGAAGAGCAGAAGTGTGGCTAAGCTGGGAGCAGTCCTGCCCTTTGAATACATGACTATTTTTGCATTGGTGACCTTTTACGAGTTCAGTAGCTCTTGGCCATGGAAAACAAGTGGAATATATTTGCCTTGCTCAGGAAATTCAACCCATGCTGTTGAAAATTCAGTGTTGCTCGAGAGAAAAAGCCCATCAGAGGTTCTGTGGTTGGACAGGAAGGTTATCCAAGGGCTGGGGTATCTCCTGTGATCTCCCATCTGACATCTGGCCATGTTTTTTCCTTTGAGCTTCCCCTCACCACCGTCTCTTGCAAAGCTGTACAATACATGAAGAACTGGACAGTGCTTTGCTGTCATGGTGATGTGGTCTAAACAAACCCAGAAGATTTTGCCAACATTTCAAAACTCACTTCTTGTTGCAAATGAAATAGCTGAGGAGCTTGCAGTTTTGTTTGCACAGATCCTTGCCCAGTTAGTCATGCTGGCTTGCATGTCTGTTGGACTTTTGGAGGTCTGCTCATGTTTTATCAGTTTCAGTGATAAGCGTCCCAGTGTGCGGTGGTGTGCTAGATAACTTGTATCTAAAACAGTTTAGAAGTTGTCCTCTAAGAAACATTTCTTTCTGTGCAAGGCACATTTCTCTGGAAGGAAAAAATATCTTTCCTCCAAAACTAGAGTTTTTGTGGAAAGGGAAGGTAAAAATATTAATATAGTTAAGAACTTCACAAGCATCTGAAACTATTTAGAGACCAAGAGTGAATTAAATGTTTCAATAAAGGTTAAAGGAAAGTCAGTAATCAGCATTCAAATATCCTAGTTTCTGGATATGCCCTGCTGTGTAGTTCTGTGAGGAAGGAGAGTGTGAATCTGTTTGCATTGCATAAATGTCATATCCTTACCCATGAATGACAGCTAGTACTTGGCATTGCCTTCCCATGTCTTATCCTCTTCCTGCCTGCGACCTCTTCTCCTGATATTCTCTGCTCCAGATGGCTTTGTCTTTTCCCCTAGAACATCTCCAAAATACTTCAAGTTCTTATTTCTTGTTTTAAATGAACAATATTTTAGATATAGCAGATACATATAGTATTTTCATAGTATGTCTTATCCACTTACGGGCTGGGAACACAAGTTCTTTAATTGGCATGTTGTCCAAAACAAGCAGGATTTGGAGGTCCATTCCAATCCCTGCTAAGGGTTAGAAAAGTCATCAAAGGACAAATTCTCAGAATTGGCTTTTTTTGTTTGTTTGTTTTTTTCTGTTTTTAGAGGCACTTCATGTGGTCATCTGATATTCTGGTTATTCAATGTTTATTGCAAAATGCCAGTAGTTCACCAACTTAAAATAAAAGTATCTGCTGCAGGAGATTGGGTTTGGAGCCCACCTCTTCAAAGCTCTGTGCCTTTGCCTTCATTCTTCAGGGTGAGAAGCCCCATCATCTCTCCTGGTTGCATCACAAGGCAAAATTAATTCACAGCCACAAAACACCTTTAGGTCTTTGTACTGGAAGACGCTGTAAAAGAACCACCAACAGAGGTGGTTCTAGCTTTGAACATTTTGATGCCTTTAATTCATTTATTTTGAGCTAGTAATTTTAAAATTCATTTCCTGACTTTGAAGAATGCCCATGTCCTGAGGCACAAATGTCCTTTAGGGGCATGGGGTGGAAATAGGAAATGTAAAAATGGGGATTGTAGACACAGGGGATGTAGAAAGTGGATTGTGAATCTAGTGAAGGTGGGAGTCGGGATTTTCTTGGTAGCAGCACAACTAAAACTTACAGAAAGTTGCTATCAACACAGTTTTGAGCTTTCTAGAGCTCAGTTTTCTGGCAGAGAAGGGGCATGAGATGGAAAAGTAGGGAGAGATGAGAACTGAAATCAGGAGCAGAAGAGGATCCATTTGGGGAGAGCAGGCAGGATCTCCAAGGGTACCACATTTATCATCTCACAGCTCAGTGATTGGGAAGCCAGGGTTAAAGAACTGAATAGCCTGTGAGGTTTATCATTCCCTGAGTCTGTTAATGTTTTGTAACATCACCTACCAGTGGTTATCACACAAATATGGTGGCTTGCTTAGCTGTGAGGTGAGGCACTAGAACATAGTGACTAAGTTTTAATAATAAATTAAGCACTGGCTTTTTGAAGTGTGTGAATTTTCACAGCATAACAAAACAGTGATCTCCATTCTCTAAACACTGTGGGTACCTTTCGTGTCTATGAATTTTCTGACTCTTAAACTAGAAAGGGGAAATGCTGGAGAGCTTCAATCTTGATGACTCATGTTTAACATAAAACACGCATTTTTTAATAGGAAGAATAATTAGTCATCAGTGTAGGCTAGCTCAGACTGTAGTAAATCTTTTGGCCCCCTGGGACTGGAGGAGATCTTTCTGCTCCTTTTCAGCTGCAAATTGTTGAGTTCTGTAAGATCACAGTAAGGAATCTAGCACCTGCATTGTCTATTTCAGAGTCTATTGAACAAGACAGTCTCTTTGAACCAGTAACCCATGACTATCCATTGAATTAAGAGCAAGTCAGGCAAATTATTTATATGCCAACACTATGTATGTTTTCTTTCACATTTTTTACTTTTTTCTTTTTGTTTCACATAGTATTAGACATTTCCCAAATGTGTTATGTTGTGTGTTTTCTTAATGAGAGAAGAAGAGAGTGCCTGTCTCTACAGTATATCTGTAGAAAGCACCCTGTGTTTTGGAGGTTCCTTTGAGGAACAGCCCCCTTCCCAACACGGGGTTAGAGGGTTTGCTAACCACAATTTTTTACCCAAATGAATGTTCTTATTGTGCAACAGGATGGCATGTACACTTGCACTCTTCCCTGTTTCCTTGTAACTTTTGAACCTACTGACCAATTCCTGACCAGTTATTGCAGAAGGGAAGCAGTCACTGTGATACCAACTCCTTCTCTTGCTGCAGCTCCCTGGCATTTGGGCAGAGGAACAAGGCTCTGGTGTTGCTCACCACCAAGGGAACAAGTGCTGAGTGGGCTCCACATTCTGTGGACACCAGCGAGTCCACATGAAGGCGTTAAGAGCAGCCCAGCCAGCTCTGCAGGAGACTGCACTTGGTGAGGTGATGCTTCCCACTGCTTTCCAGAAAGAGATCCTGGTCTCAGCCACGCTTTCTGGCCAGGGCAGCCAAGCTGGCAGGCAGGCATGAGCCAGGAACTGCCTTGTGTGCAGCAGCAGCTCCAGCTCTGTGCCAGCTGCAACCCCCAGTGCTTCTCCTTCCTCCTGTCTTGTGGTTAGCACAGCACCAAGCTCACCTCAGCCTGACCACAGCCTGTGCAGGGTTCCCTTCTCCAGAGCAAAGCCTTAAGGTGCTGCTTCTGGTGGCACTTCCTTGCTCCACTTTAGGACAAATGACTCTGAAACAGCAGAATTTTAAAAGGAGGTTTTATTGCCAATTCTCAAAGCTCTTTACAAGCAGGAGACAAAGTGCTGCCTTTCCACGGGCTGCAGCAGCTGCTTTTCAGATCGTCATCCACACTTGCTCACTTGCAAACTCACTTCCTTCCTGTCACAGACATGTAAACTGGTGGCACAGCCCAAAACACACTCACACTCCAGCACTCCAAGCCCAGAGGGTTTTCAGGCACAAAACCCCCCAGCCTTAGTGCAGCCAGGAATTAGACGCAAGTTTAAATGCATGTTTAGAGGAAGATTTAAAAAAAAAGTGCATGGTGGCAGGATGTACACTGAAGATGGGAGTTGCCGTAGAAGGCTGAATGTTTTAAGATGGAACTGCTAAACGTATTAGAAAAAATAGTTAAAACCAAGAGTCTCTAACATAGCATTTGCAGCAGTAAAGTTACTGGGTGATACAGGGATTCCACTTAAGTTATATCTATTTACAAGACATAATACAAATCTAGTAAGATCTGTTAGTACAGCATATACAGTAATTAGCTGTAGCTTGTAAAATAATTGAATTTGCCCATTTCCTAACAGGTAGAGGGTATTTATCTGTTAGGATTCCTACTGATGGGTATTCAGTAAAATGTCAGACATTTATTCATTAGAATACTGAGTATAATATAAAAATATACAGTAAATATAAGCACATCCTGTAGGTTTGGCTATAACAGAGGGATGTCTGAGTATTTTCAACCAGTGCTTTGCCAGACGAGTATCCACAGAACACACCGCCACAAGAAAACACTGGGGAGAGCAAAAGCATTTATACATAAATTAGGGGACTGAGCTACCCCATAAGCTGTTGTCATTCTCCTGGATTTCAGTGCCAGGCTTTGATTTGCCTGTCCTGAAGTTCAGGATTGGCTTCAGCTTTGGGATATGAACCTGTACCCAGAGTTTGCCCTGGTTTATGTATAATCCTGTTAGTGTGAACTGGGTTTTCCCCGCATCTATCTCTTGTTATAAATCTTGCAAAAGCCTGCCTGCTCTCTGGAGCTGATGCCCCTTGACTTCCAGTGCACACCAGGTTCTGACAGCTCACATTCATACCACACAGTGTTCGGTAAACAAAAGTGCACATGCAGAAAAATACATTTAGATAGCAGATAGGCACTGAATATTGTCTGTGTTCTTAGCCCTTGTCCTAAGTGTGTCTGGAAAGGTGAATATGACCCATAGTTCACATTGAATCTACAGCAGCAAATGGTACAGACCCAGGTTGCTCCAGGCTGTGTGCCTCGGGGTGAGCTCAGGACATTGGAAACTTCTTGTCTCAAAGCAAAGGTTATTGGCACCTTAGCCCTGAGTATGCAGAACTTTCCAAATGACAGAATAACAAGTGAACTCTCATACAACATCTATAGCTGTCTTGAGAGGGGCAATGACTACCAAAACCAAGGTGAGTTTAATTGTGAGACAGAAGCATCAGTTATGGTCACTATCTGTCTTGCTGGCTCCAGGTGGTGAAAACCAGGGTGTTTGGAAGCCCAGAGCCAACCTTTCTGTGCTCAGACCTGAAGTACCTATGCCTAGCCTAAGAAGAAGCTCAGATGAAACTTTACTGCTGCTGTGGGTGGTGTTTGCAGCCCCCTGCAGACTTGTGGGACCTGGGAAATGAGGAGAAAAAAAGATGGATGAGCTAAGAACAAAGTGCTGGCAAATGAGAGAAAAGAGTTTAGGTAGCATGTCACTCCTTAAAACCAGACTGGGGAGATTGCCATTTTCCATGTTTCCAGAGCTTGGCTCACGCAAAGGAGAAGCCCTCTGCACTGTCACAAGATTCTCCTCAAAGCAACTATAGAGAATAGGAGAGAGGACTCAGCTCGGGTATGGGGCTGTACAGTAGCAGTGCAAAGACAAAATTTTGCCACTGCTGTAATAACTAAAGACCACAGGAACTGTGGTTGCTCCCAGCAGGTGGACAGGGAAGCTGTGGGAATTGTGCTGGAGCCTTCTGCAATGCCTTCCTCACACCCTTCTGTAGCAGTGCATTTTCATTTTCATACACTTACACCATTGGAACCAGACCCAAAGTTTTGTGTGCAAAATGCCTTTCCCTCCATGTGTGTCAATTAGAGAGATCTGGGCCAAACCACGGCTCTCAGGCTGGCCAGGACACAGCAGGCAGAGACGTGTTCAGTGGGAAGGGGGATCTCATCCAGACTCACTGCCTGATGTGCATGCTCCTGTCAGTTACATTCCACAGATCCCCAAAGCTTCTTAGTGACAGCTCTCCTAGGAAGCTCCTGGGGATCTCCTGGACACAAATTCTCCAAATGCTTGGCTATTTGTTCCTAACAATGCTGAGGGGATTCAGAGTTATCAGATAGGTACAGTCCTCAATAATAAATGTGCTGTCCTGGTAGAAGACACCTTCACAGGCCAAGTGTAATCTCAATTTCCCTGGCAATGATGCTTTGAGACTTGTGTTCACTCACGCAGTGCTCAGCACACCTAAAGCACTGCAGAGCCAGCCTCAAAGTGCCTTCATACAGCTGCTCCACATCAGGGACACTACTTGGAGTCAGGAATTGGCCAGTTTGGTTTGCCTCTGTGTGAGGTCACTTTTTAACTGTGGATGTGGCTTTATGAGTATCTTTGGAGAAGATTACACCGTTTATCTTTACATTCCTAGATCTCACTGGGCCAGGTGGTCTAGGACACTGTGACAGCAAGTGAACGAACACTGGCTACATTTATCCTTAAATGATTTAACTGGGAAAACCAGATAGGTGCCAGTGTAATCTGGTATTTGCTTGTCTGTAAATACAGAGAGACAGGGGCTTTTGCTAGAATAGCCATTCTGCTTCTTTCAAAAAATCTGGCTTGGTCTGATTACCGCTAATTTTTAAGCCCTGATCCATTGAAAGGACTTTGGACAGAATCCTTAGAGAGCATTCACATTTTTGAAACTGTTCACTGTCCTGTAACCTTCTGCTGTGCTAAGAGGATTAGAACCAGACTGGTATGTACAACATGAAGAAAGAAAGATGCTGTAACTGAAAGCTCAATTCTGTCCCACAAACATGGTGTGTGCACAGCAAAACACCATCTTTAAACACTGGCCTAGCAATGGTACAAATCATAAATGCAAATGTTTAACTTTGATTTTGGGAAAGAAGTCTCTGAAGAGTGTGTCAGGGAGCACTTCTCCTATAAAGAGTCACTAGATCCTTTTGCTTTTCTTTCTGTTTCTGTGTTCCTTCTTTTTTCAGTTCTCCAAGACCTTTAATTTCTTGCAAAACTTGTGAAGCTTGCCGAAGTTGTTCTACTGCCTCATTGAGCAACGTCTCTGCCATCACTGGGGGTCCATTCCCCTCCTGGGCCTGTTCCAACCCTTCACGTAAAACCTTCTGCAGAAGCTTTTCTGCTTTTTCCCTTTCATTAGCAACTTTCTCCTCCATTTTAGCTAAGCATTGATGGGAATCATTTGGGAAACCTTGGCCTGGAAGTGCTCTCTGTTTATTTTTGGAATCAGAGAGCAAGTCTCCCAGAGAAGAACAGCGAAGTTTGAGACCTGAAGTGTTTTCTGTAGAATCTTTCTTCTCGATAGTTGCTTTTACACTCTCATGGTCTGTTTCTGTAGCTAAGGAAGTCTCTCTCTCTTCTGCTGAAGTTTGCTGTTCCTTCTCGGCTGCGGTCCTCCCATTTCCTTCTTCTGTTTCAGCTGTCGGGGATATGAACTCTGCTACCTCGCTGGCTGTGATCCCGTTCACCGGGGGCTTGGAGCTGCCAGACTCCTGCTCTTCCCAGCCCCCAGCTTCCAGGTCATCATGGCTGGAGTTCACTGTGGCAAGCATTTTCTCTGACAAAACCTTAGGAGGAACAGGAGGCTTTGAAACATCTGCAGCAGAAATCTCAGCCAGGTTGTCTTTGCCATCATCTCCTGATGATTCCAAGTCTTCTGTCTTTTTAGGTTCAATGGTTGGTTGGTCCCAAGCTACTTTCAGCTTGTCTGGCACACTCTTAGGAAGTGGAATTGGAGCTTTTGATATAACCCTGTTGCTGACCTCAACAAGGTTCTCCTTATTCTCCTCACTTGGTGCTTGTGATTCTTCCACTTTCTCCTCTGGACTTAGAGAGTCCTCTTCCTTGGCATTTACACTGTCCTTTGATGTGATGCCTTCCTTAAGCTTCTTATCTGGAGGCAATGGAGGAGACAGAGGTTTTTTATCTTCCTGGTCAGGAACATGGTTCTCTGCCTCCTGGTTTTCTTTTGTGCCAATGGGTTTTGTAGGTGGCATAGGGGGCTTTGGAGTTTCTTTTTGAGGTGGTTCATTGTCACTTTCACTGATAGTGGAGTCAAAGGTTGGTGGTCCATTGTCTACTATATCCAGATCTAGTCGCAGGATACCATCTGATGTACACTTGGCAGCCTGAAAAATATGAGAGGAGGTATTCAGTATGTATTAGTGATCCTGTATTTCATTCTTTAACTTCAAGTTAAAGTGCAAAACCCTCCCAACCAGCATGGCAAGGAAGGGGTTTTTGCTTCAAGCTGAAAGAGTTGGGGCTGTTCAGCCTAGAGAAGAGAAAGCTTCAGGGAGACCTTAAAACCCCTTCCAGTGCCTAAAGGGGGCTTCCAAAAGAGCTGGAGAGGGACTTTTCATGAGGGCATGGAGTGATAGGACAAGGGGGAATGGCCTTAGTCTGAAAGAGGGCAGGTTTAGATTAGATATTTGGAAGAAATTCTTCACTACAAGGGTGGTGAGGCCCTGGCACAAGTTGCCCAGAGAGGCTGTGGACTCCCCATCCCTGAATTGTTCAAGGCCAGGCTGGAAGGGGCTCTGAGTAACCTGGTCTAGTGAAAGGTTCTTTGCCTTTGCAGATGACTTTTAAGGTCCCTTCCAACCCAAAGCAGCCCTTGATTCCAAGAAAAGCACAGAACTTATTTTACTACTTCCTTTGAGAAGAACGTCTTAAAGCCTGTTCGACAATAACCTAATTTCTTGGTTTTCCTGTGGGCAGTAGTGTTAAGCTCTGCCTTTTTATTCTTTGTCCTGTGGTAGTGGGATCCCTCTACCTCCTTCATTTACAGTGTGCCTCCCCAAAGGCTCACTTTTCTGCTTTCGAGCTTCTCATAAACCAAGTTGATCTCTAGATCTCTTGGCCAGGGATTGTAATCCTGTTGCCTTCTGCTTGCATCCTCCAACCTCATCCCAGCCTGACCAGGGCCAAGCCTCAGCTGGTTAAACCTCCTTCAGACCACAGCCTGTGTGCAAATCTCACTAGCTAGGAGGTTTTCCTAAAAAGGATGGACTTAGCAGAGACATTGCAGTGTGTAAGCTTGGTGCCCCACAGGGAGAACCGCGGTGACAGTTCCTGTGTGAAGGAACCCAAAACCACACAAAGGCATAGCTGCAGCCAGGGCCAGGCTCCTGCAGTGCAGAGTTTAGTTAAAGCCTCTCTTTATCTTTCTAGCCCATCAGAGAGACAGAGGCAAGCTGCACCCTGGCAGTTTGGCCCTGACCCATCCTCACCTGGCCTGCTTTGAACACTGAAATTCAATGTTCATGCCATTTCCTTCATGAATCTGCAGCCAGCAGCCATGATACACATCCTTCTGCAGGCTCTATCCCCTCATTCCTGCTGCTGAATTTGTAAGCCAGTTTCCCCTGATTTTGGCTGAGGGTGAGCAGTCTTACAGGTATTAACCTCGGAGGTATCTTGTGAAAATAGTGATCTGAGCAGGGAAGAGAGATGTTTTTAGAGCCTAGGGAAGGGCTTTCTACCTTACTGAACCCGTGTTAGGCAACAGAATCCACATTTCATTGTTGCTGTGACTTTTGTCATGTTTTCTTCTGCGGTTTTCTGGAGGATGGGAATCTATGATTCATTCTCATGCATTTCTCTGGGAGAGAGGCTCTCCCTCCATTTCTATGCAAAGTAAAAAGTCTCAAGGCATCTCATTTTCTGCACAAGGGTCATCTGAGTGTTCTGCAGGCACATAAGTCAGAGTCTTGGAAGTCTGAAGAAAGAAGGTTTGATTTAAAAACCTTCCTTGCTTGAGATTAATGTTCTGCTAAAATATCAATCTGTCTGTAGAAACTTTTTCATAAATCACAGGAATCAAACATTAGTAAGAACCTCTCCCCTGGAAATGAAATGCAGGTTTATTTTGTGGATTTTCTTCTCTTTTTTTAAAGTGACAGATCCAGAAAATCAGTTAAAATTAGACAGGTTAGTCTATAAAACTGCCTGGGAGAATAATGTATTCTGTTTCAGATCCAGGGAAGGGCTTGTAAGGTTGGAAGCTCTTCTGCTTTCTCTGGTTAGCTTAATAAAAATACAGCTTCTCCCCATGGACCGTGCAGTTCTTCTACCTTTAGATTACTGTGGCTACAAAATCATCATGTTTTTAAAAATAAATATAGGAGCTTTGGTGTCTTCTGCTGAAAATGAAACTCTAATGGCTCTGACCAGATGGTGAAGCAGCTTATGAGTTATGAAAAACTAAATATATGGTAACGTGCTGCAGCAGACAGAGATCTATGGGAACCTGGAGCTTCATTAGAGAGGTGCTGGCACCTCTTTCCTGCAGAAGTTGTTTCCCTCATCAGCTTTCTCTGGGCTGTCCATCTCTGGGGTATTCCTGGGGTTTGGTAGCTGAGTGGAAGGAGCAGCTCTCAGTGATCCCAGCTGGTGGGATGGCTCACTCCAACAGGGTGCACTTACCTCCTTTAGGTGACTTCTTGTGGGTGGCCGACGTCCGTGGGACACCTTCACCCTGTCCCGAGTCACGTGGTCTAAGGAAAGGCTCTGGTCTACTTTCACCTTTAACAGGGGGAAGAGGAGGGAAACAAAAAAGGAAGAGGGTCATTAATTTCTCAAGATATGTCTATAAAGTTGTCACTGTCACACATGAAATGTTGAAGCATTTGGAGAATATTTCACCACTAGTCTTTACCTCAGAGCTCAGTTGCAGCCTGCCTGCAAAGCCCTGCACACATATGATGGATATTTAAGGTCTCAGAGGTTTGCAAAGGCTAAACTTCTCTTCACCTGAGGGGGAGGGAAGAAAGGACACAAGGAGCTTTGTCCTCACTGCACCCTGTGCTTGGACCAGCTCCTGCATGTGGCAGAACACAGCACCAAAACTGCTGTTTCCATCTTAGAGGTGAAAGCTCATTAATAACTGTGACCTGACTGTGAACTGTATCAGCAGCACTTTGTTACAGCCCTTCCCTTCCACAGCTCTAATGACTGCAGGATGCTGAGGAGAAGGTGTGAGCAGTGACCTGGATTAATTGCAGCTCCAGCTGAATTAACAAATTTATTTCCTGGAATCAGACAAGAAATCCACTGCCTCACACTCCTAAGGAGGGAGATCCCAGTGCCCTGACAGGTATTTCTCTGTGCTGGCTCTATGACCACCCACCCACAGTGTGATGGCCAAGGGCTGGAGTCTGCTCCAGGTGGAGGGACAGCACCAGTGACCAGGGACACTGAAACATCTGTGTGTCCTTGGTACCACAAAGTTGTACAAAAGAAAAGCTGGCGAGGGTGAAATACGGATTTAAAGAGAAAAATGGCTGGTATGGCAGAGTGGTTTTACAGCTCCTTCAGGGGAGAACAGATAATCCAAGCCAGCTGAGGGCTTGACCCATTAGCCTGTGCCTGGCCTGTGTGGAAACACTTCAAATCTGAGGTTTGATCCTTACTGGAATGAATGAGAATAAGAGGCTGGCTCCCTCTGTAAGGAGGATAACCCCACATCACAGGGCAGAGAGGTGATCTGAGATCCCACCTTGCTGTGCTACTGAAGGGTGTGCAGAGTTCACTGCCCACTGCACCCATATGCTTCTGCCCTCTCCTGAATAAAAGCAAAGCCCAACCTCTCAGAGTTTACACCTCTAGCACTGTATCTACACCAGTTAGCCCTTTTCTCAAAACTTTTACTCATTGCTTTGGTTTCCTTTGCTAAACAGATCTTGCTGATTGCTCTGTCCATCCTTACCCTGCTCGTTTTTCTTGTGTCATTCCCGTGGTGGTGGTTTTGTTCACTTCCTTTCAGTTACTGAAAGAACTGCAGAAGAGATGCTGCACCTTCAGTTTTAGCTCAGGGCTGATTTCCAAACTAAGAGGGAGCAGGGCAAGGTTAAACAGGCTCTAGGTTGTGCAATTTTCATCCTCCCCTCTGTGCAGCAGGATGGGAGGAGAATTTGAAAGTGCAGGTGTGCTGGGGCCAGCTGAGAGGCAGGCAGGTTTGGCCAGGGCCATGGAGTAACTTTCCACCAGACTTCTCTGCAGACTGCAGGCGGAATAGCTGGTGGACTGAGTCACTTCAGACTTTTCCAGCCCTGAAGACTGGGCTATATCCTGACCAAGCACCTCTCTTTCCAGGCTGCTTGGTGCTGAGGATCATGTCAGTGTGGGGAGTCTCTCCAGGCTGCATCCCAGCTCTACACAACTCAGTGTTGCAGCTGCTTCTCTGCATCAGACACTGCCACTGGGAGAGGGGAACTCCCAGAAATCCTCTGATCCCAAGCTCTGAAGGGAAGGAACCTGCCCTACCTTGCACACCACCTTTCTCTTTCCTTGGACCATGGCTGGCATGCAGTAAAGATGGGGAGAACAGGGGTTCAAGCAAGTTCTGCTTTTAGCTAAAGGAGCCATGAGTGAGAACAGACACAGAAACTCAGGAGTTTGAAAATTGTTTCTCTTACCTCATCAAATACTTTGTTTTTGCCTCTGTTGATTCCTTCATTAAGAGCTTTTATCCATGATTCCTTTTCTTCCAAAGTTGGAGCTTGAAATTTGATATCATGAACCTGCAAGAGCAGAGAGAGAATTTTTGCCTGAGCATTCCTTGTCAGGACCAGAGGTACCTCTGAATCACTTCAGTTTCTACATAACATCCAGTTCTAGCCTGTGTTTAAACTACAGATTCCTTTGTGCTTTGGCATAGTTCCCACAAACAGGATTTTGTTACGCTGGACAGCTTTTTGTTGTAGTTTTATTTTGGTAACTACTAAAATAGTAAAAAAGTAAGTTTCTTCTTCTGCAAAACACTTGGAATAGCTCTTGGAGCATCAGTGAGTTGTACAGCAAATGGTCACACTGCACAGAGTCAGACTGAAAGTCCAAGTCGTAATGGCTGGTTTAGATGGAGTAAAATACTTTATGTCCCACTTCCCCCAGAATACAAGGAACGGGAAGGCTGCATGCAGTGGGCTCTGCCTGCTTCCCTATTCCTGTGGCTCTGCAAAACAGAACTGATACAGGAATGTGGGGCACTGACATTGGCTTCTCTAACCCTGATCTAGTTGGGCACAGAGATGATGAGGCATAGGAGCAATGGAATTGCAAAAATTCACCCTATCTATTTCTGTTTGTAACTGAAATCCAGCAGTGAACACTGCAGACAGGCACTCTTTGGGGTCTGAAGAGCTGCCCCAAGAAGAAGGGAAGAGCTGGCCATACAAGGGGGAACTGGCAAGAAGTATGGCTCACAAATAAGGAGGAAGGATGGGTGATTGTATGGCCTGTCCTCCAACTAGACAGCTCCTCCCTTCCTTCAGGACAGCCCCATGGCTTTGCTCAGTGTTTCCAATCTCTTCTTGCCCACAGCAGGGACAATAGGGAGGGTGTTATTTACTTCACTGCTGTTTTCTCTGAGCACCTCAGTATTATGTAGCTTTGCTCCAGAATACACTTCAGGTGAGAGAAATATCTTCACCTTACAGGTGGCTCCATGGCAGACCAGCTGGGATCCAAACAGCTCCGTGTGGTGCCCTAATCCACACTGCACAGGCACACAGGAATACTCCTGTGCTAAAGGACATCAGCAGCATTGCAAAATGAAGCACTTAAAAGTTAGACACTGCCATTGTTTCCAGGCTGTAGGGATGTCAGCCTGCTGTGCGTGTTCCTCCTAGCACTGTCCCTAACAACAGGGTGGCACTTCTTACTGAGTTGTTCCATCATCTGTTTTATCCTCCTGGGTCAATATGTCTTATTGATTTCACTCTTCTCCAGCCCTGCCCTGAAAACAGAATTACTGATTCCCCTGACAGTCTTTTTTCTTTCCTGCTTATCATTACAATATCTGGGGGACTTCACAAATTCCTTTTCAGAGCAACTGAAATTATCCACCTTTTACAGGTGGAGAAGTGAGCTACACAGAGTTCAAAACACAGCCTTGGGGGGGTTGGCTTTGAACAATTTTTTGGGGGTATTTAACATCCTATAGCTACTCTGTACCTTCCCATAGCCTTCAAGAGCCGTTGTAGCCTCAGCCTTTTTGTAAATGAGGCCCCACATTCCAAAATCCCAGCAGTGTCTACATAAAACAGGGACTATATTAAATGAGGGGGACAAAGCTAATGGTGACTGACAGTCGAGTGCTCTTAGCAGCTCCCTGTTCATGGCACAACAAAGCAGCAACTGTTCTGGGTCTCAGCAGCTTCTGAAGGGACCATCAGAAATTCTGCAGAACTAAAGCCTGATCTCCTTACACCCACTCTTGCTGTTAGAAACCAACTGTTCTTCCTTTCTGTATTTATTTCTCATGTCAGTGCCATGGATTTACATCCCAGCTGCCAAGTGCCAGACACTCACAACAAGCATGGCAAGCAGGGAGTTAAGGAGTAATTTGGGGAAAGATTCTTTATTTGATCAGTTTGCACATAAGGTGACGGGACCACATGCCTTCCGGAGAGCTCAGAGGGGATGTGAGGGCCTGACCCAGAGCCCTCTGGAAAAAGAGCCCTTTGTCTGGGGTGCAGAAGGGCCACTCCAACCAGGGAACCTAAGGGAAGGCAAGGCTCCAAAACAGAGCGACGGCCAGATTTTGTTTTAGTCGGAGCTGGCCTAGTTTTGTGTGTGCTTAAAAACTTTTTTTGTTTGGAAACGATTTTGCCCCAAAGCTTTGTGATTATAAAAGCTTATGAGAAAGCTCTACTTGTGAGCAGCTGAGCTGCTGCACTGCCTGGCAAAGACCTGGCAGCCTGCACCAGGGTTTAGAAATCTCCGTACACGTTGTTCAGGGGAAGGATTCCTGCCTCACTTCAAGCTTCCTCTTCCAACGCCACTTTCTGTGCCTCATTCCAAATAAAGCCTCCCAGACTGTAACTAAGAACTGGAGTCAGCAACTCTGTGGCAGAGCAGAGCAAACCTCGGGGGGGTGGTTCATCGTTAATGAGAAGCTGAGATGTCCCTCTGGCATGCAACCCTTTGCCATCCAATGCAGATCCAGTGAATGGTGAGAGAAGGCGCTCATGGAAGGTGGCAGCAGAAGGGAGCTGGGTGAGGAAGGACAAGCAGCACAGTGGGACCCATGGGGCAGTGTGGGCAGTGCCAGCCTTATGTTGCTGCAGCCCTGCTCCCTGCTTGCACAGCTCCCTGGGGCTGTGACACAAATGGGGAAGGTTCCTCCCAGTGCCCAGGTATCTTAGAAATTTTTATCTCCTTTTTATAAAACACCCACAGACACCAAGGCAGAGTGAGGTTGCCAGGGCTCTGAGGCTTGTGCTGCTGCCAGCCACAGCCGCTTTGCTGCCTTGCAGTCCCTGGTCTGTCTGCATCCATCTGTGGCTCCTGTCCTCGGCCAAGGCACTGGGGAGAGGAAGCTCACCCAAACCTATTGGGACAGGAGCTCTCTGTAAAGCAGGAAGCTGCAGAGGAGAGGCAGGAAGGAGCTGGTCTCAGTCCTGCCTGTCACTGGGACTCTGCACAGTACTCTGAGACTCCCAGGCTCTCAACAAACAAGGAACAAATGAATTTCTCCTGTCTGTATTTTTACTCATTTGAATATTTACAGATACCAGCAGATGCATCTACAGATGGATATTTCCTTCAAAACATTAAGCAGGGTCTGTTCTCCAGCAGGAATTTAAGGCAGAGAGTCAGTGACACCAATATGAGAGGGCAGCAAGCAGGGTAACACATTTGCACTCCTTCTTGCTGAGCCAGCTGAGCCTGAGTCATGCCATAAACAACAGCCTGGTGTGCCAGGAAAAGCTGTCATGGCCAAACCTAGTGACCATTGTAAGCCATGAACACAGGCTATGCAATTTACTGACAGTTACTCAGAGCACAGCACAGCCGGTCGGCTCCGGCTGAATCACTGCCGAGATGTCAGGCAACAGGAGCTCCCACACAGATCCCTGTCTGTGACAGCAGTGGGCACTGGCTCCCGGATTGCTCCTTGTCTTCCCTGAGACATCAGTCTCCTCCAGCACTGACAGTCTGATGGCAATGCTGAGCCTGCCTTCCAGGAAAGAGAAGTGTTCCTGGGGTCTGTCTGTTGTACCTGCACTAAATGATTTAACAGACAAGCTCTGGAGAGCTATGTAGCTGCAGTTTAAGACTCTTAACAACACTTTTTCTTTGCTGAGCAATTCTGCACAGCTGCAGAGGTGGGTGACAGAAACCTGTGCTTGGTCCTTACCTGTTTCAGTACAAAGCCTGGTGGGGCTGGGCTAAACTGAATTGCTTGTGAACTGCTGGGGGGATGTGTTCCTTCTGCTGATTTTTTTTAACAGGGTAGTCACCTCCAGCAGAAGCTGGAGCAGAGCTGGGACAGTAACAACTTAAACTACCATAAGTGCAGCAGAGTCTATCTGCCAGATGGGAGGTCATTTCTTGCCTTCTTCTACATGACTTTGTCAGGTTAGATCATGAAGGGGAAAGAATTCAATGGACTCACTGCCTATGACAGGGAGGTTGGAACTAGGTGATCTTCAAGGTCCCTTTCAACCCAAATCATTCCATGTTTCTATGAGAGGATTCTGGTGGATTTCTGTAGCTGAACCAGGAGCTACATCATCCCTGGGAATAATGCAGCATCTCTGCCAGACTGGCAGACCCCAGGAGCAGACTCTCCCAAACCTCACTGCATTCTACTGCAGCTTCCAGGCTGGGTCCCTGGTGAAGGCAGCTCCAGGTACCTCAAAAATTGATGCAGGGAAAAATAAGCAATGCAAGTTTCCATCCCTGACCACAGCTGTGAGGATGCATGGGAAGCTGCAGGACGTGCTGGTGGACTCTTTCCCTTACTACCACCCTCTTCCCAATATTAATACTTCCCTGAAGCTGAAGCTTTTCAGATCCACTGGACACCAGACTTGTGCCAATGTCGGTCATTTCCAGAGTTTACACCAAGCATCATTTACACTGCGTTTTTTACACTGTGAGTAGTACATTTTAAAGTCTCCAGGCCAAGGCCACTGCCCTTTCTTAGAAGCCCAGCTCTCTGCATCCAAAAGTTTTCATTTAATTGCTGTGGATGGAACGAAGCATTTGAGATTTCTAAGCAGAATGGGGCTTTTGCACACTGCCAGCTTCCTCCACTGAAGAACTGAAGCTCAGGGAGCAGTGCTTTCTTTCAGTTCCATACCAGTGCAGGCGTGTGACATGCTCATATTGTCACAGCTTAACAAAAATGTCATCCTTGTGAACAGGCCAAGCAGAATCTGGGGTACATTCATCAAGGACCAGTGTTTAGCAGGACAACTTATTTATTCAGGTGCAACTTCAGCTGCAGAGTAGTTTTAACTGACTGATTCATCTCTGCTCAAAAATATCCCATCCAAGATTTAAACTGGGATTCCCTTACAAATAAACTGGGCTCCCTGTATTCAAGATTTATGCACTGAAACAGAAATGGCCTTTCCTAGCTTGTTCCTGAGTCCCTCAAACTCATTCCTCAGCATTATGCTCAGGAGAGAGGGTGAAAAAGAAAACCCTAGCAAGATGTGGCAGAGCTCGGCAAGCTGGCTCACAGGGTGACTTCAAACTGTGGATGGCAGCAAGCCTCCCAAATGGAAAATGTTTAACTGATACATATCGCCACAGCTGCAATTTCAAAACAGAAGAAGGACAGTTGTGTACGTTGGCCTCCTAATTGAAGCCTGTACTAACATCTGCCAAAGTATGTTGTGTGTCAACACCCTCACCAGATTCCCAGCCAAAAGAAGGGCGGGAGGGGAGCTACAAACAGGGAACTTTTCATTTGTAAAAGCCCTTCCTTTCACCAAAAGAGCCTTATAAAAGGTAGCCTCTATCTAGGTCTCCATTGAATCAGTGGCATGAAAAACAGGGTAGCTGTAAACTTGCCAGCATGCCAAAAGGATGAAGTTACCCTTTTGGGCACAGTTTGGGCATATTTTTCTCATAGCAAGAAATGAAAGGTTTGGGAACAGGTCTCACACCCTGTATTGATTCATGGAGCAGTGCAGGGACATACACAGCTATTACACAATTTTCTCTCTGTAACATACTTGCAGATAATACCTGTTCATACTATGCTGCCCATCTCTGAGCACACAGGCTATTATTGGCCTCGCTGGGAATAGGTGTACACTTGGAATCACAGAATCCTAGAATGATTTGGGTTGGAAGAGACCTCAAAAAACATCTAGTTCCAGCCATCCTGACATGGGCAGGGACAGCTTTCACCATCCCAGGGTGCTCCAAGCCCTGTCCAACCTGGCCTTAGACGCTTCCAGGGATGGGGCAGCCACAGCTTCTTTGGGCACCCTGTGCCAGGGCCTCACCATCCTCGCAGGGAAGAATTCCTTCCTAATGTGTTCTGGGCTCTGGCACTCTGCAGGAGCTCACTAGCCCAGGGTTTTGGGGCAGGACAGTCCTTGTTTTGTTGTTTTGAATGAATTTTAGCACAATAGTGCTCTAAGCTCAGCTGGGGTCTCATTATACGAATAAACACTAAGTGACTGGAGTGAAAGAATAAGCAACAGTGACAACAAGGACTAAACAATCTCCATTTATTTAAACAAAATGGAGATGAGGGAATGCAGCAAGTTGGTATTTTTGCCTGTTCATGTTCTTATGGCAATGAATGCGTTTTGTCCCTCACAACTTCTCAGATTTGCATGGGGAGATTTAGTAAGAACTCTGAGGCCAAAAAAGTCATATTGAAATTAGAAGGCAAAGTGTGAAACCCCAAAGCAACAATGAAGCATTCTAGCCCATAAAGATGCTGAAATGGATAGCATGCAAGTAGGAGCTGAGAATAACTTCCAAAGATGTGTAGTGATGATAAATATAGATAGGAAGTAAAGCAGGATGTCCTTGCATACACCCAGTGCTCAGATGGATGTATAGTCTCTTTGCAATGCCAGCCTGGTTTTTAGCTTCTGGATCTAACCAGATGTTGTGCAGGAAGCTACAGATGTAGGGTTTCATAAATTCTGCAAAATAAATCCTTTCTCCTAGGAACTGTTTGGCTGCAAGTAACTTTGCACTGGAGTTTCTCTGATCAATGGTTCTAACTCCAGGAACTGTCTCAGTACGTGGACTGGAATTACTGATTTCACAGGAACTTGGGCAAAGCTGCAGCATCTACAGCTGCTCAGAGGTCATGGAGGAACGATAGGGAATGGTCATTCTCCACTTCTTAGGGAGTACTGGAAGAAAGAAAATACTAGGGCAGGAAAAAAAATCAAGAGAAAAAATTCGAGCCACAGGAAGACCCTTTCCCTATGACTAGAAGGAAGTTCTGCGTGACAGTGGCTTTCCTTCTTACACACTGTAGACCCTTCACAGCTACAGGTCATTTGTCGCAGCTGCCAAGGAGCTCAGTCTCAGAGTTTCTCATCTGCTCTGGGCACAGCTGACTGGAACTCACTTTGGAGTTAGCAGACTCAAGGGTGATGAGAAAGGCAATCCTACCTTCTTACCCGGGGAGCGGATTAAAATGAAACGATTTTTCCTTTTTAGTAGTGCACGCAGCTCCTGGCACTTGTCATAACTCTCCAGTTCCACTGTTTCTATGCACTTCTGTTCATCCTGCAGAGAGGGAATGAAACATTATTATGAATAGGAGGCACTGAAATCAATCATAGGCCATCAAATTCTGCGTTTCTTCCCTTTGCATCTGTCTAAAAGCTCCTCCGCCTTAAAAATAACCTCCATGCAGACAGCAAGCCCCATAAATCAGGCTGGCATCTCATTAAGAAAACACCCTGGTCTTTAAGCTACAGGCCTAGTGGTCCACAGTGGCTGAGCAAATAACAGGCTGGGGACAGTAACATCAGCTTCTGCCATTGCTGTTGGCCTCATCCAGGGATCTGCAGCCAGAAGCGACACTACCTCCGTCCCACCCTGAAAGGAGATGTGATCCTGCTTTTTCACAGGGAAGATGACACAAGCATCACGATGGTCCAAGCAGCCCCTTCAGGAAGCCTGAGGCAGAGCAGGGATATGAGGGGAGCCCTGCTGCCACACTGAGCTGGGGCAGACTGGTCCGCACATCACAAAGTTCAGCAGGAGCCATGGGTGATGGACACAGTCCTCTCGCAACCACGCTCTGAGCTGTCAAAACGCTTAGGATTGGAAATACAGCCCTGTACAGCCAGCAAAACTGTCTGGGCCAGCATCTCAGTGGGGAATATTTATCTCTGGAGTATCTTCACTGATGACTGCCGGCCGCAATCTTGGCTCATTTCTCCCAGTAACATAACTAAAATTCCACACGTGGTGCG
The DNA here is from genome assembly GCA_013390045.1 of Picathartes gymnocephalus. NCBI lineage: Eukaryota > Metazoa > Chordata > Aves > Passeriformes > Picathartidae > Picathartes > Picathartes gymnocephalus. The sequence continues at coordinate 480,124 of WEKY01016249.1, forward strand.
TGGCTCGGTTCAGCTGTGGAGCACCATCCCTAATAGGAATTGCAGCGTAACGCTGGGCAGATAATATTCTTCATGTCTCAGTAGCCCAGCAGAGACCAAAGCTCCCTTTTGCTAAGCACAAATGAGCAGTGAGAATCTCAGAGCAGTTCTTGCCAGTGAAGTGCTACAGTCAGCATGCCTCATGAACCTCTCCAGTACCACCCTGAATTAAAATCGCTGGCCATAACCACCCCCAGCTCAGGGTCTGCTCCCAAGGCAGCTCCTTGTGCCCGTATGAGTTTGTATTTAGCAATTCCTGTAGCGGAGAAGGGGGTGTGGGATGAGGAAACATGTCATAGCCAGGAAGCTGCTGCGTGGCTGGAGGCAGGGAATGGAGAGTTCAGAGGGAAGTGGGCTGCAGGGAATTTCCTCCCTTTACCACTTGACATTTAAGTCACTGTGCAGAACTCAGGCTGTGTTTCAGTTTTTTTAACCCTCCTATCTGGGGATGGGGGCCCGGCAGAGCTGATGCCAGTACACTGAGCAAGTCCTGAGCCACCGAGGGATGTCTGGATCTAATTTAGGTTTATTATTTTAATGACATTACTGTTTATTTCATTTAACACTGAGTAGGTGAATGTGAACTGGGAAAACGCATACTAGGAGGAGGAGATTAATCCTGCCCAAACCTAAAACCCAGCCGATAAAATCCTGCAGACGCTACCGAGCCCTTTGAAGGCTCCTGCTGCAATCCTGGTATCGCAATGTCACTGCAAAAGGACAGGGATGGAAATAATAACCCCTCCGCGGCCAACAAATGACAGAGAAGGGTGAGGTCAGGAATACATGCCTCGGGGATGGGTGATCTCATCCTGGCCTTCGGAGGACGACCGCCCACATTACAGCCCTGCCGCACGGCCGGTGCAGCTCCCAGCTCCTTCCCTGGGCTCAGGATACAGAGAGCTCGGCAGCGCTCTGACCAGAGACCAGCCCCAAGCCTCCTGCCCACCCTCCCCGCTCTCAGGAGCAGCTCTGTCCCCAGCAGAGCCCCTGTCACCCTCCTCGTCCATGCCATCCTTCCTGCCTCTTGGACAAGAACTCTTCCTCTGATCCCGTGCAAGTCGTGCTCCACTTCCTAAGGGCTGCGGAACACCAAGCTGGGGAACGAGGGGACTTGGCAGGGTTGAGAGATGTGGTTTTGCTGAGAGATTGCCTCTTGCCTTCCAGCTGCCCGTCTTCTCCCTGGGGAGGCTTTGGGGACTGTGACCTGGCCAGGGAACAAGAGCAGAAAGGATGGGGACATGCAGGACGCTGTCTCCCAGGGAAACCTTGACTGTTCAAGCTATGGCTCCTTCATCTCAGGGACCTGAACTTCTCAAGGGACTTATCCTCTTCAGGGGAAGCAGGGAAGAAAGCAGCCAGAGAAATATAAAAACTCCAGGTATGAGGCAAAGGAAAAGCATCTGAGTTCAGGGAGCACCAGAATGGGGCTTTTGTCTCTGTTTTACCCTTGGCAAGCAGCCATTCCCTCTCTGTGAGCCTACCTGGGTCACAAAGAGATCCTTTATGTCTGTCCTGCACCAGTACGATAGAGAATGAAAGACCCGACCCTGATGCAGGTTTTCAGGTCCCTTCAGCCTCCTGGGACCTGGAGGACACTCAGCACCAGGCAGAGACAAGGTCACTTCCAGAGTCCTGCCCTGACACATGTTCTGGACAAGCTCAATCCTGGTACAGAACCCCTGCATTCATGATTTAATGCAGAAAAACTATTCTATTAACTCTTCATGGAGCAGATTCTGTGACATAAACATATCTGTATCTCTTGGCTTAGCCCTTAAGAAGAAACTTACTGAACACCTGGACATATTAATGCATGTGCTTAACCAAAGAATCACACTTGGCAAACAATTTCCTTAATGAAAAGTTGACAAAAAGGTGGGGGAAGAAGACTCCCTGAAATTTTTATTTGTATGAAGGTATAATTCCCAGCAAAAACCTTCTCAGTGACACACACTCAGGGCCTGAGACCCTCCATTCAGTGTAAAATGTTTAGACCTGAAATAATAATTTATTTCTCTATTTGAAGCTCTCAAAGTGTTTTAATAAATCACTTTTTGGTATACCTTGCTATCACTTTACTAGGGGCAAAATGCAGAAGTTAAGTGCCCAACTGTTGAATGCCAAGTGAACTGCCTGGTCTCTAGAATCTACTACGATTTTTCCCTGTCAAATAATACACTTGCAAAGAAACCCTAAAGCAACAAGAAAACATCTCTAAGCACTAGCTGCACTGTTTAGGGGGAAAAAAATCCAAACTCAAGACTGATGCTTTCTAATCCATGAAGTGATGATATTGATCTGTCTAGTCACTCTACATAGGATTGCCTGGTCTTCAGATGCTCTCTGTAGTTTTTTTCATTCTGGCAAGAATATGCAGAGACAAGAAGACAAGAAACCCCATTAGAAAATAACCTGCTTAGTTCTGTGCAGACCTGCACAGCAGTTTCTTGGGATCCAAGCATCCTGGATTTGCATCAGTGCCTGACATTTGGGTATGTAATATACAAACATCTTGCTTAACTGCATCTTCATTTAGGTGAGGGTACAGATGCAGGGTGCTGTAGATGGAGGCACAGCAGGGAACAAGAAATCCATCTCCCTTCATTCCCCATCCACTGAAAGAAACCTGAAGCCGTGTGGGATGAGTTTCACCCCATCTGCTCCAGGTAACACAATAGGCATTTGCCATTTGCCTTCAGGAGGTGGGTCTGCTTTAAACCAAACCCAAAGCCTGACTAGCAGATGCAACTTGGGGAACACGTTCCCAGGGCAGGTCAGGAGCACATTCCTGGAGATTGCTACTGATGATGATATATGGTATTTGTGTGCTGCTCAGACTGTACTCTCCAGTAACACTGTACAATGTTCTTGTCTGTTTCTAGCGTTGGCCGTACCTCTGCTCTTGTTTTGCACCTAAACCTCAGCTACAAGTGCAGCCAGGCTCATGCAACTGCATCAGCAAGGTGGCCTGCATAGGCAACAACTGCTAAAGGCAACATTAGCACCTCTCTGTCAAGGGCTGGACATGGGAGGGACTGAGAAAAGCACACTGAGTACAAGGCACTGCTCTGTTCCTGGAAATCTAATGGGCTCAGACCAGCTGAAATGCCCAGCCTCCAAACCTGCCTGCCCACATGGAAGCCAACCTCCCTCCTGTTTAACCCATCTAAGTCTAATTTAGGGTACATATGGAGAGATGCCTTTTATTCCTGTTGCCTGAGGTTTATCTCCTTTCTTTTCCAGCAAGCACTGAACAATTCCATTTGTAAATGTTTCAGCCTGAGGATGGTCTGGAACACTGTGTCCTTCTCCAGGGTCACACAGAGCAGATATGTGGAGAAGGTCCAGTGGGAAAAATGGCACCTTGAACTCCAGAAATGCAAACCACCATAGCACACTGCACCACAGACTCTCCTTAGACATCAACCCTTCCTATCTCAAAAACTTAGTTCCCCATTTGTAAGATAGAGACAGCCACACTGTCCTGACTCACATTAAAGGAAGATAAATACAGTAATAAACATGAACTGCCTCAATTCTGTTGCAACAAGACCCCTCCTGAGTGCAGAAAATTGCCATTTCCTTTAGTTTGCCTGTAGTAAGTCTACACAATCACGTTAGCCTATTGTGCTACCAGATAATTTTGCAGCAATTTCCTCTCCTAAGACATTTGACTTCACTGTAAGCCAGTTTAATAGCCTATAGATATTAACATGATCCCTTATTTACAATAATGGGACCTTGCAGCTACTGTAGCTTACAGATGCAATTTATTACAGGATGTTACCACAATCCGCAGGCTACCAGAAAACATTATGCCTGGTTGTTACAAATGCCATTTTCCTTGTTGAGATAATAAAATAACCCTTTAAATGATTGGGATTTTTCCTTCTTCTGAATGTCTGTGAAAATTAATCTTACTTTAAAAGCCTTCTTTTCCCTTGTGGTAATGAGAGCCTCCATGTATCTTGTTTTTAAAGGCATGCCCTTTAACAAAAACCTGCGTCATGTTTATAGATTTTGAATCTGCAAGTTCCTGAAACTTCAGCTGGAGTCAACAGGTATCCAGGGCATTGGAAAATTATCTACAGAGAGTCAACAGTTTGCAGGACCAGGCTGCATCCCTCTGGGTAAGAGAACCCCCCCTTGCTTCTTCTGCCTTGTGAATTGCTCATCATCTGACACTGACTTCTCCTGCCATTATTCTTGCACTCTTCGTGACATTTCACAGCTAAGAAAAAATGACACCAGAAAGCTTTGGGATTTGGGAAGAGCAGGAGTGTTCAGCATAAGGGAAGAGGTAGTACCCTTTAACCTAAATCGTTTATAACAAACCTGCTTTATTAGGCAAGAGTATGATTTAAAAAAGAGAACTAAACTCACTGTCAGTCCTGTTGTTCCTGAAACCATCACAGCAATGCAGCTGCTGAAACATTTCCCCATTCTTCTTCCCTTGACACACTGCACATGAAGCTTTACATGATTTTGCTTTTATATCGTCCTGATGCCCACATATGACCCAGATCCTCTTGGGCCAGACACCTCACAGGCACATGGTCCTTGTGCAGACCACAGTCCCCCGCCCTGCTGCACACACAAGCCACCACAGGGCTCAGACCTACCCACACCTCATCTCAAACCTCTCTGGGCTGTAGCTTGTGCTCTGCACTGCAATTTCTAACTTTTGGGGCAAACTCTGCTCTTGCAGAAGCTGCTTCCAGCCCAGGAAAGCTGGCTTCACTCAGGACAAAGCCACCTTTGCATCTTGGCAGGACCAGCCCAGCACTTTTCATTCTTCTTGCCTGAAAATGCAGGACAGATTTGGCTTGGCTCTTATTCCTCATTTGTCTGGAAACAGCTCTAAGTGCGGCCATGAACTTAAGGCATGCAGTTTATCTAGGGAAGTCCAGGACAAGGCTCCCAGGGGTCCTTTGCTCAGAACTGGCTCAAGTAAAAGGAAAAGATGAACCAAATCCAGCCTGTCCGTGCTTAAGGAGGAGAGCAAGCACTCACAATCTCACTCTGCATCCTTCAGTGGCTAAAAGAAACTCTGAAGAGCCTGGCTGGCAACAGTTTGAGCTGCTTGAGGGGTGCCAAACAGCTGCAGGGTTGCCTACCATCCTCTCAAGTGGCAGGTGGGAAGTCAGCCTGCTACAATCACTTCTATCCTTCAAAAGCCAAAACCTCACTGTACATATCCTGCTTCCGCCCAAAGCTTTACTCCGTTCACCTTCTCACAGGATGTCCTGCCCCCCATTTTTTTATTTTGGCAACAGCTCTGTCAAAATATTGAGGCTAAAATATTTATAATATATAATATATTTTAAAATGCAGCTGTAGTCTCTTACAGCATTTACCCTTCCTGGAGATATCTGGAGAAGCCTTTTTGAAAGGAATGGGCTGGAGGGAAGAGTAAAAAACACAGGGATATGCATGTGTCCCCAGGGGCCTGCTCCTGCCCCTCATTCAAGGCCATTAGCTGTGACCGTACCTCATCCTCGTAGACCACGAGCTGTGTTTTCCGTAGCTGGATGTAACGATCCTTCCACAGTCCCAGGAGCCCCCCGCTGCTTTTTTTAATCCAGCCATATTTCTCTGCAGTTGGAGCAGACTTTGGTTTCTCTGAGACCTCTTCCTTTGTATCCTGCAAGGACAGAAGGCATAAGGAGTTTCCATCATCAGACAGGCTGCCCAGAGAAGATATTGGCACCCACCAAATGTCCCTCCCCACCACATCACAATGGGAGACTGGCATCTCCCAGAGGAAAACTCAACCAGCTCCCTCAGGACTCAGGAGTGGGCACAGACCCCAGCCATCCCTGAAGACACTGTTGGGATGGCAACAAGTCCACCTTGCTCCTCTGCTTCCCCAGGGGCTCTGCTTCCCTCTCTGGGGAGGTATTCCTTGCTTAATTGTGCACCAAGTGCACCTTAAAAAAGAGCAGCCTCCTCTCCTCTTTGCTCCTCCAGCGTTCTGGTGAATCCCAGCAGGATAGATTCTGCTGGCATCAGTAGCAACACTCATATTTTAGTCCAAGGCCACTTCTGCAAACTTCTCTTCTAGGTGTCTATGCTTGGTCACCATCCCCAAACCAACTCGTGGGCAAATCCATGGCATGAGGGACAGGACTTAATCCCATCCACACTAAAATGTTCCCAGCAGGTTGAAGATGAGAGCTTTCCTCCTCTCCAGTGCACTGGAAGAGCCTTTGCAAAGGCAGGATCCCCGTATCCCCTCCCTTGGAGCACCCTGCTGCTCCCAACACCCCATGGACCCCTCAAGAGGCCTCTTTCCCTGGAGCAAGGCAAGGGGAATCCCTCGCTGAGCCAAATCCCCTTACACAAACACCTCACCAACCTTGTGATTTGTCAGGAGAGGCCACGCCCAAATCCTCCAGCTTCCTCCCAGAGACCCCACTGTCCCCCAGACTCAGATTCCTCCATGTCCTCACATGGAATAGCAGCAATCCTGCTGCAGAGAGCCAGCACACAAAAAGAGGATGTGTGACAAGAGAGCCCCAATCATCCCAAAAAGGCCCTCACTGCACAAACTGGACCGGCTGGAGCTCAAATATCTTGTTTCATAACATGAGAAAATCCCAAGTGCACAGAACAGAGTCAGAGCTGGACACTCCCATTGCCAGGACAGAGCAAGTGTGTATGGACGAGCTTCAAAAATCTGGAGAGCCTCGCTAATGAATCTGTTTTCATGCACCGAACTCCCACTGAACACACCCTTGGACAGCAGCTTTCATCAGGGTAAACTCTTATTCCAAAGAGGGAGCTCGCACCCATAAAAAGAAGAAAAAACAGCTTAAATACCCCAAGCACCCACATTTATTCTGACCTCCACTAAGGTCTGGAAGGGGCCGGGTTTTGCAGGTCGGCTTGGGTGCAGACTGGGAACAAAAAACTCAAACGGTGTTTCACCTAAAAAAAATTGGACTGAAAGCTGTAACAGTCTTGATGCCTTTTGAAGAAGTTATTTCAGTTTTACTGAGCTGCATCTGAACAGCCACAATACAGGATGACTGAGCATCAAAAGTTTTCCGGGAAATGGAGGGACTGCATAGGGTGAGGTTTTTTTAAACTTGACTTTTTAGGTTGCCAGGAAGTTGTATTCAGTTGAGATCTGCGACTTCAGCAAACATCAATTCCTGCACAAATACAGACCTGCTGGTTTCCTGATCGAGAACCCTTTTGATGTCATTTTTAGATAATTGGGCATGGACTTTAACCTCTCTTGTAGCACTTGTGCATGGATGTAGCTGTATGAAGAGTTTATTCAAGAGAGTCCAGACCAACAACTGCTAAAATGTTTTTACTCTTTTAAGGCTTTTTTTTTGCTTGGCAGGTGAATTTTTGCTGGGTTTTTTTCCCCACCCAGCAGAAAGGCTGAAGTCACACGGTAAATGTATCTATCCACACTCTGCTCTGCAGAGTGAAAACTACTCTGGTTTTAAAATAAAAGTACTCCCTGTGAAGACACACCACCTAACATCTACCTCTGAAAAACAACCTGCCACAGCAGAGCTGGGGCTCCTGTTGGCACCTCTGCACAAGGCACAGCGAGGGCAGAGCTGGTTTGGGGTCTGGCTCTCCAGCCTTCCAGGGACAGCACCTCCCCTCCTTGGCATTGAAGGGTTGCCTTGGAGCTCCCCAGATCATTCAGGAGCCCTGGTTGGAACCCCTCCCTGAAAGGAACCATGCATGGGGCACCCTCCATACCACGCAGGACGTCTTGCTGTGCCAGCACCTGGGAGCATCCACACAGAGGATCCATGACTTCACACCCCACCTGAGCAGCCCAGGAGAGGGAAGGTGCAATGAGATGGAGAGTGCTGGTCTCAGCAGGTGACAACAGCCACAAGCAGAGGGTTCTGCCCCTTGCACTGCACAGGAGCCACCTGAGCCTGAGCTGCCTTCTCCAGTCCCTGCTACAAGGCAGATGTGAGGGGTGAGATCCAGCACTCCGTAGGGATGCGGAGCTGCTGGGCTCTGGGTCAGCAGCTTCCCCCTCGCATGTACCCAGCACATCCCATGGGGTGTGACAGGTGCTGTCATCTCTCAACTGCAGCTTAAGGACATTAAAAATCCAGATGATGCAACTGGGAAGTTTGTTCCTGCAAAAGCAAGAAGAGTCTCGGAGATGGTGCCTGACACTTCCGTGGATTATTTTTATGCCAGCCCTGCCCCAAACTGGCAAGGGGAGGTTGGGCAGGGAAGGGCACCAGGAGCAGGGCACTGTGTCCATCCTGTGTTCTCTGCCTGCAATTCCACAATTAAAATGGGAGCATGACACAAGGACATGAGCTGCTCTTGTTAATTCAGCTATATATCAGCATTCTACAAGAAATATTAAGATATCCTTCCTGGGATGTTCTTGGGCTGGATTCTTTCCTGTGGTAATTCCATGAGAAGAAGCCCCCTGACATCAGCCAAGTGAGCCAGTGTAAACGAAGGAAGATCTGAGTTATCCATTGCTGGATCACACCAAAGGCATCACTCCCAAAACCAATCCACAAGAGCCATTTTTGCATTTTATATCATGGTGGCATTAGAAGTGAAACACAAGTTCCACTCCTTCAGCTTGGTTTAGCCTCACATTTTGCAGCTCAGCAGAGAACCCAAATCAGACAGGATGGCTTTTTATTTAACAATTAGGCAGTTCTTTCTCCCCTCTCCTGCCCTGTATTTTACAGCCTCACAAACCCATGTATTCATGTCGTCCAACAAAACAAACCCCTCAGAGCTGAATCACAGTGGTGATTTTAAAGTTAAACAGCACAAAAGTGCCTTAGCCTGTTACACCAAATTCATTTCAAGCAAGCATCTCACTTATCAACACTCCCTTCTGCCAAAGCACTGATGAACAACTCCCAGGAGACAACCTGCATCCCCACATGTCCTCTCTTTTTCTCCCTTTTCACATTATCTCCCAAACCTTGGTGTTAGCCCTTCCACTTCTCCCCACCCTGCTGGAGCAGAACTAGCTCGCTGGAAAGAAACTGCTCAGATCCACGTGGAACTTGGGGAACTGTCTCTGACACCCCTTCTGTAAGCAATCCCTGGAGGATTCACGTATCACTAAAGAAGAGAAGCCCGTGAGACGGTCAGTCAATGCTGGGGTAGGTGTGAAGCCCCTTTGGCCGCCAGCCACCAGCTGGAAGCAGTTTCTCTGCTGTGGATTAATTTCATGGATGCCAGCGGATAATAACAACTCTCAGTCACTACCAACTTGGGCTGCTTTGCCGTCTCCCTGCTGTTTTAAAAGAGCTTTCATTCTTGCCACAGAATGTTGGGAGCTAAAATAAGGGGATGTGAGGGGGGAGAGACAAGCCACAGCTACAGGGATCGCATGTACCAGACGGAGCCTCAAGTCCTCCGGCAGTGCGTCCTACCAGGAGCTTTCTTTGTGCATGAGCAGCAAAACCTCATGCAAGGAAAGGAAGCAGGAATAATTGCGTGGCCAGACGAGGGGAGAAAGCGACCTGTTCAACTTGCTAACAAATTTGTGGTATCTTAATCAATCCTCACCGTGTTGGGTTATTGGGGCGTCTCATCCCATGGACATGAAAACCGTGTGCAGAAGAACCACCGCTGCCCTTCTCCGAGTTAAACCCGTCCCAAGCAGAAAGGAGGAGCAGAACAGAACTGGGGAACGCTGGAGGTGCGTAGACATGTCCAAGCTGGCGACTTGACCCAGGCCCGGCTCCAGCAGGGCAGGACAACACCCCAGCGGGAGTCACTCGGGTGGCCCGAGCACGCGAGGAACCAGCGCCGGCCGAGCCCGGCAGCCCCTCCCGGCCGGGTCCAACATCCCGAGGGCTGCGGGGATGCGCTGCCGAGGCTCTGCCCGAGCCGCTCGGGGGGCTACTCGCGATGGGGAAACCCTCGCCCCGCCGCCTCCTTCGCTGTCCCCCGGGCGCAGCGGGGCCGGGATGTCCCAGCGCCGGCGAACACCCGAAAACACCCCGAAGTGGCCGGTGCGGTCCCCGTGCCTCGGCATGCTCTTCCCCCGCCCAGCCCGGCGGTCCCCGCTCCCTGTCCCGGGGTCACCCCCGCTCCCTGTCCCGCTCCCTGCCGGACTCACTTGCTCCATGGCTCCTCGCCGCCCGCTCAGGGGCTCGGCCGCCGCCCCGCTGCCCCGCTGGGCTCCGGGCGGACGGTCATGCCGGGCGGGCCGGGGGGTGCCGGCCCGGGCCCC